>CM022703.1:10440694-10778194 GCA_012295165.1 Asparagus setaceus
TATGACTTGGGCGAGCTTAGTTATGGGCTTGTGCTTGGGCCAATTTGATCTGCTTCAGTGTTTGGTTCATGAGCATCCACTTCTTACGCTCAACAATCAGACTTTTGCTGAGTATCGATTCAGGCTTCTCGTGACTTAAGAGATCAACTGTATGTGAAAGGGGTGACCGTCTACAAGACTCCCCCCTAAAGTTTTTGAGATCCTGCATTTGACTTGTAGGAGGGATCAAAATACTTTGGGTAATAGCCAGATGTGTACTGTTGAACGTGGCTCAATTATTTAGCCTGGAGTGGATTTGTCTCTGTTCGACTGCTTGGTTGCCAGAGGTGTACTGTTGAACGTGGCTTTCATCATCATGAATTCATCTTGTGCTGAATACTCAGTCGTATCTACGTGTCCTCTCGTGTTGAGGACTCGAAAAGAGTTTGTTCAATTATGTGTTTGGAACAAAGTTGAAAAGGCCTTTTAACCCATATTTGGAGCAAAGTTAGCATAGTTGTTGGAGTATAGCAGAATGTTAGCATAGCTGTTGGAGCAGAGCCAAATGTTAGCGTAGCTGTTGGAGCGTAGTTGTTGGAGCATAGCCAAATGTTAGCGTAGCTGCTGGAGCAAAGCCAAATATTTAACCATAGTTTACACTCGTACGTAGCTAGAGTATTCCATCATCTCGAATGGGCTAGGGAGATTCATGGTGTCTACAATTTAGGCTCTTGAGTAGTTAGAGTGTAGGAAACAGTTTATACTCATATACCAGTTGGAGTTGTTAAGAACCTGGCTGAGCAAGTCGGCCAAGTGAACAACAGTTTATACTCATAAGTAGTTGGAGTGTGGGGAACAGTTATACTCATGTACCTATTGGAGTCTACACAGTTTATGCTCTTAAGGTGTTGGAGCATGGAGAAGTAGTTTATACTCATATACTCATCGGAGTGTAAGGAGCAGTTTAACCTCGTATACCAATCGGAGGTTAGGAAGCGGTTTAGCCTCATATTCTCATTGGAGGTAAGAGAGATCGACAGAGGTGTAATGTTAACTGGTAGGCTCAAAATAGGACTAACAAAGGTATAATGTTAACCAGTCAATCCAAGAGTTCATACTGTTCAGATGTGTAATATTAACATGACAGCAGGGGAAGTTGATAGAGGTGCAATGTTAACTGGTCAACGGAAAGGACCGACAGATGTGTAGTTTTAATTAGTCGGGTCCAAGGTAGTCCAAGGGACAACTATCATTTGAAAGTGTAATACTAACTTAACGGTGAGAGAGATCAATAAAGGTGTAATGCTAACCAGTCAACTCAAAAGAAGACTGATAGAGGTGTGATGTTAGCCAGTCAAGTCCAAAGAGAGATTGGTAGAGGTGTAATGTTAACCGGTCAATAGGGATGTAATGTTAACTGATCGACGCAAGGGTTCGACAAAGGTGTAATATTAACCAATCAGGTCATCAGGGTGCAAACCGTTCAGAGGTGTAATATTAACATGACGGTAGTAAAAGACACTTGGAGTCGAACAAAGGTGTAGTGTTAACATGATGACTCGCTGGTGGATTTTGTTATGATCAAACTAAGTTGATCGATGATTTTGTTTGAGAAATTATTATCATGATCAGAGGTGAGAGCTTTAACATGACCGAAGACCCTGTGGGGAGTATTGGTTGACATATGGTGTGGTGTTAACCTGCCAAATTGAACAGAATATCATTCTCACGACCAAGGATCGAAGATAAGGCTTGAGCCCCTGTCTTTGACTCGGGACAGGATTGAAAAGAGCTATTTGAGATAGCTCAGAAGCATGAACTTTTGTTATCTTCTCATTTGAAAGGAATGAGCCTGAATGGATGAGTTGTACCGATAACAAGCTTGCCGTGTTTTACAGGCTTAATTAGGATCAAGGATCCGCTGGGGATATGTCTTGATTTAGTGCTTTCCTTGTTCATGAAGGATAAGCTAAGACGAGTCTCTAACATTGAAAATCCTTTGAGCATAAGTCTAGACTCCATGTTTTTTGAAAGAAATAATCTTGGAGTGAGTCACACTGCTGCCAGGCGTGCTGTATTTGATGGGCTTGTACAAGATCGGGAATTCCATAAGGATGGTGGTTGATCTCCATGCTGAACTCCACTGGGGATGTGTCCAATTTTGACACCCCCTTACAGCATTTTATTAGACACCTTCTTCAACTTCTTCGTCAAAGCTAGAGGCATGCTAGAACCTTCTGCGAGTATGAGCAGTGAAAGGCTCAACAAGGCATATCAAGGTGCTGGTTGAGTTTGATGCCTTTGAAGGCAGATTCCTCAAACATTCTCTTCTTCAACTAGCCGGTCGCCATATTGGTCATCATGAGGAGCGGTAGACACTAGCCCCCACACCTTCATTGAGCTGGAGGGAAGTCTACAATTGCTTGTCCTTTAACCACTTTTTGGGGTATGAGTGTCATATCGTACTGAGATAGCAAGATCGCTTACTTCGTAAGCTTGGAATTTAAAGATCCCAGCTTTGTCATACGTACCTGCAAAGGATTAACTCTTGAAAGGTATCATCAGAAGTGTAATGTTTAACATGACGACTAATTACTTCGGCAGAGGTTGTACTATTGGACATACTAAAGAAATAAGGTGTTGTCATTAAAGGCTCATGCCCTATGAGATGAAGACGTAAAAGGCTGGGCTAGCGTCACTGAGAAAGATTTGCCATAGTCATCCTTTCCCTTTGATCAGGAGGATTGCCCCGTCTTGTTCTCATAATTAGAGGATTGTCCCGTCTTGTTATCATTTTCTTCGCTGCTTGATCATGGATCATATTGATTAAATCTCAGTGGATTTCTCGACAATCTCCACTTGCTCCATCAGATCTTTTCATAAATTAGCCTTGACAGCGCCCATGTGGGCTTCCACTTGGCTGAGAAAGTTATGCCAACATTTCTAGAGTAATATCGGCAATGACATGTCTCGGCATCACAAGGATAGGTTATGAAACTGTTCAATATAATTTCTGACCGAACAATTTCCCCTCTGCTTTTCTAAAAGGAACCTGACCATTGTTACATCAGATTTGTCCTCATGAAACTGGGATAAGAACTGCGATTCCATGTCAGCCCAAGATTTGATCAATCCTTCGGCTAGATTCTGGAACCTATCAAAGGCTATCTCCTGAATGGTGTCAATAAAAAGACATGTCTTAATGGCGTCATTCCCAACTACATTCCCACTCTGTTGATGGAAATAGTATATGTATTGGTGAGGAGAACTTCTACCATCGAAAGTGTATAACGTTGGCAGCTTAAACTTTATCAGATAGGGAACAGAGTCCCCCTTGATGGGATAAGGGTTAGTGATCCTAACCTTCTTCAGCTCGGTCCTCTGTGTAAGAGTGTTGAGCTTTTTTGGAGGCTTTTTAACATTTTCACTTTAGGCCTTGTCTTCAGTGGATTGGATGTCTCAGACACTGATTGAGAGGAGAAGATAATTTTTGGTGCAGCGACTCCTTATCGAGGGGGATGTCAACTGGCCGCTTCCCTTTTGAAGTGCTTGCACGGGGCTGGAAGTGAGCAACAATTGTTGAAGCATATTTTTGAGTTGCTCAGCGCTCATCGGATGCCTTCTTTTCGGCCTCAATCCGGCGAACAAGATCGTCGATGGCCTCTCTATTTGTCATGTTGGCAGTCCACTCCCTCTCTTGCCTTGAGCTAGGAGTTGTGTTTGATACTATGGCTGAGTTAGCATCACTAGCGAGAGGATAATCCACCTGTGAAGGAGGTCGTTGAATGGGCATCCTCACGACGGAGTAGTCTATGGGGACAATTACCTCCCGTCTTGATCTAGTGTGGTGATAGATGCCATCGGTCTTAGGAACTATGCTCCCTATGCCTGGAAAATCTCTTGGATCTGATGGGCTATCATCATCTTCTTCTTCCAGGGTTACACTAGAAATGTTAACTGTGAACTCGGGATCGAGGTTGCAAGTCACCTTGTTCTTGCGAGATCGCCGTCGCCACTTATTTGTAAACTCTGAAGGTCTGGGGAATGTGCCAAGATGGGCAAACACTAACTCTTTGACAAATGGAGACTTACATAGGCAATTCAGTTGAGCTACCGATACTATCTCCTTTAGGACCGAGCAATGCTAACATTGTTGTGCCGCCCTCTTTTGTGAGAAGAACTCCCTTAAGTCAGAGGGAGTATTAACGCGGTTATTAATTCGGCGGTTGCTCTTCATGAAAGCAACTTCCCATTAGAACATTGCTTGAGACGATGTTGCTTTGACCTACGACTGATGTGGTCAATGGTGACTTCATCACAAGTTTGAACTGGTGATTGAGATTGAGAATCACCATGGGAATTTGATTGGAGGGTAACCCCCATTTTTGGCTTCTTTTAAGGAAGCACAATGAGCATTGCGAGATGCTTTAAAGCGAACCCCCAGAGGGGTTGTGGACTGAAGTCTGAATTTAAGAAATGTTTGAACGTCCTAATCTTTGATTGAGATGAGGGTCACTAAGATTTTGCTCAAGATGAAGATCATTTTGCCTCTAGCAACATTAAGGCTACTTCTAGAGAGCTTCGCTTCGCTTTGGGTGAAGCTAGGATTGCCTTCATGCTAGTTGAAGTTCGCTCTACCTCTAGCGAAGCTGGGGCTGTCTGCAGTGAGGCTCGCCTTGCTGTGGGCAAAGCTTGGGTCTGAATGCGGTCTCGAACTTTGATGAATCTTACGGCAGCTTTTGGTCTTGGCCATGACTGTCTTCTCAGAGGAAATCAACTCCTTAAATTTTGATTGGTTAAATTTGATGGCCAACAATTCAGCAGTAGACCTTAAGGTCTTAGTGTCGAACTACGGCACAATTTTCCCGTCGGTTGAGAAGGATGTCCACAGCGGAGTTGTCATCTTGCTTCGAGCCATTGCATTATAATTAATGTAGATTATAAATTGAAAGAATTCCAAAAGAAATAAGAACATATATATTGACTGGGTCATTTTCTGTGTGCCGATGAAGCGTTAATCTTATACTTTATTGACGGTCCGACTAAGGCGGTGGTTCCCTTGCTGCTTGATGATCTTTGAGTAAATAGATGACTATTTGCTTCAAAGAGATACTAACAGATCCTTTCTCATAAGGACTGTTGATTAAGCTAGATGACTAGCTAAAAAAATGAATCCTTTCTCACAAGGATTATTGATCGAGCCAAATAATTAGCCGACGAGAATGACCTATGAAGATCATATGCCTAGCCTAGCACAATGGCAACCAAAGATCTTTCTTCCGCCCTGTTGATGTCAGTTATCAAATAGGGATTTTATGTGGGGATTATGAGAGTGTTAGGGTCCTCAATCTCCTTTAAGTGACCGGTTCTAGGGCCCGCTGTTCTTCCCTACACATGAAGAACTCGTGAGAGGACGGAGTTGTGTTTTCCAGTTGTTCCTCCGATGATCAAGTCAGTAGTTGATCTTGAGTGGGAAAGTATAATGAGTGTAGTTGAAAGTTGCACGAAAAACTCAGATCCCCTTACCTTAGGCAGTACGTTCTCCTTTTATAGTGGGTTAGAGGGTTAAATGGGTAACTTTGGTCGAGTCTAGCTGGTGGTTTAGTCATCACCTTCTTCACAAGTGGCGTCTGCTTGAAGGAGTGAGTCAGCTAGGTATTTAATGCAGGGATGACATTAGGTGCTCGGAGCTGACTAGGTCCGATGAGTCATAAAGGCCATAAGGGCTGGAGCAATGAAGATTTTGTCAAGGCAGTTAATGCAGGAGCAGTCGGCTGGCGAGGGTTTCGAGCTAACCACTGCCTCTTTAATCGTTTGGTTGAGGGCCGACAACCACCGCCTTTTCACTCAGTTACGCAAGTTGTCGGCCAATGGAGTCGGCTGCAAGAGTTGTCGGCCGTGGCAGCAGTCCGAGTGCAGGTTGCGTGTAGGGTTGTTCTGGTGGGTTGGCGGCAAGTACCGCCTTTTACTCGGCTACACAAGTTGTCGGCCTATTGAGTCGACCGCGTGTGACGCCCCAGGTTTCAACAAGGCTGCAGTCCAAGGTGAAACCCAGAATATCAAACCTGCCATGCACCAACACTGTGCAACAACATGTTTCACCATTATAGTTACTATCTCTCTAGCGGAATCAATAAATAGATGAAGGTACAAACAGGAAAATATTAATGAAATAGAACAATGAAACAAAGTAATCACAGAAGAAGTGCATGGATAACCAACATCAACAGAGCTCAATTGTAGCTAAAATGAAATATCTAAGAAACTGGAATAAATGAAACATATCTCGGTACAAGAGTCAAATGAAAATCTCAATAAGGCACTCAGCCTCTACAAAATAAAGTCACAAATCTTTAGAGTCTGAAAATAAACAACTACTGTGGAGCTCTGAAAATAACTACTAATGTAAATAACTAGATAGAGTCTAAAATATTATCCCGTCAATCAAGGACTGCATACCGACTCGAAAAGAGGGGAAACAACGAGCGTCAAAGCGCTATAACGAGAATCATCTCCACCACCCCCAGGGAAAAGGGGCTAGGAGTATATAAGAAAATACTGGTTAGTACATATAGATATAAAATCATTCATATAACTCTAAATGGAGATTTGTATTTAGAAACCCACAACACGAGAATTAGTACGTCGAGCGAAATAATTCAAACAAGAAAACCCTCATGTATATACCATGTCTCAAATTGTGAATCGCTAAATACAAATTCCAGTCCTATGAATGAAAACAGTGCATGGAAGAAAATACAACAACTCCAAACCTCAACCATATAGAGCCAAAGTCACATCTCAAACTACCCTCGGACAGTTGGCGCAGTCACAAAGAAATATCATCCAGCTCAAACATAATCACAAATCATACCATGTATGCCATGTATGCAATATATATGAATGTACCCAACTCTCGGGAATCTAACATGGGGGCAACAATACAAGGTGTATGCATATGCATACCCTACATGAAACAACGATACTTTTGTAAGGTAACTCACATTATCATGTGGCAACAACATCCTTAAGGTAACTCACATTATCATGTGGCAACAACTTCCTTAAGGTAACTCATATTATCATGTGGCAACAACGTCCTTACTCAATCATTCTGCGAAAATAGGTGGATCACCCTATTCCGGGTTGGTGCATCCAGATGATCGTACAGCGGTATTGGCACATCGGCCCAATCCGGAAATGCCGATCATCTTCGAGTATTGGTATAGTCGCGGTCTCATTGCGGGAAAAACATCTAGACCGAACACCCACTACTGATGAATTATGCATTATGCGTGTATTACACCAACACTATCAACTTAAACATGTGTCATGCATCTCAACTATTCATATAAACTCATTCAAGAACATGTATTCAAGTGTTCATGTATATATCTCGGTGTGCGGATCGATATCTCATGATCACAAATATCTCATGTGTTAAACAGGTCATAAACATCATAATACAACATGGATTGATCGAGAAAAATCCATCGATTCAAGAGCTGTAACATTAAATATTACATGTAAACTCTAAACATGCATGAAAACATCAAGACGTCAATAGAATCATCAAAACTTAAATAAATCACATATTTAATTAGTTTAAAATCTTAATTTACCTCTGAATATTCGTTCATAAACTTTTAAACACAAAAAGATTGGATCTTTATCTCATATATTATAAAAGAACTATTTTTATACTCAAAGTAGTTGATTAGGCTCAATAAATCCACATTAAAACTCAATAAGATAATTAAAAACATGGGAGTAGGGCTACTAGAGATGAAACTCGCCTCAAAACTCTACTGACAATCCCAAGGATGCAAGAAAACAAATTCTCCCTTGCTACACGCCGACGATCTCACCGTTTTCTCGATATTTGCTTTACAAAGCTCTCAAAATTTACCAAAATATGCCCTGGGGTTTTTTTTTGAGGGGAGAGGGTGGTTGCTAGGGTTCAAAAAAATATGTAGTGAAAGAGAGATTTTCGTGAATTATATCCATATATATACTACCAAACCCAAATCAAATCAAACAGACCCGAACCAGGAAACCTAGTCTAACTGGGAAAATAGTCTTCGGTATTTTGGTTGTAACTTTCATGTCCGACCTCAGAATGAGGTGATCTAAGATGCATTGAAAAGATATTGAAGAGAGCTACAACTTTGGTCTTTTGAGTCTTTCTATATTATACCTTAATCGGTGTGTAAAATCTATAAACTCGTAACTGGTCATTTTTTTTCAGATTTCTTCTCGTGCATGTTTTGTGCATTCGCAATCATATATACACATATATATGTTGAATTAATCTCAAATCAATTTCTAGCATACTCAAACATTTATAAAAGGTATATATCACCATAATTTTTTTTATTATTATTTATCACAATATATTTAAAATTTTTACGGGGTTTTACACCGCGGGAGAAGCTTGTGTCGTCTCAGCTTCTAATTTGCCTGATTAGGCACGGGGCGAGACACGTGTCGGCTTCCTTATGGAGATTAGCACTTAGTGATTTAGGGGTCATAACATGCCCCTTTCCTTTGTGTTGATCATGCCTATTTGTAGGCTTGAGAGCATTAAATGGGTGAGTTAATGGGCCTTAACTCCCCTTAAATGGGTGAGTTAGGGGCGTGAACCATTTTCTTAAAAGTAGCTCCTGAAACGGTTATGGGCAAGGTTTGCCAATAACGGTCATGGGCGAAGTCTACCAATAAAGGCTATGGGCGAAGTCGTTGAGTGAACTTCACCTGAATGTGGGTGGCTGATAGAAAATAAATAAAATCTAAGTTGCAAGTGCACAACTATCAAGTTATAGTATAAAAAATATTGATTCCTCGAGGAAGGTGTTGTGGGAAATAATCTAAATTGATGTCTAAGTTGTGTGCGGATAATTAAGAGTGACAATATGGAGAGATAAAGAGAGTGGGTGTGATTATTTGCAAATAAAACAAAACTAGATTAAGAGGAGAGAAAGAAGGATGAAGAACTTAGAGGAAAATAAAATCAAGAAATAAATAAAGGAAAATCAAGAATAAAGAGAAAATCACAATAAGTAAAACATGGAGAAAATCAATTAGAAATGAGAAATCTAGAATTGAATCCAGTAGTCAATTTCATTTAGGATTTATGAACTATTCTCTTTTATCATATTTTACTTTAGATTTATTAAGCATAGACTATCAAACCACTTAAGGAAAGCATAACATATCAAATTATCATCCAAGTAAAATTAACATTCATGAAAATAATAACAACTAGATATTAATTCTAGAATTCATAAGTATAACTTATCAAACCACTCAAGATAAGCATAGATTATCAAATTCTTACGCTACCAATTAGTTCTCTAGTTGATTATCCTAAACATGATCATTTTAAGCACAATAGAGCAATCCACAAATCACAAAAGAAATCAAACTAGTTTCATACAACTCTAGAATTCTTACAAGATTTTAGTTCCACATTATTGAATTAAAAATAAAGAAATAAAATATAAACTAGAGAGTACAAAAATAAGAACTAATTACAAAAATAAGAATAAGAATAAGGAAATAAAGATCTAAACTATAAAAATAAATCTAAATTATAAAAATAAAAGAACAAAAAAAAATCTAAACTATGCAAGAAAATAAATCTATACTACAAAATAAAATGCAAGACAAAAATAAAAGAACATGAAAGTAAATCTACTCTACAATGCATCAAAATAAATCTAATCTACTAAAAGAAAAAGAAATAAAATCCTAAAACATGAATATCTAAAATAAGAAAATAAGAGAAAAAGAAAAACTTACATTGCAAGAGGGTTCTAGCCCCTTGAAGGCAAATCCTCATTTTCATCTTCATCTTTATCTTCATCTTCATTAATGAATAAAGAGAATAAAAGAAAAATCTGAAGTGGTAAAAAATTATTAACTGTAAATAAAGTTTATAATTTTGAAAGGACTTCTCAATTAAGAGTAACCCTCCTCTCTAAATAGAGTTTTTATAAAAATTTACCCTCAAATCCCTCACTATCTACCCTATTTATAGCCTACAACAGTGAATAAGAATCCTTGGATTTTGCTTAGAGAACAAGGATTAAATCTCAGCCAGAAACTATTTCTGTTACGAACCAATTGGTTGGCCGACCGATTGGCCAATCGGTTGGCTGACCGATTTGTTTGTAACCGAATTTTAGTTTTTAATGATTTCTTGACCCGATTTCTTCATGGATTCTTGAGCTTTTTTGGGCCTTCTTTAATCTTCATATTGGGCTTCAATAAATGGTAGAAAATCGAAGAATTTGGCTCTTTCAGGCTTTTATTCATTAACTCTTTATTAGCCTATAAATTAAGATAAAATATATTATTAGTGATATATTTATTCAAATAAGATAGATAATGAGGGTATAAAAATGTAATAAAATGTGATGATCAGTAGCTCACTTTCTTTGGAACGTGGGTGATGTGGCCCATGTAGGCTATTGGGCGAAGCACGCTTGGGCTAGCTTTATTATGGCTTGGGCGAGCTTCACTATGTGGCCCACGTGGACTATTTGGGCAAAGCACATTTTTGGAAAACTTTGCTTGAAGCTTCACTTTGACTTGGTCTTGAAAACAGGCTTCATTATGACATGGGCGAGCTTCGCTATGGCTTGGGCGAGCTTCGCTATGGGCTTGTGCTTGGGCCAATTTGATCTGATTCAATGTTTGGTCCAAGAGCATCCACTTCTTATGCTCAACTATCAGGCTTATGCTGAGTATCGATTCAGGCCTCTCGTGACTCAAGAGATCAACTGTATGTGAAAGGGGCATGTATATTTTGACCGTCTACATTCATGACTTTTGTAAAGAATTAAAAATCCAACTCAAGTTTGCATCAGTAGCACCCCCAAGTGCTACGGACTATCAAAAGCGGTAAACAAGTGCCTACTGCAAGTACTAAAGAAGAGGGTGGACCAAGCAGTAGGGGCTTGTTTGATGAACTCTACTGTATTTTGTGCTCATACCGAATAACTCACAAAAACCTTTTAAGAGAAACACCGTTCCGACTAACATACGGAGCAGAAGTAGTCATCCCGATGGAAGTTGGCATGCATAATATGCGAATGCAATATTTTAATGAAGAAGCCAATCAAATTGGCCTAATATGCGAACTCATTCTCGCCATTGAGGCTAGAGAGCAAGTGCTTTGATCGCTGATTATCAGTCAACAGCGCATCACCCAACACTACAACAGCCAAGTTCGACCTTGGAGATTCAAAATTGGAGATCTGGTCCTCTAAAAGGCCATCTTCAATATAGAAACTAGCCGTGGAAAGCTCGCTGCCAAGTAGGAGGGACCTTACAAGATCATAAGAGAAGTCCACCCAGAAACTTACTAGTTGCAGAATCAAGATGGGAATGTCTTGAAGCATCCTTGGAATGTAGACCATCTTAAAAAATATTTTTAATTAATGTACTTGCAAGACCCCCATGATAATGAAAAGTTATTTTATTTTTCACATAATTTTATGCATAGCCCTTGGTATCGGTTTTCAAGAGTAAATCCAACATCAAATTCCTTGCGACTTGGTCTTCACAGACTTGTCCAAGGCACTCAAAGCCCTCCACATCGGTTTTTAAGAGTAAACCCAAGGCACATAAAATTCCTTGTGGCTCGGTCTTTGCCGACTGGTCTAAGGTTCTCAAAACCCTTGATATCGATTTTCAAGAGTAAAGCCATGACACATAAAATTTCTTGCGACTCGATCTTCACCGACTCGTCCAAGGTTCTCAAAGCCCTTGGTATTAGTTTTTATGAATAAAACCACGGCACGTAAAATTCCTTGTGACTCGATCTTCGCTGACTCATCCATGGTTCTTAAAGCCCAAAGTATCAGTTTTCAAGAGTTAACGCACGGCACTAAAATTCCTTGTGACTCGGTCTTTACTGATCCGTCCAAGGTTCTTAAAGCTCTTGGTATTGGTTTTCAAGAGTAAACCCAAGGCACAAAAAATTCCTTGCAACTCAGTCTTCACCAACTCGTCCAAGGCTCTCAAAGACCTTGGTATTAGTTTTAAGTGTAAATCCAAGGCATAGTGAAAATGTTCTACGACTCGGTCCTCACCGACTTGTGCAAGACAGAAACACTTATGATTCAGTCTTCACTGACTCATCTAAAGATGTCTCAAAATTAATAAACTCAAGGCACGCAATAAGAAATAACTTAAAAAAATTGTAAAACTATTGAAGTCATACAAAATTAATCTTTCATTTATTCACAATAATGAAGAGGACTTTACAAATGACTCGATAAAAAAAACATATATGATTTTTCATCACGAAGCTGGAGCAATATTAGGAGCAGAACTCGGAGCAGGAACAAGAGCAGAACTTGGAGTAGAAATAGAAGTAGAACCCGGATCAGGAACAGTAGATGAGGTCTCTGGTCGATCTGATGAAGAAGATGAGCTGGTTTCCGCACTGGAGCCCTCCGTAGCTACGTCTTCATTTAATCCACCGCCCGCCTCCTCATTTTCCTCTACCATTCCCAATCTGCCTTCCATCTCGAGTTTCTTAAGGATGCCGAGGGAAATGCCCACCTTAGAAGAGTACTTGAATCGGTCGGGGTTGACTTTAAGCTCATGAGAGAGTTGCTTCATCAAGTGATCGAATCTCGCCTTATAAGCAAGAGCGACCTCCACTTTACCAGCACAATTATAGTACTTCTCGATTATTTCCTTCTCGAAGGCGCTTGATTCTAAGAATGTGACACGTCCTTCGAGGTCTCTAACTTGAGTGAGGAGAGAAGCATGCTGCTGCTCGGCCCTTTAAGCAGCCTGGGCAACAATTAGACTCCTGAAGAGCTGCCTCCTTCTGCAGCCTAACCTTCAGTTCCTCCACATCCAGCCGAGCCACTCGGGCCGCTCGTAAGCATCCTTTGTGTCCCTCTTCTTAGCCTTGGCTTCTGACTCGAGGTACTTGATCTTCTCTTTGGCCAGACCCACATCATGATGGGAATGATCGAGATCCTCCTGGAGACGTTTTATCTACTCCTAAGCCTAAGCAAGGATGGTAGCTGGCTGTCAGGAGAGCTCGACAACAGCCTTGATCTTATCAACCCAGGCAGGCGGCTCTCGCTCTATCTCTGCTTGACTCTTCTTGAACTGATCCAGCTCATTCCCTCTTTTAGCGGCCAGTAGCTTAGCTACCTCCTAGCATCCCTGTGAGCTGACACCTCCTCCCGAAGCTTGAAGAAAAGCTCATGGGCCGACTAGTACTGGAGAAATAACTTGGTCTCCACGAGCAGCACTCTGGTGAGATAGCTTCGGAGAGTTTGATGAAGGCCGAGATCAAGTACTCTGCTCAGTAAAATCTAATCATTGGGGAGAAAGATCTGATAAACTACCTGAGATTGGTCGGACCTGGATTCTAACCCCAACCCTATTGAATCCAATTGACAACCCAAAAAAAAAAGCAGTGTCATCCATTGGCTTCCTATCATGCTGGGGGCTAGTCCTAGCTGACCCAATCAAGGTCATCCCTAACTTCTCCCACTCATGAGGAAAAATTTTACCAATGCGGTGGGGGAAGGGTCACTCATACCGACCTCCTTGAAGAATTCCCAGTGGAGCCAACTCCTGGGCTACAACCCGCTCCTCCTCAGCAACAGGCTCCTCTCTGATAACCAGTTCCTCAACAACTGGCTCCTTATCGGCCCTCTACAAAGATTCAGGAGACTCACTTGGTTTGGCTTGCATAGTGGGGCCGGCCTCATCCCTAGTTGGGATCTAAACTCCTATTGACCCAGGATGATCCCCCTTAACAACTTTCTCCCGCTCGGCTAACCGACTGGAGGGACTCGTCACCCAAGTCAACGGCCTCAGATGAGGAACCTCAGAGGCCAGAACCCCACTAGTCGGCCAGGGCATAGGTTCAACTATCTCATCTCTAAGTGCAAAAAGGTCTTGCATACTGCCCTCAGCTTGACGATGGCTCTTGGAGATGGTTTTCTTCCTCTTCTTCTTCTCTGACATCTTCTCCAGCCCCTATTGCTCCACTTTGAAGAGCTTTGTCGCCTTCAAACCCTCCTTCTTGATTTTTGGCCATGTAGGACATGCTAGAATATAGTAAGGGCCAAAAAGAAGATGAACTTCTCTTTTCATCCCTTGTTGCTGTTAGGGATGTTTGACACCAGCTGAAAACTGCCGATCGACTAAAGATAGAAGTGTCCCTCTCCCATACTAGCCTTGGCGCACAAGTGACCCAGGATCCCTAGGGTTGGCTGGGCATTTACAGTGGTAGATGATGAGGAAGACGACCAGAAAAGCCACAGAGTTGGGATTCAATTTTACTGGCGATATGTCGAGTGCTCAAAACACCCGCTAAAGGAAGGGGTGTGGTGGAAGATGAAGGCCAAACTCAAGATGGTGCCAATACATCTGCACCAAATTGCCCCCATACTGGTAAACAGTGCGATCAGACGGTAGAATAAACAACAAGAATGCACTTGGGATGTCGTACACCTTCGCCCATTCCCCAAGGTGAACCTGGAGCATAGACAACTTGTACCGTCAAAGCAGAGAGATCCGATCCTTATTGTGAGCAACAGAAGGTTGTGCACTGGTAGCCATTAGAACAGTCGGAGTGGATGATTGGAGTTCTAAAAGAGCAAAGATCTCAGAAAAGATGATCAAAATTCTAAACAGACAGTTTTGAAATTTCTAGGGTTAAGAAAGGGCACCAAAGAAGAGAGGAGAAATGGATATTTATAGGAGTGGGGTAGGTGACACGTGTCCAAGTCCTAGCGGCTGAGTTGAATCCCTAAAAACCACTAACGGTTCTCAAAATCAAAGCGTCATTGATGTCAGGAACGTCAAGTTGTAGCTGTCTCCCAAAAAGCAATTCAAATCTCTGAGGCTAGAAAAAGTTGAAACAAATTTCATTTCTCTCAAACTTGGCTTCCCGAGTCCGAATGAAAGGGGCCACTGTTGTATCCTGAGAATTACCAAGTCTAATGAGCTCTTGAGAGTTGGGAACGTGTTATAATTAATTGGCCAAGTCCTATAGTCTAAAAGTCTAACCCTAGTGTGAGCACCACCAATCTCTCTAGCAGTCTGAGTCCGAGACAAAAGACATCTTCAAGCCGGGACCTACTAAAAGACTCCAAGTTTGAGACAAAAAGCGTCTTCTACTCGGACTTCACTAAAGAATATCTCAAACGACGGAATGACCTATCAGTCTCACCAACATCACTCACATTTAATGCATGGCCAGTCGGTGCCTATACTTCGCTACTTGTCACCATCACATTATACGCATGGCCAGAGTCATTATGGCCTCTCAAGCTGGATTCATAATGACTCCTCGAACGATGTCAGCACTTCAGCCATTCTGTCACTATCACATTAAATACAGAGATGACTTATTCAACCAACCGCAGACACGTGTAAAGTGCGGTCTGACTGATTGACAGCACCGACCCGGTCGTATTACCAATATGCCCCCAAAAATTCTTTATAAATGGTGAATAATCCCACTACACCAAAGTACGTTGAATAAGATCCTAAAGCTAGATTCTGAATTCTACAGGCTTGCTTAATCTATTATTGACTTGAACGTCGGAGGGCACACCGGGGGAAATATCCTTCAGCTCTCAAATGAGTGTTACTTGTGCAGGAATATGCTTCCTCCTGATTAATCAATCATCATGGACGATTAAGGGACCCTAAACTCTTCCAAATGTCCATCCACCCATACAATTAAGTTTCTGACATAAACACATAAACAGAGATAAAGAATGCTTAGAATTTTATTAGGCATGAGGGCACTTATAGAATTATGGCGTGTCTCACAAAACTTCTCTGAACTTTATCTTATCTCACATAACCCCCCATTCATATAATTTGTAAATAACTAACATATTTTTCAGTGAAAATAATTATCAAATTGTGTCACTTATCGTTTACACACAACATACTCCCTCCCCAAAATTTTGAGTTTCTTCTTTCAAGTAAATTTTAGTTATTTGCAAATTACAAGCAGGGGGGCTATGTGAGATAATGTAAAAGTTTAGAGGGGTTTTGTGAGACACCCCATAGTTCAGGGGGGTTAAGTGAGATAACAAAGTTTAGGGGGGTTATGTGCAACACCCCTCAAAGTTCAAGGGGGTTTTATGAAATTAACCCAACAAAGATTCCCTTTTACTCTGATTGATTTCGTAGAATTTGGGAAAAGATAACATAGAATTAAGTTTCAAAATTTCCAAAATAGTTTTCCTTCTCTTGGATTTTGGAGAGAGAATCGGAGGAACATACAATGCTATATATGGTTTCTGTGGTTTCCTCACAAGCGTTATGCTAGTGCTCACACAGGTTGATATGGCTTCTGTGGTTTCTTTGGATAACCGCTTCTTCTTCAAAAATAGATAACTTTGTTGGAACTAAGATTCAAACCTAGAGAAAGGGGGAGGGGGGACGAATAGGATTGCTACAAGATTTCGACTAACTCAGAATAAGTAACAGAAATATAATAAGCGAAAAACTAAAAGCAAACCAGTACAAGAACACACGAGATTTTTATAGTGGTTCAGATAAAAGTCCTACATCCACTATTCCTTCTCGCGAAGGGTCTTCCTCACTATAAGCAGAGTTTATCTGAACCACAACCCGATTCTGTAGGCTTCAAAGACCACACCCTAGAATCTACTCGAAACCAATCATCTAACCTAACTCTTCATAATGACTAGAAAAAACCTAGCATAGCTAGCCAAACCCTCAATTAACTTGGCTTGGGTACGCCAACCCTCAATTACCCCGGCTTGAGTATACCGTCAAACTCGCAAGTTTAAAATACAATCAACCCAAAATAAATAAAGAATAAAAAGAACAATCTTACAGCCCTTTATCAAACCGTTCTTCAAAACAATGTAGATGAAGATCCATGAAGAAATGGTGTAGCGTTGTAGGCGTAGGGCACTCCTTCTCTCCGAACAAAATTCCAATGAAAAGCGCACCGATAAGAAGTTGAATGAGGCTCTCACAAACCCTAATAAACTCTCTTCCTTTTTTCTGCAATTTCCTCTCTCTCTTCTTCTCTTTGTTTTCTTCCTCAATTCCCTTTTAAATAGACCTTGATAGCATAGGAAAAAGATCCTCTAATCAGAGTTCTAATAGGAGATTAAAAGAATCGACGAACGGTTGAGATTAAAGCTTGAAATCTGTCAAAACTCGCCGCAACCATCAATGGTGGGTCACGATCATCGATGGTCCATTGATTATCATTGATAGTCCATTGATGATCATCGATGGCTGACTGTAATCCATCGATTGTGTAAATTTTGGTTTTTGGATTTCTGTGATTGTTGACTGTAGTCCATCGATGGTCCTTGCGATCATCGATGGTCGACTATAGACCATCGATGGTTCAAAATCTAATTTCTATTTCTCTGATTCTTTCTCTTAGTCCATCGATGACTTGACTTGACCGTCGATGGTGCCTCGTGACGATCGATGGTTGAAAGGATGAAATCAACATTCGTGTTGATTTTTGCATCATTTTGAACCGCAACTTGTTCGTACATGTTTATACCAAAATATATCATCTCACAAACATATCAGTAGCAAATGAGAGTTTATTATTAATCAACAAGAGATATTGCACGAACAACATTCTAACAATCTCCCCCTTTTGATAATAACAAAACTCAAAATTTAAAATACAGAATGTAAAACATGGTGAGGTAGATATTCAGATCAAAATAAACTCATAACTCATGTATGAAATGCAATACAAAGCTCCAAGCTCCCCCTATAAATATGCATACATGAAAAGTACATGTATTCGAAACTCTGAAACTAAGAAACTCTAAATTTAAAAAAATGTAAATCTTCTCCCCTTGAAATAAAGCAAAATTTTAAAACTTTTCAAATTTTAAATATCACCCTTTTCTCCCCTTTTGTTATTAGCGAAAGAAAACCACACCTAGGATATGCAATATACTTGAAAATTCAAATAAAAGATAATTCAAAGGTGAAAGGAAGAGAAATACATATGGTTCACAAAAGAATTTTATAAAAATAGCATGAGAGATACATATATTATCTCAATCTTTAGAAAAGGTCTAAAATCTTGATATATCACCTCAACCTTATAGAAAATTTTAAGAGGAAAAAACATATTGTTTGGAGGCGATGTACATCATCTCTAAATAGTAAAAATATTTATCATAGGATGGATACCCTTGAGATATTGCACAATCATATCCACAGTATGGGTCTTTGACCATCATTTAATGAATACACTCAAATTTTACCATGGATTTATAAAGTGTGGGTCTTTGACCATCTTTTTCACTGAATACACTCTTTTTGCTCGGTTTTATAGCACATATGTACTTTGTACATGTATAGGAAAAATTTTGGTCTGTATTCAAGTATAGATAGGGCCCAAAACTATTTGATATATCTAAAATCACTTCATAAATAATATATAAAAATATTTATTCTTACTTTTACGAGACTAAACATGATAAGATAATACTAAGGTGTGAAAAATAATATGAAACATATCGTAAAACATCATGTTTATCAATCAAATATGTATAACTATGTGTGCACATATAATATATATAGATGTGAAAAATATGTGAACCAATATGATTAACTCATGCCTATATACCAATAGATAATCATATCTGAATATTTCATGTAAAAGCATTTACATGGGCATGTTTAAGTTTTTTAATTTTTTTAAAAAATAAAAATAAAGAAAAATAAATTTTATTTTGTTTTTATTTTCATAAGAAACAAAAAAGAAAGAGAAATTTTGATTTTGTTTTTAATATATAAAAAATCAAAAATCAAATAAAACCAAAAAATATGTACATACAACGGTCGAGTCAAATGTTGGATATCAAGAGATAATATACCTAAATCTTGTCTCAACCTAGTAAAATGATCTTCAGGCAAAGGTTTTGTAAAAATATCAGCAAGATGGTCAGATGTAGGGACAAACTCAATTTGAACATTCTCTTTGGCAATATGATCCCTAATAAAATAATGACGAACATCTGTGTTTTTGTGCGTGAATGATAAACTGAATTATTGCTCAAATCAATAACACCTTTATTATCACATCTAAGAAAAATTTTCTTAAATGTAATGCCATAATCTTGAAGAGTCAAAGACATCCATAGGGCTTGTGAACAATACCTATCTAATACAATATACTCGGCTTTCATAGTTGACAAAGCTACATAGTTTTATTTCCTACTAGACAAAGATACTACAGATTGGCCTAAAAGATGAATAGTACCACTAGTGCTTTTCTAATCAGTATGACAACCAGCATACTCACGATCAGAATATCCAACCAAATCAAAAGAATTGCACATTAGAAACTATAACCTGAATTTTTGTGTTCCAATCAAATATCGAAAAATTTGTTTTATGGCTTTCAAGTGTGATTCTTTAGGATTTTCCTGAAATCTAGCACATAGGCACACCGAAAATATGATATCAGGACGGGAAGCAAAAAGATATAAGAGACTACCAATCATTCCTCTGTATCTCTTCTCATCAATTGGAATACCGGCTTCATCTTTCGTAAGCTTTGTCGAATGGCTCATTGGTGCTAGAGCAGACTTTAGACTATCCATCCCAAAGCATTTTAGAAGTTCTTTCACATACTTCTCCTGTGATATAAACACTCCATCTTTTATCTACTTTACTTAAAATCCTAAGAAATATTTAAGCTCTCCCATCATGCTCATCTCGAATTCATCTTGCATGAGTTTCTCAAATTTATGGAAAAGATCCTTATTAGCAGCTCTGAAAATAATATCATCCACATACACCTGTATAATAAGAATATCTTTACCCACAAATTAAACAAACAAGGTATTGTCAGCAAACCCCTTTTTAAAATTGTGTTTGAGAAGATAAGAACTCAAACGATCATACCAAACTCGAGGTGCCTGTTTAAGACCATATAAGGCTTTATCCAACTTATACACATGATCTTCAAAAGCATGGTCAATGAAACCATGAGGTTGTTCTACATAGACTTTTTCCTTAAGTTACCCATTTAGAAAGGTACTTTTCACATCCATTTGATAGAGCTTAAAGCCTTTGTAACAAGAGAAAGCAAGCAAAATCCTGATGGCTTCAAGTCTAGCAATCGGTGCAAAAGTTTTATCAAAATCAATACCTTCTATTTGATTGTAACCTTTAGTAACATGTCTAGCTTTATTTCTCACAACATTACCTTTTTCATCCGATTTATTTTTAAATACCCATTTAGTTCCTACAATAGGATGATTTTTAGGCTTAGAAACTAGATTCCACACTTTATTTCGGGTGAATTGATTAAGTTCTTCTTGCATGGCTAATATTCAATTTTTATCATTTATAGCTTCATTCACATTTTTGGTTTAAATTTAGATATAAAATTAACATAAGAACATAATTCACCTAGAAAGGAATGAGAACTCTTACCTTTACTTACTATTGTTGTAGCCATTGAGCAAAAGTAGTCATTCAATCGAGTAGGTGGTTGACGATTTCTTTTAGGAAGAAATCATGTTGATGATGTTTCCAAACTTGGTGCATCAATTTCCGTGATAGTTGAGAATTTGACAAGTCTTTTGAAGCTTCTTTAACTTCCTCATGCTTGTCTTTTGTATCGTCTTGGGTCTCCTTGTCATCTTCACCCGGTTTTTTTTCTTGTTCTCCTTGAGTGTTTGGTTCCATCACAAAATTGTCATCACCACTGTCAACAACAATATTCATATTGTCAATTCATCAAATTTAACATGGATTGACTCTTCCAGAATTTTAGTTCTTTTATTATAAACTCTATAAGCTTTACTA
Source organism: Asparagus setaceus (assembly GCA_012295165.1). NCBI lineage: Eukaryota > Viridiplantae > Streptophyta > Magnoliopsida > Asparagales > Asparagaceae > Asparagus > Asparagus setaceus. The sequence continues at coordinate 10,461,515 of CM022703.1, forward strand.
CAAAAGAATAACCCAAAAGTATACACTCATTAACTTTAGAATTAAATTTCTCTAATTAATCTTTTTGTGTTTAACAAATAACATTTACATCCAAAAACACGAAAATATAAAATATTTGGGGTAGTTTGATAATAAAGCTCATGAGAAGTCTTATTTAGCATAGGTCGAAGATAAACTCTATTACTCACATAGCATGTTGTATTAACTACTTTAGCCCAAAAGTTCTTAGGCAACTTATACTCATTTAGCATGGTTCTAGCTATTTCTTGTAAAGTCTGATTTTTTCTCTCGATAACTCTATTTTGTTGTGGAGTTCGGGAGAAGAATACTCATGAGTGATACCTTTATTAGCACAAAATTTTCAAAATTTTATTTTCAAACTCCCCTCCATGATCAGAATGAATAGTACGAATGGGAAGTCCTTTTTCTTTCTCAACTCTTTTTAAAAAAATTTCAAAGACTTTAAAACATTCACTCTTTTTGGCTAAAAACACGACCCATCTGAATCTAGAATAATCATCAACTACAACTAAATAATAATTCTTACCTCCCAAACTCTGTGTAGAGACAGGTCCAAATAAGTCCAAGTAAAGTAAGTGCAATGGTTTAGAAGTGCTCACCTGATTCTTCAAACTGTGAAAAGATTTTATGAACTTACCTTTGGTGCAAGCTTCACATAGACTTTCATTCTTAAAGTTAGTCATAGGTAAACCTCTAACCACCTCTTTCTTTGAAAGTTTTTGTAGTAGCCCCATGCTTGCATGTCCAAGTCTTCTGTGCAAAGCTCACCATCTTCCCCTCCTGCAATAAAAATTTTACATTGTCAGATTTAATATTATTGAGATTCTGAGTATAAACATTAATCTATTACCAGTAAAAATAATTGAACCTGTTTGTGAATTAATTATTTTACATACTTTAGATTTGAAATGAATAGACATACATTTGTCACATAACTGGCAAATGGATATGAGCTTATACTTTAAACCATCGACAAGTAAAACTTTAAGGAGTTTAAATGATCCATTACCTATATCCCCAACTCCTATAATCTTACCTTTGTCGTTTTTACCAAAAGTCACATCTCCACCCTTCTTCTTATCAGAATTTAGAAACAAGTTATTCTTACCAGTCATATAACATGAACAACCTGAGTCCAAATACCAAGTACTTCCATGTTCCTTCGATCTCCAATGAACTTCCTCATCTAAAGATCGGTCATTTAATTCTTTAGCAGTTTGAACACTAGCCATAAGACAATGACTTTGGTCATCGGTATGATTATCTGAATCTTCTTCATCACTCGAGGATTCCCAAAATGTTACTTTGAAGCTTTTATTCTTTCCTTTGTAATTCATCTTGTTAAGATGGCATTCGTTCTTATAGTGTCATGGCTTCTTGCAACAAAAATATATAATATCAGAATCTGAATCTTCATGTTTAATATTCTTTACCTTTGCAGAATTTTGATTCTATTTCTTCTTTATGAATTTTTGCCCATGTCTTGATCTTAGGAAGGATTTAAATTCTTTTACTATTAGGGCAGATTGTTCATACTCATCTTCTAAACTCGAGTTTGAATCCATCTTCTTCTTTGATTGGGATTTCTCCTTCTTTGCTCTTAAGGCTAACGACTTTTTCTTTGAATCTTCTTCTGAGGTATCTTCTCTCTTTTTCAGTCTAACTTCGTATGTGATAAGATTACCTACAAGATCATCAAGAGATAGATTAGAAAAATTCTGAAGTTTTTCAATAGCCGTTACCTTTGGTTCCCAATCATGAGATAGAGAGCGAAGTACTTTTCTACACAGTTCCTTATTTTCGTACTCCTTCCTTAAAGCTTTATACTTATTCATAATATTAGAGAATCGTGTAAACAACTCCTGTGTGCTCTCGAAAGCCTTCATCTTGAAGTTTTCATATTTGCTCACCGGCATTGTAAGCTTTGCCTTCTTTACTGCGAAGTTTCCTCATGAGTAACTTCTAGTGTCTTCCAGTTTTCCTGCGCGGTAGTACAATTAGAGACACGATTAAATTGTTCAGTAGTAAAAGAGCAATATAAAGCATTCATAGCTTTCGAATTATAAGAAAAAAAAATCTTTTTGTATTGAGGAGTCCATTTATCCATAGGAATTTTAGTAACAACTCCTCCTATCTCCTCAGTATGATTATGATACCCGTGTTCGACACACTGCCAAGTATCAAAGTCAATAGATAATAAAAAGATTTTCATACGTGCTTTCTAAGAAGTATAATTGGTACTGTCAAAAAGTAGGGGATGATTGATGGCGTGTTCTTAGGAAAGGCTGAAGCGGTGGTAAGGATTGACATCTCTACCCTACATTGTAATACCTAAATATGGGTAACGAGGCTCTAATACCCCTTGTTAGAACTGGGATGCAAGCCTAGAGGGGGGGGGTGAAAAGGATTGCTATAATTTTTTAACTAACTTAGAATAAGCAGTAGAAATATAAGAAGTGAAAAACTAAAAGCAAACTAACACAAGAACACACGAGATTTTTATAGTGGTTCGGATCAAAACCCTACGTCCACACTTCCTTCTCGCGAAGGGCCTTTCTCACTATGATCAGAGTTCACCTGAATCACAACTCGATTCAGTAGGTTTCAAAGACCGCACCCTAGAATCTACCTGAAACCAGTCGCTTAACCTAACTCTTTATAATGACCAGAAAAAATCTAACGCTAGCTAGCCAAACCCTCTATTAACCTGGCTTGAGTACGCCAACCCTCAATTACTTCGACTTGAGTATGCCGTCAAACACGCAAGTTTAAAATACAATCAACCCAAAATAAATAAAGAACAAAAAGAATAATCTTACATCGCTTCATTAAACCGTTCTTCAAAACAATATAGATGAAGATCCGTTAAGAAATAGTTGTAGGTGTAGAGCACTCCTTCTCTCTAAACAAAACTCTTATGAAAAGCGTACCGAGAAGAAGTTGAACGAGGCTATCACAAACCCTAATCAACTCTCTTCCTTTTTTGTCCAATTTCCTCTTTCTTTTCTTCTCTTTGTTGTCTTCCTCAATTCCCCTTTAAATAGACCTTGATAGCATAGAAAAAAGATCCTCTAATCAGAGTTTCAATAGGAGATCAAAAGAATCGATGAATGGCTAAGATTAAAACATGAAATCTGCCAAAACTCGTCGCAACCATTGATGGTGGGTCACAATCATCGATGGACTATTGATGATCATTGATGGTTGATTATAATCCATCGATTGTGAAAATTTTGATTTCTGGATTTCTGCGATTGTTGACTGTAGTCCATCGATGGTCCTTACGATCATCGATGGTCAACTGTAGACTATCGATGGTTTGAAATCTAGTTTCTATTTCTCCGATTCTTTCATATTGTCCATTGATGACTTGACTTGACCATCGATGGTGCCTCATGATCATCGATAGTTCAAAGGCTGAAATCAACGTTCGTGTTGATTTTTGTATCATTTTGAACCGCAACTTCTTCGTACCTGTTTATACCTAAAATATATCATCTCATAAATATATCAGTAGCAAATGAGAGTTTGTGATTAATCAAATAAGAGATATTTCACGAACAACATTCTAACAAACTTGAGCTAGAATTTTTTTCTTATAAAGAAAATATAAAATAAGGGCGTGGATAACTTTTATTTCAAAATTTGGAATTCAATTTAGATTTTCTTAACAACCAACCCTTCCTTTATAATATCACTTTTTTGTAATATTCCAAAATAAAAAATGCTAGCTCACTAGATAAGCGTGTGGATAGTTTTTATCTCAAAATTTTAAATTTTAAATTAAGGAGGATCACTTGACATTTTTTAAAATGTAAGGCTAATATTAAATTACAAATATCTTTTATATATAAATAAAGGATTTAAGCAATTGTTTTTATCTTTACCCTTTTTGTTCTTCCGCTTAGAGAATAATAGATACAAGTTTCTTCATTTATAATATTTTTCACTTGATTCTATAGGCCATTTAGAATTTTAGTTCTCATCTTAATTTGACAGTCAAGATTCATTATAGCAACAAGGACCACTAAACTATTCTTCAATGGATATAAGATCTTCACATGTAACCACTAATCTACCCTCTCTATAAAATTGAAATATTGGTGAATTTCACCAAGCCACTAATAAGATCATGTGTGGTCAAATGGGTAAGATGCCCCTAATGAATTTTGGAAGAAAACACTCATTACGTATTTAGTTTTGTCACTTACTCTTCAATCACTTCGGTAGAAAACTTGAATAATGTTTGTTTATAATTTTCAGAATTGTGTATGTAATTTTTAGTTTTACAAGGTTTTTGTAATTTTTTATTTTAAAATGGTTGTTTGTAGGTTTTCAATTTTTGTGCTGAGCTAATTGTAATATTTGAACTTTTGGATAGTTGTTTGTATTATTTAAATTTTTAAGGTCTGCTTGTAAATTTTATATTTTTAGAGGTCTTTCTACAATTTTATATTTTTAAGGGATTGTTTATAATTTTTCATATTTTTCAAGGATCCATTATACACACACACACACACACACATATAGATATTTATTAGAGTTTTTAGGGATTGTCCATAACTTTTAGAATTTAAAGGGGCTTGTTGATAGTTTTTAAATTCTTTAGGAGATGGGATGTAATTTTTAAAATTTAAATGGGTTGTTTGTAATTTTTATATTTTTCAGGGTTCGTTTATAGTTTCATATTTTTAGGGGTTTGTTTATAATTTAAATGGGCTATTTTTAATTTTTGTATTTTTAGGGTTGTTTGCAATTTTATTGGTTAATCTATAAATAGAAATGATTTGAGATGTGTATATTGGTCTTGAGGGATAATGTTTGTCATTGTAAAATTATGGCGTAGTGCCCTTATTGGGTTAAGTGCAAAAATTTAAAATATTTTAGTGGGTTTTATGAATTTTCCAAACTTATTCGGGTTTCATAAAGTTTGCGGGCTTAAAGCGAGATGACTAAATTAAGGTTTAGTGAAACTTATCCTTTAAAATATTAAGGGAGGCACATAGCAATTTTTAAACTATAAGGCTACTACTAAACCATTAATTCCTCCTTTGTATATAAAAGAAAAGAGAATTAAAAATATGATTATTAGATTTTTAATTATATGGATAATTATGATTTGATTATGATTGTCAAATATTTGACTATAATTAGAAATTTCTAATTATGGATATATTTAATTTGATGAGGATTTTAGATGAATAGAGGATGAATTGTCCACATGTTGGTTTTTTTATGCATTTAGGAATACCACCATGTTATGCATGTTAGAACAAAAGAGAAAAACAAAGCAGGGAATTGGAACCTTCTTGATTGTTGCAGAAAATGTTTGAGTCGTTGTGCGTCCTAAAACGCTAAACTTAAAGCAAGATTCGGCCTACTCCCGTGCAAGGATCCCAAGGCCGAATTGCTTCCAGGAACAGCAACTTGAGTGTACTGGTGTGCACCAACCAGATCCTCGAAGATCACCTTGATCAAGTTCGAGGACTAGGCGACCTCCTTGGTCACTTTTGGAACTATGACCTTCTGAGTCAGGCATAGAATTAGATTCAAATGGGCACTGCAATATCTTGTAAATATTTTCAAAAGACTAAAAAGAGCATTTGTTCTAGTGTTGTGTAGAGAGCTTTATATGGGTCTCTAACCCAGCCTAAGAGTAGCTGGCTCATTAATGAGAGCAACCCAAAGGTCAGATCAGTTACACCCACTTAGCCCACTAACTAGTCTACTTAATGAGCCAATTAAATAGACCCATTGAATAGATCATTTACACCCACTCAGCCCACTAATTGCATTAACTTGTCTAATGAGCCCATTAAATAGACCCATTAAATAGATCAGTTCAGAAGCCCAACAATCACCCTTTAGCTATTTTCTAGGCCAACTCCTCCAACAAGTCCAAGTCCGAGTCGAAAGGCATCTTTGAGTCGGACAAGAAAATATCCCAAGTGAACCTGAAATCATCCATTACAACTCGGCCTCGAAGTCCGAGTCCGAAGTCGAGTCCAAGTCCGAGTCGAAGGCATCTTTGAGTCGGACAAGAAAATATCCCAAGTGAACCTGAAATCATCCATTACAACTCGGCCTCGAAGTCCGAGTCCCGTCCAAGTCCGATTGAGTCTGGGTCCGAGTCCAAACTTATGGGGAATTATTAGATAAAAATAATTGAAGACAAGCCTCAAACCCGAGACCTTTGAATTGTTATTAAAATACATACTATAATATATATGTAGTTTGAAACTTAGCCCAGGTTTTTGGAAAAAGCTTTTATAAAAATCTAACAATGCATATAACCTAGAATTTACAAATGGGCTAGCCAGACTCTCTCTCGACGATAAGTTGACTTGGGCAACCAACTAACTCAGGTAGCTTAGTAAATTGTGGGACATCCGCACTCAGCTTATCACTTGGTCACAGCCCATGGACATGACCCAATAAGCCCAAATACTGTGATAAAGGTCCATGACAACCAAATTCCCCTTAATGCAGTCACCATGCCTAATCTCAATGCAGGTCAGTTTTATGGTGGTTTACATAATTAGAGATGATTGATTCGAATTGTATCATACATCAACATATCATGTTAGGAGATATCAATCGAGTAGCCAATTTCTCTGATTGCTGACTTTCATAACTTACTTGATATATACATATGTCGTTTGTACCATCTTGTGCCAATGAAGTCTTACCACATGGACTTACTTGTAGGCCAAGTAACTACCATAACTACCTCGATCATCAGGATGGTGACACGTGTAGCATGTGATCTACCTAGACAATCGGTATAAACATGCCATCCTAAACTTAGGTAAAGAGAGGCTTCATCTTGACCTTGGCTCGAAACCGCCAACCTTGTTCTAGGAAACCCTCCTCTTAAAACCCTAACCTAAATTCCTATTGTTTTGACTTTCACCATCAAGAGTCTTACTTAGGTATAGGAAGGGCATTGATGGACAACCCGCCATCATAAATCTGAAGCTTTTTCTATGTATCTCTGGCAATCTGAAGTGAATATCATCACCTGACGTCTAAAAGATCATGGGGCCCTCAACACTGAACTCACTCTTGAGGGCTCAATCTATAAGTTTTTCCATGCATCAACACACCAACTTCTCATTATATATAAAGGACGGATAAGTTTGTAGATAAAGTGATCCTTGATATAATAATATCAGAGTGACTTTAAAAGATTTGATTTCACAAAAACAACAACGTATTTATTTCAAATTTTGGGGTTTTAAAATATTTGAAGTCCAAAGCTTAATTAAAGTTCAAAATATATTTATTTATTTACATATGTTTCGTTAGGAAGTATTACGAATTTTATTAACTAGAACCAAATTGTTACTTCACAATTTCAAACTTTCGTTCAGAAATGTTAAGAACGAGTATGATTCATGATAATAAATTGTGAAGTGATTGACTATATTTAACGTATCATAGTTGTTCTAATAGTTCACTACCAAACAAATGCAAATCCGACAACGCGATCATGTATTCTAATATATCCGAAAAGTTTTATGATTGTTACTTCTTTTCTTGCGTGACGAAGTTTTCTGCTAACTCTATGAGTTCCATCTTATTTTCGCAGCATCTTATTCTCGTGTCCTTTTACGCTGATTCCAAACAGTGAAGGCTCAATAGGATGACTCCTATTCAACTCAAATACAAGGTTCACGGTCCCTCAACCTAAATGAATAAGATTCTCGTGTACATTTTTTTTTCACAAATAATGCCAAAGAAGTTTATAAATTTCATCATTAGGGCATTTTGGACATATACATATCTGAATGTAAGTCGTAGTTACAAAATGTTACTTACTCCTGAACAATAGTATTTAGTTCTACGCTTCTGGCTGGCTAACTTTAGCAATAGCTTTTGTAACTACTCGGGCCCACTACTCCTTTGCACTATGTAAACCTTGAACCAACTAAGTGTAACACGTTATTTAACTCAAATCTCTGCGAAGAAATAACTATAGTCATGCTCAACCATTATCCAAAATGACTCGTTATTGTTACCACCTTATTAATTAATTCATTCATACTTTTGTGAAATCCCAGCATGGGACAAATAAATATCAACAAACTTGCGGCAATATATGTTTAGCAAGTGTGTCGAGCTCTAAGCTAACTCTAGCCAAACGACCAAAACGTATAGAACATATTTGCATTTATTTGCGAAATAAAGAAAATACACTTTATTAATTGACACTATGATTCCCGTGTTAGAAAATTCTATGTCCAAAAGCCCTGAGCACTTATAGAGACGTGAACTATTGAACTCTTGAATCCTCATATTCTTATATTCATAGAGCGAGAATCATCTCTCTTTCGCTTTAACTTGACTCATCCCATTCAAACTTTTCAGCATGTATTCTATTATTCCATTCAAAGAGAAGCAACAATTCTAAAACACACATTAGGGCTAATTAGTTCAAACTAATGGAAACAGGAAATTCTGTGTTCAAACATGGATTCTATCACTTTACATAAATTTAAACGAGGCGTCTAATTTTAGCAGAGAAATTTTGTGCAAGCAGAGCAGAACAAAGAATTGGACCACGGAAAATACAAAATACAAGAGTTTAATGCAACAAAAAAACTTTTTTTGTTTTGTTTTTGTTTTCTTTCATTTTGTTTTTATGTTTCGCCTAGAGCCAAATGTGATATTAAAGCTCCTGTTGTAAGCTAGCAGAACATGGTCCTTGAGAGGTCGCATATATCGAGCGGACTCCATTTTTTTTTATCTGATGATGATTGATATACGGTTAAATCTTATTTATTTTATATAAATAATCAAATAATGCGTACGGGTTCATTTATATCGTCCATAAGAAGGTGGGCCGAAGTTGTGTATAAACTTATCTTGTGATTGGCATAATAGGCCTTTTATTATTCAGTTAAGAGAGAATCTTTTTTCTGGATAATTTCAGCGAAGCCCCCTGAATTTTGGGGGATTTTACAAATACCCCCTTGCTTTTATAATCTGAAAAACCCTCGTGAACTTTAAGTATGTTCCTCATAACCACTCCGAACTTTATTTTACTTGCACTAAACCCTCATGTGTTCCCTTTGAAACTCATTTACTCCGTGAATAAAGACCATTTTTCAATTTTCAGACCATTTTTCAATTTTTCGTTTTTCTTCTATTTTATTAAAGCCTCAGAAAAGGATTTTAGTACACACGCCCATTATCCCCTCTCACTTTCTAAAAACACAAGAAAAATACAAATATATGTAGAAGCACTTATTAAAAGCACTGAAACCTCTCAGAGTTTTCACTAATCAGGACACAAATTTTGTCCAAAAGGAATAAATGATAAAGAAAAGGCTGCAACTGAATTAACCTGGCAATTAATTCAAAGCATAGAAAAGTGCATGTTGGTAATTTAATGATTGCTTTTTTCTAAGAAACAGGTTAACTTTGAAACTAGACAAGACCTATGTTATGCATTTGTCTTTAGTGACTACTTCCTAAATCCTAGGCCTATAAATATGTGAGCCATCTCCTCTCCTCTCCTCTCCTCTTACCTTCACTTTGTATTTTATAGATAAAATACATAGATAAGATCAATTTATACATATAGAGAGAAATTAAGATGGGAGAAGATAGAAGGATGATGGTGGAGAAAGAAAGCTCAGCTCTAGACATTGAAGTGAGCAGAAATGAAGAGTTTGATGATGATGGTAGGCCTAGAAGAACTGGTATGCTCTCTCTCTCTCTCTCTCTCTCTCTCTCTCTCTCTCTCTCTCTCTCAACTAAGCACAAACCAAAAGAAACTTGAAGAGGTTACCAAGCTAGTTTGTGTGAAAACTTGAAAAATAACAATTTCTCTCTCAACTAAGCACAAACGAAAGGGAACTTGAAGAGGTTACCGAGCTAGTTGGTGTGAAAAATTGAAAAATAACAAATTTCAAACCTCTTTTTCTGCTTGTTTTACCATTTTGATTACTTAAACATATACAATAGTTTCTAAGTTATTGCATTAAGGACGCTGCTCTTTGTTCTTTTTAAATAAAAATTGATTCTTGGGTCACATGTGTAACGGTGGAAGGAAGGCGGTCGAGATCCACTACATCCTTGCTTGTTAGATAATATCTACAACTCATCAAGAGAATCTTTTCACTCAATAAGCCCCATGAATGATGCTAATTACCCAAATAACATAAAAATATTTTTAATTGTGAGACCCGCTAAGATAAGCTAATAGTATCAGCCCATTTAATTAATTGTAGGCATTCTTTACAATTAAGATTATAGAGAACCCGGACCCAACCGGACCGGACCCAACCCGGACGCGGAGGAAGCTATAGTTGTTGTACGTAACACGTGTGAGAGTAGTTAAAATCTTGTAGGTTTGGGTTTCTTTGGGTCAGTTTTCTAATGGAATAGCGTAGTACTGTAATCTAAATATGTTTATGCTTATTAATTCCTAAACTTGGTGCTTGGGGAATAACTTGAGTATTTATCTAATTATTACAAAAGATATGATTTATCTTATGTCCTAAAAGATTTTGTGCTAATGTGGGTTTTTTAAAATGTAAATATATTTAGAATCTGGATCTTATATTACTGAAGTAGTAGAATCGATGTTTCTTTGAAATTAATGATGCATGTGGTCATCTAATTCAAATTTTATTCCTCCACATAAAATGTTCTCAAAACTATTCCACCTAAAACTACCAAATTCTGGCTGATAAGCAATTGTTGGAAGTTCCTTTTTGAATAATTAATCAACTAATCTTTGAAAGTTCTCCTCAGGGAAACTTGTAGGCAGAAATTAGGAACCGGGGAGTAGTAGTTGAAGGGAGAACGGTCCAAGCTCGAGTTCTATGTGCACAAACTTGCGAGTTATATTCTAAAATTTAAATTTTAGTCGAACTTGTGAAGCTCATAAATAGATTCCTCTCTATGTCAACTTAATGATTTATTTGTCGCCAGAACATTATAATAAGTTGGGTGGCAAATGGGTCGACCCGACCCACATAAATTTTGACCCGACCCGTATAATTCTGACCTGAGCCGACCCATCAAATAATCGGGTCAACCCGTTTATTAAACGGGTTACCCACCGACCCAAGTGACCTATTTATTGGTTTTATAATCAATACAACTTGTTTCATGTACTTAACATAAAGTCCATAGTCAAAGTTTTTATGGTCCTATTTATCATTCATAGGTTTTGGTACTGTTTAGAAGTTTTAGATATTTTCAAGGTGTTTTTGGTCACATTTGAATTTTGAGAGTGTTGTTTGTAAATTTTAAAAGTTCTTGGGTGATTTTTACAAATATCATTTTTTTTCAGGGGACTTTTTCTAATTTATAAACTTTATACTCTCCATAAGTTTTGATCTTTCATTTTTTTAAATTTGAATTTTTATGGTGTTTTTTATAATTTTTAAAGATTTCAGGGTGCTTTCGGCAAATACCAAAATTTTCACGTTGCTATTTATAAGCTATAGATTTTATACTATTTGTAACTTTTGATATTTCTGGCATGTATTGTTGTAAAATTTGACCTTTTTAGGGTGTCTTTTACAATTTTGAAACTTTCAGGGTGTTTTCTGCGAATTTTAAAATTTTCACGGTGCTCTTTATAACTTATAGATATTTTTACTATTTGAAAATTTTGATGTTTTCGGGGCATGTTTCTGTAAAGTTTGACTTTTTGAGGGTGTATGTTGTAATTATCTAAACTTTTAGGGTGTTTTTGTAAATTTCAAAACTTTCATGGTGCTGCTTATAACTTATAGATTTTGAACTTTTTGTAAATTTTGATATTTTTGGGGTGTGCTTCTGTATAAGTTTGGCTTTTTGACTGTGTATTTTGCAATTTTTGAAAAGTTTAGGGTGTTTTTTGCAAAAATCAAAACTTTCAGTTGGTCTTTGTAATTTATAAATTATAAAATTTTCACTGTTTGTAAGTTTAAATTTTTCAGTTTTTTAAAGTTTTGGCAAATTTTGGGTGCTTTTGCAACTTTTGAAAGTATCAGGGTTTTTCTCCAAATTTTAAAATTTTCATGGTGCCATTTATAAGTTATAGATTGTGTACTCTTTGTAGATTTGATTTTTTAGGGTGTGTTTTTATAAATTTGACTTATTTTGGGTGTTTTTGCAACTTTTAAAACTATTAGGGTGTTTTTACAAATTTCAAAATTTTCATGGTGCTGTTTATAAGTTAAAGATTATGTACTGTTTGTAGGTTTTGATATTTCTGGGATGTGTTTTTATAAATTTGACTTTTGAGGGTGTATTTTGTAGCTTTTGAAACTTTTAGGGTGTTTTTGCAAATTTTAAAATTTTCATCTTTGTTTTTATAATTGATAGATTTCGTAGTGTTTTGTAAGTTTTGATATTTTCAAGGTTTTTGGTAAATTTTAAACTTTTTAGGATGTTTTCTAATTATTTAACCTCTAAGGGTGTTTTCTGCAAATTGTTAAATTTTCACGATGTTGCATGTAATTTATGGACTTTGTAGTGTTTTGTAAGTATTAATATTTTATGGGTACGTTTTTATAAATTTTGAGTGTTAAGGATTATAAATTTTGAGTGTTAAGGGTTTATGACCAATTAATAAATTGATTTTTTGGGTCGACCCGTTTATGACCCGACCCACATAGAGTGACTCATACCCATTTATAATAGATCGGGTCGGGTCAGGTTAGCGGGTTGGGTCATAAATTGCCACCCTAATTAGCCCCCAATTACTTGTTCCCCCTTCAATTCTTATCATCCGAATCTTAACTGTTAGAAACTTTTTTTTTTGTGATAAATTAACTGTTAGAAACTTAACTTGTAGGAATATTCCTATACTTTATTAAATTTAATTTGTTTTCATATATACTAAATAATCATTTTAGGGTTAATTTCACACAAACCCCTAGCGTAGCGTTGTTTGAAGTTATTTTCCCTATAGTTTTGTTTTTGCAGATAGACCCCCGGGTTAAATATTTCAGTTCTTTTATCTTGAATAAAATTATTGAGTTTACCTAACGGTTAAAAGAGTTAAAACAATTCATCCATGGGTCCTAAGGGGTGAGCAAACGGTCAGTTCGATCAGTTTTTTGATTGATTATTTTTTAATCAAACTAAACCGAAACGAATTAGATTCAAAACCAAATCAAACTAAACCGAATCAAGTCGGTTCATTGCGGTTAGGTTTGGTTTGTTCGGTCCTGATATAGACATGTCAAGTTAGAAAGTTATGATGAATGTTGAGTCCTGTAACTTTATATTCTAACACATAACTCTTGAAATATATATGATCCTAACTAATCGCCATCAATTTCAATATCATTTTCAGGGACTGTGTGGACAGCAAGTGCACATATAGTAACAGCAGTAATAGGCTCAGGGGTTCTCTCACTAGCATGGTCAATGTCTCAGCTTGGATGGATAGTTGGCCCTGTGATCCTCTTCCTCTTTTCCACCATCACCTTCTTCACTTCCAGTCTCTTAACGAACTGTTATCGGACTCCTCATCCCGTAACGGGAAAAAGGAACTACACTTACATGGAGGCAGTGAGGTCTAATCTTGGAGCAACTCAGGTTTGGCTTTGTGGGATTTGTCAGTATGTCAATCTCGTCGGAACAGCAATCGGATATACTATTACAGCGTCGATTAGTGCTGCGTAAGTTATAATTTGTTACATATTTGGGATAAGGTTGATTACAGATAGACCGCCCGTACTATCGCCAAATTGAACACACTACCATTGTAGTTCTGCAGGTAGACCCCATGAGTGAATTTTTTTTAACCCTTTTCAGGGGGTCTTTCCAGAACAATACATTTTTCACGTAGGGGTTCTATCTGCAATAACAGAACTTTAGGGGTCATAAGTTAAGTTTGGCGAAAGTACAATGGGTCTATACGCAAATTAATTCTTTATTATATGAATGTTGGTTAATTCAATACGTAGTTTGTTTAGTAGATTAGACATGCAAAATTTTCCTATCAACATGATGTAGCGGAAGCGTAATCAAAATAGATAACTACTCGTTCTCGTACGAGCAAAATAGCACAAACCCTAGAAACCCTAGGAATAGAAAACTTCTAAAATTAATAATAACCAATCTCAAGAGTTCACAAATTCGTTCCCCTTATATAGGGTGTAAAACAAAGCAAAAGTACTAAAGTAACCTTTCCTAAAACAATTAGACTTCCTAAAATAAAAAAACTTTCTATAAAAACTAGAAAACTAAAAGTAACCCAGAATTCCACGCGCAGTTGAGCTTCAAGATGAATATCTTTGAACACGAATATTATCTGGACCCGCGAATTAGTTTTATGTATAGAGAACTTCCTAAGCTTTCCAAAACCATATAATAATAAAGATTCTCTGGAGCGAGTCAAAATATATGATCCTCCAAAGTTGCATCTTAGAATCTGTCCGAAAATACTCTTTCGCTTCAATCGTCCCACTTTCGCATGATTGGATTTCTTCCAAAAAACATCAATTATTGCATCCGCATATGATTTTTTATATGATAGGTTTAATCAATCATTATACACACAAAATTATTTTCTGATAAACTTGGTCTATTAGTATTCAATAGATAGTGGTGTTCATGACTCACTGAGCTAACTAAGTTTCTGAAATTTTACCTCAGTAATCTACTTTTGTCTAACAATAGATTTACGATGTATTAAACACAGCATTTTCTAGCCTTTTCCCTTTCTTATAGTTTCCTTTTATTAGGATTTTTCTTTTCTGAAGTTCATATAGTTATGCTATAATGTACATATCCCTCAATTGCATCAAGAACAAGAGATTACTTTTCTGATTCCTGACACAATAACATAACACAGTGTCATACAAACACAAAATTCATCATAAAGAAATATTACAACAAAATATAACATACCAAGAACCTAAAAATTTGAGTATAGAACTATATGATATGAAAAATTGTACCAGAAACATAAATTTTTTGATAGGAAAAGTTCTAACTTGATGCAGGGCAATAAGCAAGGCAAGTTGTTTCCACAAAAAAGGCCATGAAGCTGATTGCAGTGTTGCCGACACCTTTTACATGGTCGGATTTGGTGTAATTCAAATTTTCCTCTCTCAGCTTCCAAACTTTCATGAGCTTTGGTGGCTTTCGATTCTCGCTGCAGTCATGTCTTTAACTTACTCCTTCATTGCCATTGGCCTCTCCATGGCCAAAATAATTTCAGGTACCAAATTCGTTATCTACATTCCCAATAGAAATTTGTTCAAGTATGTAGAAATGATTTTAAATATAAGCAGGAAACACCGGAAAGACCAGTATCACTGGCGTTGAAGTTGGAGTTGATGTAGATTCAGCTCAGAAAGTTTGGAAAGCATTTCAAGCACTAGGAGATATTGCGTTCGCATATTCCTACTCTATGCTTCTAATAGAAATCCAGGTATGAAATTTTCTAGATTCATGTCTGAATATAATCCCACACTGGAAATAAATAAATAAACAGGGTAATGAATCCTCAAAAAGAGTAACTATAGTAACTAACTTAATTAGAAAGTTAGGAATATATACCCCATACTTCAAGATTTTAGACTAATTTTGTCCTCAATTATGTTTAAGGTCCATTTAATTCTCAGACAAGGTCCAATTAGTATGAGTATAGTTCCACAATGGAAAGATTTTTTCAGTTGGACTAATATCTAACAATTTTTTTGGTTAATTTGGTTGTCAATCTATATTTAAGTTGCATTCAAATCATCAATTACTCCCCATGATAAAATTTGATCATGATTCCAAATTAATTATTCTCGTTATCAACTCAGGACACTTTGAAATCACCTCCAGCAGAGAACAAGGTAATGAAGAAGGCTAGCTTTATTGGAGTATCAACAACCACCACATTTTATTTCCTTTGTGGTTGTCTCGGTTATGCTGCATTTGGAAACAAAGCACCGGGAAATATATTGACTGGTTTTGGATTCTATGAACCCTTTTGGTTGATCGACATTGCCAACATCTGCATCATTATCCATTTGGTTGGTGCATTTCAGGTAATTCTCATGTTTAATCTGTCATATTAAACATTTTTGAGGTCTTACAATATAATTGTTCATGACTATAGTCTACAGATCTATTCAACACTGAAACCACCAGATAAACAGATGTGATATGTCAATGTTTGCAAAGTTCTATTATCTTATTCAAATGTCCAGTAATATATTAGCTTTCTTCCACTTACAGATACATGTATTTTCCGACATGTGTATCATTATTTGTTATGTGCATTTTGTATAATTATCATGTTTGATATGCCATATTGAACAAATTTCAGATTTTTACCATGTAATTACTCATACTGACAGATCTTTTCAACACTCAAACTAGATAGCTGATATATCAGTTATTTTCTAAGCTCTATTTTGTATTAGTATGTAGCAATATTTCTGTAGGCTACCAGTTGTAGATACATGTATTAAAGTCAGAGACAATTGCTATTATCTGCATCATTATTAATTTGGTTTGTACAATATTTCAGGTAATTACCATATTCGATATGTCATTGAACAAATTTCAAATTTTACTATCTAATTATTCATAAGCATAGATTGGATGTCTTCAATACTCAAACGAGAGTACTATATAAAACAAAGTAGATATCTGATATATCAGTATTTGTTAAACTCTATTATCTTATTATTAAGTTGCAATATGTCAGTTTGCTTCCAACTATAGGTACATGTATCAAGGTCAGATGAAATTGCCAACATCTGCATCATTATTCATTTTGCTGGTTCATTTCAGATAATTATCATGTTTCATATGCCAAATTGAACAAATTTCAGGTCTTGATTATGTAACCTCTCATAACTATATCAGTATTTTCTATAATAAATTCTAACCATTTGATTTGTAATACCTCGGCCAGGTATTTTGCCAACCAATTTTTTCAGTAGTTGAGACATCGATCACCAGAAGGCACCCGAACATAAAATTTCTGACCAATGAAAAAACCCTAATCATTGGTAAAAGCTTCAAATACAAGATCAATTTTTTCCGACTAATTTGGAGAACATGTTTTGTGATCGTGGTAACATTTCTAGCGATCCTCATGCCTTTCTTCAATGATATTCTCGCGTTCTTGGGTGCTGTAGGGTTCTGGCCTCTTACAGTGTACTTCCCAATTGAGATGTACATTGCTCAGAGTAATATTAAGAAATTCAGTAGGAAATGGAATTTGTTGCAGAGTTTGAGCATACTCTGCTTCTTGATTTCACTATCTGCAGCAGTTGGATCTATTGAAGGAGTGGTGGATTCACTTAAGCATTATACTCCTTTTGAGACAAAATCATAAGGAGCCTAGACGTTTGAAGAAGTCCTTTTGATGTCCTTTGTTGATATTTATTTGCTGTAATATTTGCTCATAGTTTCTGATTCAATAAGAATTTTTGCCTTCAGTTGCAGAAAACTATCTGCATGCGCACGGTTCAGATGTAATGGTTTCCTAACTAGCTATGTTTGGCAATACAATTAACTTTGGCAAGTTATGATTTTGTGGAGTATAGAGGTCTAACACCAAAAATAGTATGAAACTTGATTGTTGCCATAATGAATTTAGATAAAACTGCGCTTTTAGGCCTTAACAATTGTAAACTGTGAAGATTAGTTGCAGACAGAACCCCAGTAGGATTGCAGTTTTGAACTTAGTATCCCGCCAGTTTAATATTTGCTGACATACTCCTGATTGTTTTTATTATTATTATTTTTAACTGTTTTACAAATAGACAGTTGTTATTTGAGAAGTATCTCTAACTCCCAAATAAAAAGAGGACAAGATGATTGCATGTTGACCAAGAGCTCAACAACATATTGGGGACCATCTAAATATGAATTCTAATCTTGACATATATAGAATGTCTTCTTTTGAAAGAGGGTACAACTTTTATTTTTTTAATGTGTTTATCTTAAACTCTCTTACTACCTACCAATGATCAAGGTTCTAGGGAGATGGTTGTAAGAGTAGGCTTTTTGCTCTAAAGCACAGGTAGGGGTATATGCGTAATACCACATGTTCAATGGATTGATTATCTTGAAATTGAAACTGATTTGAATAATAAGTAGAAGGCCCCTACCCTACAGAGGTTTTTAGTTTATTCTCATCCCTCCAATGATCCTCATATATCTCTATCTTCGTAATTACATGCAAGTGGTATTGTAACGCTGAGTCTAAAAATGTTGCAATAGATTATGAAAGTTGATTGGAGGAATGACTAGTGAGAATAGGATTCCAAATAACAGGAGTTCAAGGTCAATCAAAGAAAAGATATGATCATTAGATTCTGGACTATTGTTGCAGAAGGTACATAAAAAATTATGCGGTCAATTTCTTTAGGAAAAATCATCCACGATAAGTTTCTATAACATGAAGTGATTAAACTAAAGGTCAAAATTTTATGATTAGATACAACTCAAATAATCATATGCTTCCAAGTTCTCATAAGATGTGAACAATGTGCGACCTAATCATATCATGTTATAGCTTTTCCTAGTCGCCATGACATGTGTATTCGTTTTGTAGAAACCTTCTTCTTCTTCTTCTTTTTCTTCATGTACATTTTATATTTGCTAGTAAAAGTACATGCGTTGCACGTGGATATACTAATTAATTTTATGTTTTCACAATATTCTAGGGACAAGGAAATGTGGAATAACTTGAATGAAAAAAAAAAGATTTAAAGTAAAGAATTGGAAGAAAATTTTGATTATTAATAAATTTTAAAGTGAAATGATTAGAAATTGCTTAGTGAATCCACATGAGTTCTAATGAATGATCAGATGGCAATGTTCATTTTTTACTTCTGAGATGATAATGGATAGAATTGAGGTTAGAGGAAAGCATGATCTTATTTTAATTTATCTATCCATCCGTAAGTAGTCCAGAAAATTATAAGTTAATTGTGAAAAATAGAGATTGATTGTTATGTTTCTTCAATAAGCTCTAAATGTTTAGATAAAATAATCCTAAACACTGTTCATCTCATTGCCTTAGCTTGCCTAAATCTTTGTACGAAAGTTGCCCTTTACGGAAAAAACATTTTACTAACAAATAGAAAATCTTTTTGGAGTCTAACCAACCTCATAGCAAAAATGTTATTTGTGTTGCAAGTCGCATAGTTTCAAATTATAGACCTTAAACCTATGAAACATATTCATAACAAATAGAAAATTCTTATAATTAACCTTTAAAAATTGTAAAAATTTATTTCTTAGAAAACAAATAACATCAGTTGTTTACTTTGTTCTCACTTGGATCAAATCTAGTATATACATAAGAAAGATATTGATGTTGCACCATCCCGTCAAACTTCTTCTTTATCTTATTTTTGTCTTTACTGCTCTAAACACTATATAAATGTTGTCTATTAACACCGAGCTTAAAAAAAATTCTTATTTTTGTTCCACAACTCTAAACCTAAGCTACAATACTGGAGGGCTAATAACTGAAGCATCAATAAAGATCCACAATAAAGCAATTTTGCAATAACCTTGTGCGAAAAACTATTGTGCAGCTAAAAGGAGCACTTAAAGCTCTTAAACTTAAAAATTCACTTTGCTCCATAAAGGTAGTTATCAATGAAAATCCTGTGTCAGAGTGTGCAAGTAGTATGGTTTTAAATCGATCTATTTCGCAAATTCATGCACCTTTTGTGTAGAAAATAGATGAAGCTAAATTGATAGTGAAAAACCTTTTAAAAATTAAAATTGGAACCTATCAGATCCATCGGAGTAAAATCATGCATGTTAGTAAAATTTTAGCATATTTATTTTTATAAGCAAATGTTAAATTTCTCAAGCTGAAGAATGTAGTAGTAAAACCAATTGTTGAACTTCTCTACCATAGAGTTGAAACAAAAGTTATTTAGATATTAGTCCATTAAATCTTTAATATTTTGAAATTACTCCTAAAATCATTGAAATCGCTGTCAGGTCTTCAAATTCTCAAGTTATTTTAAAATTAACAACTTAAATCATTAAAATTGCTATCGGGACCCCGGGAGTTTTTCAAATTAATCTCTCCAATTGCTACTTAGAGATTTGGGGCCTTAATAGTAATTTCAATGATTTGAGGAACAAATTTCAAAATATTAAACGCTTAAGGGACTAATATCCAAATAACCCCATATCAATATCTGTCAGATAGTTTCTACAAATTACAAATTATTTAGGGGTTGTTTGTAATTCAGATCAATGTGCTATTAGGTTTGAAATTCTGAGGGTTTTTTTTTTGTATATTTTGAAGATTTGAGGTTTTTGCAATTTACAAAAATTTTAGGGTATTTTTTATAAATTCTATAATTTTTCAACGGACTTTTGTAACTCCTAGATTTTTAGTGTTTGTTTGTAGGTTTTAATTTTAGGAAGTTTTTATAAATTTTAAATTTTAAATTTTTAAGGGTGATTTTGCAGGTTTGGATATTTGTTCACGTGAGATTGGGATGATTAGGTTCGAAGTTTGAAATTGTTCATGTGGGGGCAATATGAGTATTGTTGTAGTTTACATACGATTAGGATTATAAAATATAATATCTAAAAAAGTTAAGGGTGATATTGACCATGGAAAACTTTTCTCAAACTCAAAATTTTAAAGGGAGTATGATACCTCTAAAATCATTCCTATTTATAGATTAATCCATGAAATAATAGACAAACCCAAAAAAATCTAAAAACTACAAATAAGCCCCTAAAAATATGAAATTTACAAAAAAAACCCTTAAAATCTAAAATGCCCTCTGAAAAATTTTAAAATTGTAAGCGAACCATAAAATTCAAAAATTACAAATAATGGTCTAAAAACTTTGAATGTTACAAGTAGCTCCATGCAAAAGACGAAAATTACAGACAACCTCTTTTGAAATTTGAATAATACAAACAACCACCTCAAAAGTCTAAAAATTACATACAAACCACTAAAAATTATAAACATCCACGTGCGAACATTGGCATGACACTTGTATAATTGATACAATTTGAGTTTTTAAAAGAGTAGGTATTAAAATGGATGTTTGTAAAGGCTTATAATTCTAGATGGGCCTAAATGTAATTCAATATTGACTCATGATGGGAATTTTGTTCATTCAGTTTAAAGTCTGAGTTGTGCATACCCATAATGGAGTTTTCTTCCAATTAAAAATTATTTGGGTTTAATAAAAAAATGAAGTTGGGATTTTTACATACATACCCCTCAGACCTTTAATATTTGAAAACTTTTTGTCTCTTCTTGATTACTATAGACAATGAAATTTAAAGATAAAATAACTCCTAATCATCAAATCCTTATCTTTTATCATGATGTTGTGTTTAAAAATATTAGGATAGGATAACAATTTTTCTTGTCTTTGCTAATTATTATAGATAATTAAATTTAAAGATAAAAACTAATATCTCCTAACTTAAAGATATTAGGATTGAATAACAACTATTTATCTCTTTACTAATTACAATAAATAATTAAATTTAAAGATAAAAACTAAATTCTTAATAATTCTCTATCTTTTATCTAAAATTACTACATATTTAAATATTTTTACCATAATTTCTCATTAAGATAAACTTACCACATATTTAAATATTTTACCCTAATTTCTCATTATTGTTATCTATTTTAATTAGGATAGGATAACAATGTAATATTTAAAAGGATCAAGGTTATTTTTTCAATGAAATTTTTTCCCAAACTCATACTTTTATAAGGAAAGTATGAAGTATGATATGATATGATATGATTAGATTAGATTAGATAGATAGATTTTTCTAGTCAATAAATTTTTGGACATCTTACTTTGCAAATTAAATGTCAAGAGTCAGAAACTTTTCTCATATTATCAATCTATTAATTTATTACTAAAGGGATAACGCTCCTATACGTATAACTATTGTAGGATATGTATAAAAGTCCTAAAAACAAAACTCTTATAAAAAATACCTTATATATAGCACTAAAACCAATCATGTTGAAGCTTATTCGATCCTTATCATCTCTACCCGATCCTTTTACTATCCCTGTCTTTGCATAATTAATTTCTATTCGATGCTCAATTATAAGATGCAAATTATAGTAACCAGGTCCCCTCTCATTCTAGTCCATCCAATTTAAGCCAACTAGAGGAGCCTCCTAATTCTGACCAAGACACAAATAAAAATTTGCCGTAATGCGAATCCGATCTCGTATTTTCCCAAAAGAGAGGGTCACATTAAAAGAGGGAAGCTTAGGGGATAGTTTCATATGTGATCTACTCTCTGGCGTGGGCCCCAAAGTGCTCATCAAATTGCATATAAAATTCACAAATACACTGCCCCTTGCTTTCTTGTTAAGAAAATAAAAAAGTTTAAACGGCATGTTGCCGTGTTATCCTCTCTATTATTTTAAGATATTCCAATTTTGACACGTTTGTCTTTAGCATGGTCTTTTGGCTTGTATAAATTCAATAGCACTCCTTCACTCGGTTTTATTGCTTGCTCGTTTCTATAGAGAGAGAGAGAGAGAGAGAGATGGGAGGAGGAGGAGGAGAGATGATGGAGAGAGGGAGCGCAACAGTTGAAGAGATGGAATCATACAAAAATTTGGAGGAGGTTGATGATGATGGCAAGCCAAGAAGAACTGGTAAGTCTTCTTTCTTAATTTAGTTCGAGTTCTTTGATTTGTTCATGTTATCGTTCGGTAGGCTAATTTTCTCTGTATCGTTTCTAAAAGAAATTAGTTTTCTTTTCTATCAAGTCTAACAATTGTATGTTCTCTTTTCTTCTTTGAGAAAACTGACCGATTTTGTTTGAGTTCTTATCAAAGAATAAGTGAGCAGTACATGAATGAATTAGTTCTTTATAATGCAGTTTCATCAAAATTTAGCTTTTTTGCATCTTGCTTAATCTATATTCTTTGATTTTTTATTATTATTTTTTTCTATTGGGATAAAAGCGATTTATATGAAATTTCACTTAATATTGTCATAAAGTTAATTTAGAGTCAATGAAGTCATTATTAATTATATTCATGCATCCAAACATAGGGAAAGAAAATATTTTCTTTCTTCCTATTTGAGAAAAGGAAAAGAGAGAAATCAGAGATACTCCTTTTTATCCATATCCGCATAAAAGGGGGGAGGCATACGTGTGAGTGAAGTGGATGGGGGCTTGGTCATGTCAGGTACACGTGTAGGGAATCTTTAAATTGGAGCAGAAATAGAATCGTGGAGAATCCTTCCCATTTAAGTAGCTTTGGAAGCATCAAATCATTTTTCCCAAGAAAGGCAATCATCAAATTAACTATTATTTGAGAAACTTTTTTCTCAAAATTATTCTGTTTTTAGAGTCTAAACTCATTATTTTGTCTAGGGACATTTTGTTTCCTGGAGTTCATAGGAAATTAAGGAAAAATTGGATTGCACGTCAAGAATTGTGGTCGGAATAAAAAATCTTATTCAAAATTTGTGATGGAATGGATGGAAAAATTGATGACGATTCTATGCATAGAGTTTGAAATCCTCTCTCAAATTGAAATCCTAATCCTGATCAACAATGTTCAACTAGTAACTCTCACTTTAGATAAAGAGAGAAGTGGAGTCCATATGGATATTTTTCATTCAACCAAACAACATAAGAAATTTGGAAGCTAGGAGATTTTACCAAAAATTCTGAATTTATCATAATTTTACAATGTAACATTGCCAGCCAAAAACAGTCCCTGTTGACTGATACCATGATGGGTTCATTGAATCCAAATCAGAGCACACATACACATGCTAGCATGGGTCCCTAACTGGCCAACTGTCAACAAGGTTCACAAATAAATACAAAATTGCATTAATAGCAAACCTCTGGCCTGTTCTTATTCCTTGATAATCAATTTGGCATCTACTGTACAGTGGTCAACTGGATCCTTTTTCAGATGCTATATATAGAAGTTTATGGGAATCGGTTGAAACTTGAATCCCTTTATAATGGTGACATACATAGCATAGGTAGGGTTGGATCCGAACCAGCACGAAAGCGGGTTGTGGATGATGTAGAACACATTGCGGATCGCCCGTGGAGAAAGCGGGATAAATATGGCAGCGGGCCGGTCGAGGAAAATAGGTTCTCAAAGCGGGCGTCGAGGAAAATAGGATTCTGGCGAAGAACGGATCGTAACTTTCAATCCGTAAGTCGGATTTGGACGATTTTTTTTTAAAATAGCGTATTTTTTCGAGATGGAGCCAACCAAACCGACCGAGGTTCGGTTCGCTCGCCGTTCATTTCGTCAAATTCCTTCCGGATTGAGAGATATCAGCGTTTTCGTTGATTTTTTACTATTTTTAGTAATGTTTTAGGAGTCTGTTTAGATTAGGAAGCAAATCCGATTTGATTCCAAATTTGACCGATTTACTTCCCTAATCGTAGGGAGTCTTTTGAGGATAGTTTTCTTATTTCTATTTTTGGCAAAGTTCGGGTCAATTAGAGTTCTTATTTCTATTTTTAGTAGAAATTCGAGTCATTGTAGGATTCTTATTTGTTTTCTATTTAAACAGAGTCTTGTAAGCTCTTGAGGCATATCTTTTCATCAATAAAATTTCGTTTATTTTATTTTCTTCGTGGATTCGAAGCTCTTCGTGGATTCGAAGATCAACCCTCGGTGGATTCCGAGATTTCAACTTCCGCGCTGCGTCAGTGGATACACCTCCATTGAAGAAACTAGTGGTTTTTGCTTAGAATCGAATGAATACAAATCATAGCATAGGTAGGGTTGGATCTTAACCCGCACGAAAGCGGGTTGTGGATACACCTCCATTGAAGAAACCTGTCGTTTTTGCTCAGAATCGAACGAATACAAATCTTATCAGAATTCCTTGCATGTAACAGGAGTGTTCTCCAACATAAATGTGCAGTTATAATCTTCAACCTGTACTCTTAGCCTCCCCCAGTGAATGGCACAGAACATCCCCTAGTGAATGGCACAGAACATCGTACTCGTATGTGGGTTTTTGATAAATTTGTTCTCGAACAGGATTGACTTTAGATACCAGCGTTGGACTGATCCAACAGATCCAACTGAACCATAGTTCATGTAATATCATGCCCAACTGTTGTCTTTTTTTTTTTTTTAATTACATATTTGGTCAGTAGGGATTCTATTGATTATAAATTAGGAACTTCAGCACAAGGGTTCTATTTGCAGTTAATCTTTTATATTTTCTTCAACATTTGGATTTTCTTAGTTTTTGACGGCACAACATGCTACTCATAACTTGGAGTATGTCAATATGTTGTTTGTACCAGGATAAATACCGAAAATAGAACTTTACAAATTAACCTATAATGTTAATCATATCATATGTTCAGGAACGGTGTGGACGGCGAGTGCACATATAATAACAGCCGTTATAGGTTCCGGCGTTCTTTCATTGGGCTGGGCTATGGCCCAACTCGGATGGATTGCTGGCCCGCTAACTCTCTTCCTCTTCTCAATCGTCACTTACTACACCTCCATCCTCTTAACGGACTGTTATCGAACCTCTGACCCTGTCAACGGAAAAAGAAACTACACTTACATGGACGCTGTTAAATCCAATCTTGATGCAACTAAGTACTGGCTTTGCGGTATTTGTCAGTATGTCAATCTCTTTGGAACAGCTGTTGGCTATACTATCACTGCGTCGATCAGTGCTCAGTAAGAGTTCCTGTATTTCATTAATAAGTGTTTAACACCCATTTTTTATCTGCGCAATTTAATAATTACTTAATTGTCACAGGGCTATAAGCAAGGCAAATTGTTTCCACTACAAGGGTCATGATGCAAATTGCAAAGTTTCAGAGAGTATGTATATGATCGGTTTTGGTATCGCTCAGGTTTTTCTCTCGCAGTTGCCCAATTTTCATGAGTTATGGTGGCTCTCCATCGTCGCTGCAGTTATGTCTTTTGTTTACTCATTTATCGCCATTGGACTCTCGATTGCCAAAATAATCTCAGGTAATATCAATCTCCATCTCAAATCCCGTTAGAGGTGATAACGGTACAAGTCTGAACAACATTTTCATGAACAGGAAATATAGAAAGTGCCACTTCAATTACAGGATTGGAAGTTGGAGTTGATATTAGTGCAGCTGGTAAAGTGTGGACAACATTCCAAGCGCTTGGAGATATAGCCTTTGCTTACTCGTACTCCATGATTCTGATCGAAATCCAGGTATATCATCTAATTTGCAATCGTTAATAAGTTGCACAGCAGAAAAGTTTATTGAATTTTATGATGTTGTTCAGGATACAGTGAGATCACCTCCAGCAGAAAACAAGGTAATGAAGAAGGCAACCCTAATTGGGGTATCGACAACCACCACATTCTATTTCCTCTGTGGTTGTCTTGGTTATATCGCCTTTGGAAATAAAGCACCGGGAAACATATTCACAGATTTTGGGTTTTATGAACCCTACTGGTTGGTCGATTTCGCTAATCTTTGCATCGTTATTCATTTGGTCGGTGCTTTTCAGGTAACAAAATCGTTCACCTACTCCATCAAAAATACAATTTCACAGGTAACTAACTGCAATATACAATTACCAGGTATATAGTCAACCATTATTCGCTGCATTCGAGGAATGGACTGCCAGAAAGTACCCGGATGTAAAAATTTTGACACATGAAATACCCTTGATCACGTGCAAACGCCTCAAATTCAAACTCAATATGTTTCGATTAGTTTGGAGAACGATTTTCGTTGTCCTTTGCACTGTTCTAGCCATCGTGTTTCCTTTCTTCAACGATGTCGTAGGATTCATTGGTGCAGTAGGTTTCTGGCCACTTACGGTGTACTTCCCTATCGAAATGTACATTCGACAGAAGAAGATCAGGAAATACAGTGGAAAGTGGATTTCAATGCAAATATTGAGCATTTTGTGTTTGTTGGTGACATTGGCTGCAACAATTGGATCTGTAGAAGGAGTTTGGGATTCTCTTAGAAGTTATAAGCCCTTTTCAGAATAAATTGTTGAAGATTTAGTTTGCTGATCCTGATTGATGTAAGCAGGGGGAGTTTATTTTGATTGAAGAAAGCTGAAAGAGCTAAAGCTCAATTTTTTCCTTGTTATGTCCTTTGAATCTGTTCATGAATTACTGTTATATTGGTTTTTTACAGCGAGTTGCTTATAGACCCAGGTAGTGTCGCTGTGTTTAACTTACTACCCATCTTAGTGTTACTGTTGTAAATGGACCCCTGAGTGAAATTTTTTGTTCTCTTTTCTTTTTTTTTCTTTTTTTTTTTTTTGTGTGTGGGTTGGTGTGGGGGGTGGGGGCTAAAGGGGTAGTAAGTTTAAAACAACAATACTACACGCAGTCTATTCGCAAGTAACCCACGAAACTGTAAGTGCAGCTTACATCCCAAAGATTATATCATACGCTTATAAGAAGAGAGGGGACCTAACAATAATAGCGGGAATTTACTTGAGAAAGTAAGAAAAAAAAAAAAGAAGTTTCATACTCGGGAGGTGACAAGAACTGCATGATTGAGCAACACTATGAAGCCAATTGAGTGCGCAATAAGATATCAAATCATAATATCAGAGAGAATAAGAATAAAAGCTAATATTCATACCATCCGAAATAGGCATTCAGAGAGAATAAGAACCCCATCAGAACCCCCCCTATGGAAAAGGGGTGCTTTTATCCGTAAAGATAAAAGTTAAAATTTCCAAACTAACACTCTCGTGAATGCTACAGATCCTCCTATTCTATGTGTGGCTCTGATATAATTCTCGTGAACGCTACAGATCCTCCTATTCTATGTGTGGCTCTGATATAATTCGTACTCATTTGGAGATACAATGACAAAAAATTTTGCTGGAACAGAAGCGCATGACAACAGAGAACATAAAATCCTGTTAGAATTTGCTTGAACAAGTATTGGCCTCACTCAGAAACAAGCACACTTAATGATCATGCATAACAAAATACATTTCAAGCAGTAGAGCTGAACCACTCTTTTCCCTGCAGGATCTAATATATTTTAGTGATTATCATAATTTATTGGCTTCAGAACCTTGCAAGTGAAGACAATTCGAAATCGAGATAAGATATAGGAGTCAGAGATCCCATAACAAAACAGGTCTAATCTAAGAATCCATGGTGCATAATTGAACAAGCACATGCAATATATATATATATATATATATATATATATATATATATATATATATATATATATATATATATATATATATATATATATATATAACTAGATATTGCTTTCTGTCAAGAGAGAAAAGGGCAACCCTGAAAATGAAGCTTTTCACCAAATGCATTCGAACTCTTAAGTTTACTTTCCTTTGTCATCTGAAATAGACATGCTTAATTCAGACTCCATCCCTCATTATGCTATTTGGTGAACACTTCAATATTTAGAACTAGATTTATGGAAACTATTACTACGATACGGGCTAAGGAGTTTCAAAAATTAAGCAGTCTCAAATGACTCAACTCCAACACAATGAACTAGCTTCACGAACACTATCATACAACAAACCAAGATCTGTTAGCTGTCTCAACCAACCTTTAAGAAACTAGATAATCTTAGAGCATGTCCAATATCTGTACCATATACTCAAACTTCAAGTTTCAATGAAGTTGAAAATTGATAAAAGATGATTACTAAGAGCAGATAAGCTAGAAAACCATTCAAAAGAAACAGATTACCTTACTAGAAGAACCCTAAATAAATTTTACAAAGAAGCATAACAGATGATGAGAAAAGGAAATAGGCAGATAAAACGAACTACGGTTTTTCCCTTAAGCAATAGCAATGAAATAAACCAGCCTTTCACCAAGGCCTTGCAGGATATACCTTCCAAATATAAATGACACCCTAAGAGAATCCTCAAATAACATCCAGCACAATAGCACACATTTCATCAATGGATGCAGGTGCTAACAACCATTTAATATAAACATGACATACTAAAATCAGACAAAAGTCAATTAAAAACTATATTCTTTTAGACTAGCAGATCCACAGTAACCTCATTATTGTGATAACTACTCACGGGTATGCTGTATGCAAGAGACACACTAGAGTCAGTAAATAATTACCTGTCCAAAAAGCTATGACCTTAAAAAAATATCAATCAACAATGAACTTGCTGCTAAGCCTTGTCTCATAGCAATTACACAAATTGGATACTAGATGAGTTATGTATTATATTAGTTTTGAAATTGAATCCAGCTATGAGAGCAATTAACATATGCATACTATATTACAAATAGTTACAGTACATGTACACTTATATGATGAAACTATACAGATGCTGGACAACAATGCTTCTTCCCCATTTCTAAATAATGTCCTTAATACCCTATAAATGTATTGAGTTGTGTACTAAATTAACGTCACGTAAACTGCCAGATTACCAAAATTTGTTGTCAATCAGTGAGAAGCCATTCTAGGGAACAGTAACTAAAATCAAGTTATGTAATCTAAAGGAATCTAGTTTTATCCTTACTCTTGATAGAGTTCTAAAGGTTTTGCAAGTCTCAAGCCTAATAAAAAATGGTATCAGAAAGGGGGGTACTGTCTTTCTTTGACGGTTTCCAGTTTGTACGGAAATCTGCAGGAATCATACTTGAACAGATAACATGTCACCTGTCACGAATAGCTAGCACCACTTACATACTTTTCTGCTTATAATGATGAGCCAAATAATGACATAAGTCCCCATATTATGATACAAAATAGAATGTAACAAAGAAAATAAAGAACTCTAGGTCTCTCATTTATGCAAACAAGATGATAATCTTAGCAAGCTTCTCAACACACTTACAAGCATAAGCTAGTTCTCCATCTCATGTTGGATAGCCACACAAGTCATGCTGGATTAATTATCTTATCAAACTTTGCACCTCCATCAGAATACTGTTTTAAATAGGAATCTCTGAATTATGTACTAAACTTGTAAAATGTCCTATTGTAGGAGGATGCATTGACCCATTCCTAATAACTGCGGAAGGGCTTGAAAATTATTGTATAACTTGAAGTAGGAAATTTAAAATTTGCATCTCTCAAACATTTAAAAAAATTACGTTTGGAGAAACATAGGCACTACTAGTAGAATGCAATCTAGAATAAGTACTACAGATTTAAGTAAAACATAAAAGTAACTACTTACATCAACAATAGAGTACATAGGATTTGACAGAAACACACAACAAGTTAACCAAACAAAGCCAACCTTAATTCCTTAAGAAACAAGTCCGTCCACACACACACACACACACAAACAGAGCATATCCAGAAATGTAGCTCAATAGTTATCCAAGTGGCGAATCATGTTCCGTGCGCAAATCCAAGAGATTGTCCATACAACAATAACAGCAACAAAGCTTTTATACCAACTTTTTGGAGAGTCGGCTACATAAATCATATTTCCATTCATTCTATTATGGGTCAACTCCTCCATTAATTTAATTATATATAAGTATATCTTTCGTAATTGCTTCTAACAGAGTTCTTTTAAGTCTACCTCTAGTACTCTTTGCCCGCATTAACTATAATCTTATCACTACTACTAATTGGTGCATTTAGCGGATTCCGTCATAGTTGTCCAAACCATCTCAATCAATTCCCTGATTTTATCCTCAACACGAGCAATCTCCAATCTCCAACAAACGCACTAATTTCTTATCCTATCTTTTAGAACTCGAAGAAATTGGCCATGCACACTATGAATTCATTGAAAATCTCATGCTATAAACCCCAAAAAAAAAAAAAGTATTTATGCAACCAGGTATAATGTCAACAAGTCTATATACGAAATTTCAACATTGTTCCCTGCAATTAGGTATAATTAAATCAACCCACCAAACCCTAACAACAATAAAGAGTTACCATCTTTCAAAAACAATTAAGCACACACAAATTCTGCCAATCATCAAACAAAGTGAAATTCCAATTCGAATTCAACAAAAATTCAACTTTTCATAAATACCCCTCTTAAAGAAACATCCACATTACACCCAAAAACAAAACAAAACAAAACAAAACCTATATTAATAACATAAAAAATAAACAAGAAACGTTCGATACCAAAACCCTAGATTTCAATGGTTAGAAGAGACCGATTCCGATTCCGATTCATTTTGCCTGGCTTAACCCTGTGTGCCATGTATTTACACCGAAACGCCCCCGACACGAAACGCCCGATCCGCTACGTGATCGGAGAGGAGAACGCCGAGCCGTCGAACGCCATTGAAGAGAGAGAAAGTAGAGAGATAAAGAGAGGAAAGAAAGAGAGCGAGATCGGGGCTTTTTTTGGGGGGCGGTTTGGGTTTTATTGCAAAATCTGTATTTTTATTTTTATTTTTTTGTTTTTATTTTATTTTTTCCTCGCTCTTTTGGGTTGTCGTTCCCGCTTCTGTCTCTAATGCTTGTTGGGGAGAGGGGAGCTGGGCGCTATTGAAAGAGGTTATTTACGGAAATGCCATTTGTATTTTCATTTGTTTTTTATTTCATTTTTATTTATTTTCGTTTGTTTGTTTTATTACTTGTTTCTTTTGGATTGTAATTGCACCTAGGTGGATTATTCGAATCAAGCGAATGTTTTTTAAGAGAGCATGCGGTTGTTGGCTTGTGTGAACTTTTTCTTTCTTTCTCATTTTCTATTTTTTCGTTCTGTATTAGCAAGACGAATATGCAAATTTTATCAGCATAGAATTATGTTTTCTGGTGTTATTCAAGGAAGGATACGGGGCATTTTAGAAATTTTTACCGTCTTCTTTATGATTTCAAATATTATATTTTCCATAAGATTTGCATTCGAACTAATTTCCTAATATTCTTCTATTAGAAATCTATATCCCTCTTGATGTTCACGAAGCTAGAAAGTGCCTATGTATTTGATGATCAATAGTGCATATAGCACATTCTAAATGGTAAAACTATTTCTTATAAGGTTAATAGTCAAAACTTAGGGCGCATGCGCTCAGACTGCTGGGTGTACGGGTATAAAAGAAATTCCCCCACCCCCCAAGACCCTAGCGTGTGCGTCGTTCTTCTCTTTCTCCGTCCATACTCCGGTGATCTAGCTCTCATTCCTCTCAAAACTCTCCCAAACACTTCCTCTAGCAACCCTAACCTGATCTCCACTCTCAAAACTCACCAAAATAAACCCAAGATCCCAAAATTTTCTCAAAACTTTTCCTATCAAACCCTAGATCCAAAACCTAAAATTTCTCACCCAAAATCCCCAACTTTCCACTTTCAAACTCTTTGTTAGATCTCTCATGGCTTCTAAAGGTGCGGTTTCTTTGTCTCAAGTCAAGGAAAGAAGTTGGCCGAAAAGACGCGGTTGTCCAAGGCATTTTCTCATGGTCGTCTTATCGATCCTCGAGCGTAGGATCGTTATGATACCCTCAAGAAGAAAAATGTGATCCCGACAAGGAAGATAGACTTTGATAGTATCGGGCGGGATATGTCTCTCGTCGGTGTTCACCGTTCAAGGGTGGAAGGGACTATCTTTGAGGGATCAGTCGGTGATCCATAAGGGGCCGGTGTTATAATTCTATTGCAACATATCAATGGGAGGAGGAAGAATCCCGTTGGAGGTAGTCTGGGTGAAGGTGGAGTTCTATTGGACGACCCTAGCCAATATCTTTGGGGTGCTGTTCGGAGGTGACAGGGTTGTTTAATCAAGAGGCGAGGGACGAGGTGGTGCGGCATTTGACCACGGATGCCATGGTGGATGAGGAGCTTGGGGTGGTGAGGAGGGAAAGGGTTTGGTGATGTTGTCAAGTTTGAAACCACTCACTCATCTTGTGGGTGTTAGAATGTTGTTCGAGTAGTAAAACATTGTTCGTGCAATATCTCTTATTTGATTAATAACATACTATCATTTGCTACTGATATGTTTGTGAGATGATATATTTCAGGTATAAACATGTATAAATAAGTTGAGGTTCAAAACGATGTAAAAATCAACACAAATGTTAATTTCAGCCTTTGAACTATCGATGGTCACGAGACACCATCGATGGTCAAGTCAAGTCATCAATGGACTACAGAAAAGAATCAGAGAAACAGAGACTAGATTTCAAACTATCGATGGTCTACAGTCGACCATCGATGATCACAAGGACCATCAATGGACTACAGCTAACAATCGCAGAAATCGAGAAATGAGAATTTGTACAACCGATGGACTACAGTCAACCATCGATGATCATCAATGGACCATCGATGATCATGACTCACCATCAATGGTTACGATGAGTTTTGGTAGATTTCAAGTTTTAATCTCAGCCGTTTGTCGATTCTTTTGATCTCCTATTTGGACTCTAATAACAGTATCTCTTTCCTACGCTATCAACATCTATTTAAAGGGGAATTGAGGAAGAGAACAAGGAGAAGAAAGAGAGAGAGAGAGAGAGAGAGAGAGAGAGAGAGAGAGAGAGAGATTGCACAAAAAAGGAAGAGACTTAGGGTTTGTGAGAACCTCATTCAACTTCTTCTCGGTGCGCTTTTCATTGGAGTTTTGTTTAGAGAAAAGGAGTGCCCTACGTCTACAACGCTACACGCTTCTTCATGGATCTTCATTTACATTGTTTTGAAGGAACGGTTTGATAAAGAGCTATAAGATTGTTCTTTTTGTTCTTTATTTATTTTGGGTTGATTGTATTTTAAACTTACGAGTTTGACAACACACTCAAGTTGGGGTAATTAAGGGTTGACGTACTTAAGCTAGGTTAATTGAGGATTTGGCTAGCTAGGTCTAGGTTTCTTCTAGTCATTGTGAAGAGTTAGGTTAGACGATTAGTTTCAGGTAGAATCCAGGATGCGGTCTTTGAAGCCTTCTGAATCGGGCTGTGATTCAGGTGAACTCTGATCCTAGTGAGGAAGGCCATTCGCGAGAATGAAGTGTGGATGTATGATTTTAATCTGAACCACTATAAAAATCTCATGTGTTCCTGTGTTGATTTGCTTTTAGTTTTTTACTTATTATATTTTCGCTGCTTATTCTGAATTAGTTGAAAAATTATAGCAATACGGGTGCAGATGCGGGTACGGGTCTAGGTACAAGTATGAAAAACAATAAATTTGTAAAAGGTAGTGAAGCTCACCTAAGCCTCAGCGAAGCTTGCCCAAGTTACATTGAAGCTCACTAACAAGACTAAGTCAAAGTGAAGCTTCAAGCGAAGTTCACCCACAACGAACTTTACCCCAATAGTCCATGTGGGCCATGTCATCTACACCCCAACGAAAGTGGGCTACCCACATTCTGGTAAAATTTGTTAGAACGAACTTCGCCCCTAACCACTCAGTGAGCTTCACCTCCGACAGTTATTGGCGAACCTCGCCATTAACCATTTCAAGAATTATTTTTATGAAAATGGTTCTCTCTATTATCTCCTAAATTAATGACCACTAAATCCATATTTAATGGTGTTATGACCCTAAAAAAATTAAAGTATTACTTCCTAGGCGAATCCCAACATGAGCCCTACTTCACGCCAAAGGAGGCTAATTCAAGACCGAAAGGGATCTCTTGGCGCTAAAGTAGCCGACCTGCTACCATATTCGACAATCGGCGTTACAAGAGTCCTCGCTACAAGATTCGACCGCTACAAAAGGCGCTCATAGTCGAACTTGTTACAAGATTCGACCGCTACAAAAGGCGCTCATAGTCGAACTTGTTACAAGATTCGACCGCTACAAGAGCTAACCGCTACAATAGTCGACTTGAAAGGCGGTCTTAGTCGAACTTGCCATAGTATTTGGCACTCGGCGCTACAGTATTCGACCCTGCTACAAAAGGCGTTCATAGTCGAACTTGTTACAGTATTCGGCACTCGGTGCTACAGTAGCCGACTCGCCTGCTACAATAACGACCTACTACAGTAGTTGGCCTCGAGCCCCGCGCTAACAAAAAGTCACTATCGCAATTAATAGTACTGTCATAGTCATCACTGTGCTAGCCACATGGCCTTTATAACTCATCACCCGTGCCTCATCAATTGCATTCACATCAAATCAGTAATGACTCAAGCCACACAAAAGCTGACATGTGTAAAGCTAATGTTGACTCTACCATCAAGCCATACTCAGCTAAAGTGATCAAACTACCCCTCCCCCATTATACAAAGAGAGGAGCGATTCTCAAGTAGGGGGTAAGCCATTTTTCTCCCTGCACACTTTACAAAAGAACTCCTGCTGTTCATTTTCTTCTCCACTCAAGTACACTGCTGACTTGATCGTCGGAGGTACAACGGGGGAAGCCAAGCCCCGTCCTCTTACGAGCTTCTGCTTGTGCAGGGGGAAGATCAACCCAACTCAGAAATGGATATTCGGGGAAGAGAGCGGATCCCCATCACCATCAATACACAAAATTATGAGATTTGGCTGTGTGATCTCTGACATCAACAGTTTGGCGCCCACCGTGGGGCCTTCTCTCTTCTTCGAGCAACCATATCTAGATCTGAGCATAGGGCCCTGGAGGAATATTTTCAAGCTATGTCATTCAAACCCAGCGCGAGGAAGCCACCAAACAGTAATCACCCCTTCTCAGAAAGAGACGATCCTTCCCCCAGGTGGAAAGAGGGGACCCTTCCCACCAGGTGGAGGCAAAGCGACCCTTCTCGCCTGGCCAGGTCGAGACGACCCTTCCCCTGAGGCGGAGACAGGTGACCCTTCCCTCTGGGCGGAGACAGGCGACCCTTGCGTCCCTTCCCCCCAAGCGGAGACAGGCAACCCTTCCCCCGCAGGTGGAGACAGGGCATCCTTCTCGCTAGGCCGAGACAGGCGTCCCTTCCCCCCAGGCGGAGACAAGCAACCCTTCTCGCTAGGCTGGGGCCAAGTCGTCCCTTTTCCCCAGTCGATCCTTCCTCCCTAGGTCGAGTCGTTCCTTCCTCCCTGGTCGAGTCGATCCTTCCTCCCTGGTCGAGTCGAGCCTTCCTCCCAGGTCGAGTCGATCCTTCCTCCCTGGTCGAGTCGAGCCTTCCTCCCAGGTCGAGTCGATCCTTCCTCCCTGGTCGAGTCGAGCCTTCCTCGGTCGAGTCGGCCTTCCTCCAGTCAGTCGATCCTTCCTCCTGGTCAGTCGAGCCTTCCTCCTGGTGAGTCGAGCCTTCCTCCAGTCAGTCGATCCTTCCTCCCAGTCGAGATGATCCTTCCTCCTCGGTCGAGTCGAGCCTTCCTCCCGTGTCGAAGTCGATCCTTCCTCCACAGTCAGTCGAGCCTTCCTCCCAGGTCGAGTCGATCCTTCCTCCCTGGTCGAGTTGAGTCGAGCGTTCCTTCCAGGTCGAGTCGAGCCTTCCTCCCTGGTCGAGTCGAGCCTTCCTCCCAGGTCGAGATGATCCTTCTCCCTGGTCAAGTCGAGCCTTCCTCCCATGTCGAGCCTTCCTCCCTGGTCGAGTCGAGCCTTCCTCCCAGGTCGAGTCGATCCTTCCTCCCTGGTCGAGTCGATCCTTCCTCCCAGGTCGAGTCGATCCTTCCTCCCTGGTCGAGTCGAGTCGAGCCTTCCTCCCTGGTCGAGTCAAGCCTTCCTCCCAGGTCGAGTCGAGCCTTCCTCCAGTCGAGTCGATCCTTCCTCCTGGTCGGTCGAGCCTTCCTCCAGTCGAGTCGATCCTTCCTCCTGGTCAGTCGAGCCTTCCTCGGTCAGTCGATCCTTCCTCCCTGGTCGAGTCGAGCCTTCCTCCCAGGTCGAGTCGATCCTTCCTCCGGTCGAAGTCGAGCCTTCCTCCTGGTCAGTCGAGCCTTCCTCGGTCGAGTCGATCCTTCCTCCCAGTCGAAGTCGATCCTTCCTCGGTCGAGTCGAGCCTTCCTCCCCGGTCAGTCGATCCTTCCTCCCCGTCGAGTCGAGCCTTCCTCCCTGGTCGAGTCGATCCTTCCTCCCGGTCGAAGTCGAGCCTTCCTCCCAGTCGAAGTCGATCCTTCCTCCCTGGTCGAGTCGAGCCTTCCTCCTAGGTCGAGTCGAGCCTTCCTCCTGGTGGGAGTTGAGTCGAGCCTTCCTCCCGTGTCGAGTCGATCCTTCCTCCCTGGTCGAGTCGATCCTTCCTCCTGGTCGAGTCGAGCCTTCCTCCTAGGTCGAGTCGATCCTTCCTCCCTGGTCGAGTCGAGCCTTCCTCCCAGGTCGAGTCGATCCTTCCTCCCTAGTCGAGTCAAGCCTTCCTCCCTAGTCGAGTCGAGCCTTCCTCCCGAGTCGAGTCGAGCCTTCCTCCTGGTGAGTCGAGCCTTCCTCCTGGTCGAGTCGGCCTTCCTCCCCGGTCAGTCGATCCTTCCTCCCAGTCGAGATGATCCTTCCTCCTGGTCGAGTCGGCCTTCCTCCCAGTCGGTCGATCCTTCCTCCCCGTCGAGTCGAGCCTTCCTCGGTCGAGTCGATCCTTCCTCCACAGTGGGAGTTGAGTCGGCGTTCCTTCAGTCAGTCGAGCCTTCCTCCCGAGTCGAGTCGAGCCTTCCTCCCGGTCGAGTCGATCCTTCCTCCTGGTCAGTCGAGCCTTCCTCCCGTGTCGAGACGATCCTTCCTCCTGGTCGAGTCGGCCTTCCTCCCGGTCGAGGCGATCCTTCCTCCACAGTCGAGTCGATCCTTCCTCCCGGTCGAGTCGATCCTTCCTCCTGGTCAGTCGAGCCTTCCTCGGTCGAGTCGGCCTTCCTCCTGGTGAGTCGAGCCTTCCTCCCCGGTCAGTCGAGCCTTCCTCCCAGTCGAGTCGATCCTTCCTCCCAGTCGAGTCGAGCCTTCCTCCCGAGTCGAGTCGATCCTTCCTCCACAGTGAGTCGAGCCTTCCTTCTAGGTCAAGACGATCCTTCCTCCCCGGTCGGTCGAGCCTTCCTCCCAGTCGAGATGATCCTTCCTCCACAGTGAGTCGAGCCTTCCTCCTCGGTCGAGTCGATCCTTCCTCCACAGTGGGAGTTGAGTCGAGCCTTCCTCCAGTCGAGTCGAGCCTTCCTCCCTGGTCGAGTCGAGCCTTCCTCCCAGGTCGAGTCGATCCTTCCTCCTTGGTCGAGTCGAGCCTTCCTCCCTAGGTCGAGTCGATCCTTCCTCCCTGGTCGAGTCGGCCTTCCTCCTGGTCAGTCGAGCCTTCCTCCTGGTCAAGTCGAGCCTTCCTCCTCGGTCGAAGTCGAGCCTTCCTCGGTCGAGTCGAGCCTTCCTCCTGGTCAAGTCGAGCCTTCCTCCCGGTCGAGGCGATCCTTCCTCCACAGTGGGAGTTGAGTCGGCGTTCCTTCCAGTCGAGTCGAGTCGATCCTTCCTCCACAGTGGGAGTTGAGTCGAGCCTTCCTCCCTAGTCGAGTCGAGCCTTCCTCCCAGGTCGAGATGATCCTTCCTCCTGGTCAGAGTCGAGCCTTCCTCGGTCAAGCCTTCCTCCTGGTCGGTCGAGCCTTCCTCCTGGTCGAGTCGAGCCTTCCTCCTAGGTCAGTGATCCTTCCTCCACAGTCGAGTCGAGCCTTCCTCCCAGTCGAAGTCGAGCCTTCCTCGGTCAGTCGATCCTTCCTCCCGGTCGAAGTCGAGCCTTCCTCGGTCGAGTCGAGCCTTCCTCCCAGGTCGAGTCGATCCTTCCTCCCTGGTCGAGTCGAGCCTTCCTCCTAGGTCGAGTCGATCCTTCCTCCCTGGTCGAGTCGAGTCGAGCCTTCCTCCCTGGTCGAGTCGAGCCTTCCTCCCAGGTCGAGTCGAGCCTTCCTCCCAGGTCGAGTCGATCCTTCCTCCCTGGTCGAGTCGAGCCTTCCTCCCAGGTCGAGTCGATCCTTCCTCCCTGGTCGAGTCGAGCCTTCCTCGGTCGAGTCGAGCCTTCCTCCTGGTCAGAGTCGAGCCTTCCTCCTGGTGGGAGTCGAGTCGAACCTCCTCCTGGTCAGTCGAGTCGAGCCTTCCTCCTGGTCAGAGTCGAGCCTTCCTCCAGTCGAGTCGAGCCTTCCTCCGGTCAGTCGATCCTTCCTCCACAGTGGGTCAGTCGAGCCTTCCTCCCAGTCAGTCGAGCCTTCCTCCCAGGTCAAGATGATCCTTCCTCCCTGGTCAAGTCGAGCCTTCCTCCCAGGTCAAGCCTTCCTCCCTGGTCCAGTCGAGCCTTCCTCCTAGGTCGAGTCGATCCTTCCTCCTTAGTCGAGTCGAGCCTTCCTCCTAGGTCGAGTCGATCCTTCCTCCCTGGTCAGGTCAAGTCGAACCTCCCTCCCTGGTTGAGTCGAGTCTTCCTCCAAGATCGAGGCGATCATTCCTCCCTGGTCGAGTCGAGCCTTCCTCCTAGGTCGAGTCGATCCTTCCTCCCTGGTCGAGTCGAGTCGAGTTGAGCCTTCCTCCCTGGTCGAGTCGAGCCTTCCTCCCAGGTCGAGTCGAGCCTTCCTCCCAGATCGAGTCGAGCCTTCCTTCTAGGTCAAGACGATCCTTCCTCCCTGGTCAAGTCGAGCCTTCCTCCTAGGTCGAGCCTTCCTCCCTGGTCGAGTCGAGCCTTCCTCCCAGATAGGGGATGGCTCGCCCCTTTTCGCCACACCAACGACCTTAGAATCCTTACCTATCAAAAGCGGCAGATCGGTTTCACTCGGACCCGGCCTACGCCGAATCCAAGTGAAAGGGGCCTACTGTTATGACCCTAAAAAAATTAAAGTATTACTTCCTAGGCGAATCCCAACATGAGTCTTATTTCACGCCAACGGAGGCTAATTCAAGACCGAAAGGGATCTCTCGGCGCTACAATAGCCGACCTGCTACCATATTTGACACTTTCGGCTTCTGATTATCGACCACCTTTCTGATGGCAGAGCTACTACGATGGCAGGCCGAAGGCGGTCTTACTCGAACTTGCCACAATATTAGGCACTTTCGGCTTCTGATTATCGACCACCTTTCTGATGGCCAGGCTTCGAAGGCGGTCTTAGTCGAACTTGCCACAATATTAGGCACTTTCGGCTTCTGATTATCGACCACCTTTCTGATTACCAACGCTCACGGCAGCGACTCAAAAGGCGTTCATAGTCGAACTTGTTACAGTATTCGGCACTCGGTGCTACAGTAGCCGACTCGCCTGCTACAATAACGACCTGCTATAGTAGTTGGCCTCGAGCCCCGCGCTAATAAAAAGTCACTATCGCAATTAATAGTACTATCATAGTCATCACCGTGCTAGCCACATGGCCTTTATAACTCATCACCCGTGCCTCATCAATTGCATCCACATCAAATCAGTGATGACTCATGCCACACAAAAGCTGACATGTGTAAAGCTAATGTTGACTCTACCATCAAGCCATACTCAGCTGAAGTGACCAAACTACCCCTCCCCCATTATACAAAGAGAGGAACGATTCTCAAGCAAGGGGTAAGCCATTTTTCTGCATGCACACTTTACAAAAGAACTCCTATTGTTCATTTTCTTCTCCACTCAAGCACACTGCTGACTTGATCGTCGGAGGTACAATGGGAGAAGCAAGGCTCCGTCCTCTTACGAGCTTCTACTTGTGTAGGGGGGAGATCAACCCAACTCAGAAACAGATATTCGGGGAAGAGAGCGGATCCCCATCACCATCAATACACAAAACTCCGAGATTTGGCTGTGTGATCTCCAACATCAACAAATGGCTACTAACTCTCTCTCTCTCTCTCTCTCTCTCTCTCTCTCTCTCTCTCTCTCTCTTATCCTATAAGAGGAGGGGAGATTGCTCATTTTTGGGCACCTGCTACTTAGAAATTTTACACACTTGGAAGAACTCTACAAATTAGCAGCTCGAAATAGCTATTCACTTGAAGACTTTAGCATCTTTGAAAGAGCCTCGGCAATCTTCAACCAGTAGAAGACACAACACTTTAGTTGGACCGTAAATGGAGTACAAGATCGACACTTGATTATCACATTTTAATTACATTTTTATACCCTTATTACCTATGTTATATGAATAACGATATTACTAATAATCATTTTATCTTATTTTGCGGGCTAATAAAGAAATAATGAATAAAAGCCCAAATGACTCAAATTCTCGAATTTCTACCAATATTTGAAGCCCAAATCAAGACAAACAAAGGCCCAAGATACCAAAATGATTCAAGAGAAATTGTGAAGAAAAATCAAGAAAAGACAAATTGGTTGGGAACCAATCGGTTGACCAACGGTTGGCCAACCGGTTAATATAGGTTAGCTAACCGATCGCCAACCGATCGGTTTGCAACAGTCTGAATTAATAGTGGATTTCTCTTCCTTTTGGCTAGGTTTGATCCAATGGTTCACATCAACTCCGTTGGGCTATAA
Source organism: Asparagus setaceus (assembly GCA_012295165.1). Taxonomy (NCBI): domain Eukaryota; kingdom Viridiplantae; phylum Streptophyta; class Magnoliopsida; order Asparagales; family Asparagaceae; genus Asparagus; species Asparagus setaceus. The sequence goes on from CM022703.1 coordinate 10,502,713, forward strand.
ATAGGGGTGAAGGTGAGTGTTTTGAGTATGAAAAATATTTTGTAAAACTCCATTTGGAGAGGAGGGTCACTCTTAATTGAGAAGACCTTCTAAAATTGTAACTTTGTTACACAATAAATGAAATGTTTCACCCTTCAATTTCCTTTCTCTTCTTCTAATCCAAGGACCAAAGGAGGATTAGATTAAGATCGAGGAGTTGTTGGTTTCTATTTTATTTCTTTTTCATTTTCTTCTTTATTTTCTTGTTTATAGAACAGTTACTTTCATGCAATTTACTTTCTTGCAATTTACTTCCATGCAATTTAATTCCTTGCAATTTACTTTCATGCAATGTATTTAATTCTTGTATTTACTTTCTAGAATAGATTTTTCTTTTCTTTAATTCACCTTGAGGCTAGAACCCTCTAGGGAATTACCCTTTCTAAGTGTGGAGCTAATATTCGTGGGATCCCTAGAGATTGTTTGAAACTAGCTAACAAATCCAACTCATTTTCATGAGATTGAGATAAGCTAAGTGGATCTACTCTAGATTCCTCATATCTTTAATTAATCCTCCATACTTTACCTTCTTTATTTTCCACTTATCCTTGCTTTTCATTTGTTGTTATTTTCCTTTATTCTCCTCTCTTGATTTCATTGATTTTACTTCTCTCTCAATCTCATTTTCCCTCCATATGCATATAATCTCAAACCTAGTTTTGTTATTATGTGCATATAACCACAACCACATTTTCAACTTTATTTTCTCCTCCTTTGCACATAATCCACATCCACTCTCTTTTATCTCTCCACATCCACATTCACCATTTTCTCACTTTCATTTTATTTGAACATAAACTCCTAATTGTCGCGCATAATTTGAGAACCAAAACTTGAGCAAAACTCTTCCTACTTCCTGTTCCTCGTGGGATCGATAATCTTATATACTATAACTTGATAAGGGTTGTATACTTGCAATCTAGGAGGTAATCATTTATTTCCCATCAAGTTTTTGGCCAACCGGTTGGTCAACCGATTGGTTCCCAACCGAATTTGTCTTTTCTTGATTTTTCTTCACGAATTTCTCTTGAATCATTTTGGTATCTTGGGCCTTTGTTTGTCTTCTGATTTGGGCTTCAAATATTGGTAGAAATTCAGAGAATTTGAGTCATTTGGGCTTTTATTCATTATTTCTTTATTAGCCTGCAAAATAAGATAAAAATGATTATTAGTAATATCGTTATTCATATAACATAGGTAATAAGGGTATAAAAATATAATTAAAATGTGATAATCAACACTCCATCGACACACAGAAAAGTACCCAGTCAATATAAATTTTCTTATTTCTTTTGTAATTCTTTGAATTTATAATCTGCATTAATTATAATTCAAAGACCAAATGATAACTTTTAAAACCTCTGACTTTGAACCTATATCTTTAGAAAAAGTTGAAGATGCATTTGTTGAATTAGGTAAACAATATGATATACTTCTGAAAAGGTTTACAGCCTTAAAGAAATAGAATGCATCATGCCATTTGAAAATATTTTGAAAGAAAAGTGTGTGTTAGAGGAAAAGGATAAAGCTCGACAACTGTTGATTGATGAGTTGCAACCTGAGAAAATAGTTTTTAAAGGTAAATTTGTTGTTATAAATGAACCTCAAATCTCTGCATGCATTGCATCTACATCACACACTGGAACTTTCAACAGTGGAAGTGCCCATGGAAAGTTCAGCGGAAATTCCAACCGAACTGTCCATCGGCCAACCGACAGATAGTTCTTCACTCATGCAGCACACAAGAAGCATTTGTTTCATAACAATTAAAATACTGATTTTCTTTGATTTTCATATAAAAACAAAACAAAGACACAAGGATAAATCTCAAGGAAGGGGTTAGTCAAGTAGAACTCAAAGCTAGAACTGGGATGATTTGTGTGACAAATTTTTATAGCGTTAGTCAATTGGAACTAGAACTAGGATAAAATTAGATAGTGTTAGTAAACTAGAACTGGATAAAAAGTAGAACTGAGATAATGGTAAAAAGTATCCCACTTTTGTTATATATATATATATATATATATATATATATATATATATATATATATATATATATATATAGAGAGAGAGAGAGAGAGAGAGAGAGAAAATGGAGAGTTTAGTCTCTTAAATTGTCCCAAGTTACACTAGAACTAGGTGGTAAAAACTAGAACTTTCTTATTTGCTTTTTATTTTTTATATTGTATTTCTCCATCATCTTCAAACCGCACCATAGAATTAGATCACATCTCTTCTCACACTTCTATTTAATGTTATTTTCATTTTTTATTAACTATTAGAATTGTATAATTAATTTAAATTTAAAAATTACAAAGTTCATGTTTTATTAAAAATTAATTAAAATTGAGAGATGACAGAATGATGTCTACCGGATCGAAAAAGAAAGAGAAAAAAGGAAAAACTTTGTTTTTTTAATTGTATTAGTCTATCCAGTAGTTCTTCAAGATTAATTAACACTAAAGTAAATAATTATTATTAATAATAGTAAATTTTAAAATATATAAACAGTAGTCTTATCATCAAAATGCATAACTTATATGCTTCTAGATTATTACAAATTATCCTTAATTATACTATCAATTGTCCCACTAAAATATTTCATTTTAAAATATTACTCCCAATTATCCCACTAAAATATCCCAATTTAGAAAATTATCCCATACTAAAAATTATTTCGCTTCTAGCAAAAATGTTCCAATTGACTAACACCCCAAGAAGAATTTCTTTTAAGAAAAATGACGACCTTAGTACATGTTATTATAAGTGTGAAAGAAAAAGCACAAATTTTCTCAAAGGATTGTGAACATGAGCAAAAGTTAATTTTTCATTCTAGCTAAATCTCAAACGAAAAGAAATGGGTAGATAACTTTTTGGAGACCAGTTAGATATAATTTTGGCGTAAACAAGCCAAAGGTAGATAAATTTGTGGAGTTCAGAAAAAAAAATTAAGGTAACTGAATTATAAACATATTAAAGCCAACTCTCATGCTTGATTGTAGTCAAACAAAACTATACTTAAAAACCCTTAATTCAAAAGTATGAAAAAAAACATAAAACAACCCAATAAATGATCCAAGAAAACTATCAATGAACGTGGTCCTCCATAGGGCACAATTACCGGATCCCACCACAGCCAAAAAAGACGCAACCAAAAAAGAAAAAAGAAAAAAAAAGGAAAACACTTGATTCATTGAACTAATCGTCCGCTTACAGAAACTCACTGTCACAATGACAGACCAGAACTGACTAATTACTTTCTTGTGCACCTAAAGAGATCAAAAAAAAAAAAATTTAAAAAAACAAAAAAAAAACCTTAAATCCCCATTCAGTGCGCTAGCTGAACACTACAAACTCCAAACATACTCTTGTTAGATAAAATGATAAACTTTTTACTTTAAGAAATGAAACCCTAATCAATCCCAATATTGTTCATGTCAAACTATTGAGATAATTAAGAAGATGCGGAACCATACTTGAATCCACGGAGTAGAATGTGATTATTGTGTTTTGAGATGTAGATCTTCCAAATATTCTACGTATATCCTCCTTAGCGAAACCCTTTGTCTTTCTATGTAACTTTTTGAAGATGAGATATCAGAAAGAAACTGTACTTAGAGATTTGGGGAACCACAACCCATTTTAACTGAATCTAGTTATTCATAATTATCAATTTAGCCCATCATAGAATTAACAATTATATTTTGGTCTCTACACATAGGAGGCCCATTTTTCAATAATGCATTAAAAGCTTAAACTCTAAATTAGATCACTTTAATGAGCTAACCTTAATTATGACACATAATCACATTTATTTGATATATTAGCCTATATATTGGATTTAAATCCAACAATCTCTCACTTGGGCCATATATGTTACTATATAAATGTGAATTATGATATAACCGTATGAGCTCATGAATTTTGCTATCAAACAATATGCATCTTTAACAATCTCGTCCATCAGTTATATCAACATAGGATCAAAGTGATCTTCACTGCATTTGTCACAACTAGACCCATTAATGGTCATGTATATCAATACAACCAATGACACAGATCAAGCATGGATGTGTAGCATAAAAATTACATGCAATGTGATCTTAACATGCCTATTTCCAACTGATCCACCTTAAAACTTTAGTGAGATCAAACCATACCAAAATTGGAGTGAATATGAATTGAATACTTTATACTGCAATAAATAACCATGCAATATCCATAAAATCATAACCACTGTATCTACGAATAAAAGCATCTACAATACAAACTCCCACTAAAATGACATATCCTGAAGAGATAAAATACCCATATGAGCGGCGTGCTCATGAAAAACCTTGGGTGGTAATTCCTTAGTCAGCAGATCCGCAATCATGGAGTTTGTCCCAATGTGCTCTATAGACACAAGTCCACTCTGAACTCTTTCTTTAACAACAAGGAACTTGATGTCTATATGTTTCAACTTCGTCGAGCTCCTGTTGTTGTTGGAATATAACACTACTGACTTATTGTCACATAATAACTTAAGTGATATTTCAATGCCATCTACAATTCACAGCCCAGTGATAAAATTTCGCAGTCATATTCTATGATTAGACTCCTCATAGCATGCTACAAACTCAATTGCTATGGTGGATGAAGCTGTGAGTGTCTGCTTAGCACTCTTCCAATAGCTCCTCTAGCAAGCAGGTAAATATAGTCTGAAGTAGATTTCATGCTATCTTGGCATCCAGCAAAATCGAAGTCCGAATACCCAACGATCTCTAATTGGTCCGACCTCCTATACGTGAGTACGTATTCTTTTGTTCTCTGCAAATACCTTGAGGCTCGCTTGGCTGCTTTCCAGTGATTCATTCCAGGATTATTTAAGTATCTGCCCAACATTCCAACCACGTACGCAATATCCGGACGCGTACACACTTGAGCATACATTAGACTCTTCACTGCTAACGCATAAGGAATCTGCTACATCTCCTTAATCTCAAAAATATTCTTGGGGCATTGATTTAGACTGAATTTATCTTCCTTAGCCACAGGGGTGTCACCTAGTTTATAATTTTGCATGCCAAATCTTTTAAGAACCTTCTCGATATAACTCTTTTGTGATAACCCAAGTATACCCTGAGAGCTATCCCGGTGTATTTGTATGCCCAATACAAAAGAGGCATCCCCAAGATCTTTTATCTCTAATTTCTTTGATAGAAATCTCTTGGTTTCTTGCAATAAGTCTATATCGTTGCTGGCAAGCAATATGTCATCGACATATAAACCAGAAAAATATGCTTACTCCCACTGAACTTGTGGTATACACTATCATCGACTACATTTATCTCAAAAATTGAATGAGATGATAACTTGATAAAACTTGTAATGCCACTGACGAGAAGCTTGCTTAAGCCTATAGATAGATTTGTTCAATTTGCAAACCATCTTATTTGCATCTCTCGACACAAAGTTTTCTGGCTGCACCATATAAATTATTTCATCAATGTCGCTATTTAGAAACGCAGTCTTTACATCCATCTGATGTAGCTCAAGATCAAAATATGCCACAAGTTCCATTATTGTCCTAAAAGAGTCTTTCGATGAAACCGGAGAGAAAGTCTCTTTATAATCGATGCCTTCTTTCTGTGTAAAGCCTTTAGCGACAAGACGAGCTTTGTACGGTTGTACCTCTCCACATCGCCTTTCAAGTCCCTCTTGATTTTAAATATCCATTTACAACCAATGAGCTTCGTACCTTCAGGCATGGGATAAGAACCCAGACGTTATTGTCCTTCATGGACTTTATCTCCTCATTCATGGCATTAATCCACTGTTGAGATTTAGAACTTTCCATGACTTGATGAAAGTTGATTGGATCATCTTCCACCATACCGATATCATCCTCATGTTCTTGGAGAAATATAATGTAATTATTTAGAACCACACTTCTCCTTTCTCTAGTGGATTTTCTTAATGGCACAGGTTCTTGAGGTGGTAGAGTTTGTTTTTCTGGAATAATTTCTGAAACGGGAGGTTCTATAATATTGTCTTGATTTGGATCTGTTTTTTGAACAATGTCAAGAATAGAAGCTTGATTAATGTCAATAGCAACCATGAAAATATTAACATATTCCTCTTTAAAGACAAAGTCTTTAACCTTATCTCCCCCCGTAAACTCAATATTCTCAAAAAGCCGGGCTTTTCCCGTCTCAAATATTGACTTGGAAGCAGAATCATAAAACTCGTAACCCCTAGATCTCTTCGAGTAACCAACAAAGTAGCAGCTGACTGTTCTAGAGCCTAGTTTCTTTTCTTGTGGCCTATAAGGCCTAGCCTCAGCTGGACATCCCCACATGTGCAGATTCTTCAGACTAGACTTTTTGCCCGTCCAAAGTTCATAAGCAGTTTTGACAGTCACTTTAGTGGGTACTCTGTTGAGTATGTAAGCTGCAGTCTTTAATATTTTTCTGCAGAAAGATTATGGTAAGTTGGAATGACTAATCATACTCTTTACCATATCCTTGAGCGTTCTGTTTCGTCTTTCGGCAACACCATTCATGGTAGGAGAACCATACATGGTGTACTGTGGGACGATACCATACTCCTCTTAGAATTTAGCAAACGGTCCCGGACGTTGTTCACCTGAACCGTCATACCTGCCGTAATACTCACCACCACGGTCAGATCTGACATTTTTGATACTTTTATTGAGTTGGTTCTCAACTTCAGCTTTGTAAGCTTTGAACACATTCAGTGATTGGGACTTTTCATGTATGAGATTAAGATAGCCATAACGCGAAAAATTGACTATGAACGTGATAAAATATTATTGACCATTCCAAAAAATTATAGGGAATGACCCATAAATATCTGTATGTATCATTTCTAAGACGTCTGTAGCCCTGTTAGCACCAAATCTTCTTATATTTGTTTATTTTTCCTTTACACAATTAGTGCAAATTTCAAAGTTTATAAAATTAAGGGGATCTAGAATCCCGTCTGACACAAGTCTCTCAATTCTCCGTTTGGAGATGTGACCTAATCTCTTGTGCCATAACGAAGTGAAATTCTCATTGGTCAATTTTTTCTTTACACATCGAGTGCTTAATTACAAGGTTTCATGATATGAAGCAACCGTATTAAGCAAATAAAGGTTATCAGCATTAGGTAAAGAACCAGTACCAACTAAATTTGAATTCTGAAAAAGACTAACTTGCCATTTCTAAAAGAACAAAAGTAACCAAATTTATCCAATACAGGAATAGAAATCAAATTCCGTCTAAATGAAGGTACTACATAAGTCTCTTTCAAATCCAAATAACAACCGAACTTTAACAATAACCTAAATGTCCCAATTACCTCAACTTCAATCTTCTTGTCATAGCCCACATAGATGTATTTTTCATCATCACTTAGCTTTCGGCAGCTCAGGCAACCCTGCATAGACACACTGATGTTAGTTATGATAGCAGAATTTAACCACCACTTGTGTCTAGGTACCGAAGATAAATTAACCTCAGAACAAATAAAATTAAAAAGTGTACCTTTCTTTCCACGTCATGCGTGATAGTTGGTACAATTTTTCTTCTTATGTCCCGTAGCCCACAGAAGAAACAACCATCTCTATTGTTTGCCTTGTATTTTCTTTTATGGTTGAGCTTTTGCAGCTTCCCTATTTTTCATTCTTTTCTTCCCTTTGTCCTTAGAAGTACTAGCCAAATGAGCACTTTCTATCTTTTCTTGCTTTAATCTTTCCTCTTCTTTCACACAATGTGAGATCACACAATGTGAGATGAGCTCATTAAGAGACCAAGTCTCCTTTTGACAATTGTAGCTCACTTTGAATTGACTGAATTGTGTGGGAAGAGATATAAGAACTCAATGCACGAGCAAGTTCTCAGAGAGTTCAAGCTTAAGTGCTTTCAACTTTGAAACAATGTGAGACATCTCCATGGTGTACTCCCTAATGTTCCTTTTCCCTTTGTATCTCATTGAGATAAGATTTGTTAAAAGTGTACTAGTTTCAGCCTTTTCATTATTGACAAATCTTTTCTCAATGTCCTCAAGAAACTCTTTGATAGTAGTTATCTTCTCAGACATAGTGCCCCTGAATGCTTCTAGAATGGCCCTCTTCATGATCATCATACACATGCGATTTGACTTCTCCCACCTCTTAATGTTCCTTTTCTCATGAGTGAAACTTTTGTCTGTAAGAGGTGCAAGAGAAGGAAGTCTTAACGCAAAGTTGAGATCCATGACTCCGAGAACTATCATAACATTCTCTTGCCATGACTTGAAGTTGGTGCCATTTAACATAGTAATGAAATTAATGTTGGTAGTGATGTTTGAAGCAGAACTAACAGCTGAATCAGAGAACGATAAAAGAAAATAAATAAGCTGACATAAGAAACCAAATCAAAATTGATGAATTCAAAATTGGCAATACCCATCTCAAGATACCTAACACGACATTAATATTTAGTATTTGGCTAGAAATATTAATTTGCAAGTGGTACTCTTGGTATAGTGATCAAACATTGACAATAATACATATCAAACAATAAACATTTTTTTGGACCGATTTATTGTTCACATGTAAAACCAAATAATTGTCCATATTTATCACCACAGGTATGCATATGGTTCATTCAAATATTAACCTTCCATTGGGCTGATTAATATTTGCATGAACCATATACACACTACAATTGTAATGTTTAAAATAAATTGATCTACACAAGAGAGGCTACTTTGGTAACATGTTGTTTCAATCAATTCTTTTCAATACATCATATATCTTTAATAAACTTTAATGCCAAAATTTGAATCCAATAAAATAAAATAATAATAATAATAATAATAATAGTCCAAAATCCCAAAAAAAAACATATTTTTGTTAGGCCTGTGAGGACAGTAATGTGTGCTGGCCTGCCCGTTCATCACAGGGAGAGATTCAAGTGGGCCGGCATGTTTCCCTTTTTTTTGGAATGGGCTTGCTGGAACAGCGACCCACTTGAATTCCTCCTCTCTTTTTATAGAATGGGTGAGTTATGAAAAATCGGCCCACTTGAATTCCATTGTGTTTATAATAGGCCTGTTATAGGGGCCGCCCACTACAAATTCTTTGTTTTTTACTTGACTGGCGCTGCAGCACTAGAAATCCTGCACTGTAGCGTCTCTTTTTTTTTTTTAATTTGAGATTTCTAACCTGTAATCTATCTTTAATAGACTTTGATCCAAATCCAAAAATTAAATAATCATGAATACATAATAAAAACTGAATCAAAATATCCAAATTTCTCAAAAATTCATGTATATTCATGACATGATGAACAAACCCTAGTTTTAATTAAACATAAATTCTTCTAAATCGGATTCATAAAATTTAAAATATAATAACCATTTTGAATCGAAGTCATGAAGAATATATAAGAGGAAGAGCAACCAAATTTTATTCTCAAATTAAATAATTCAAAAATAAGGATTGTTAGATTTGAGAACATACAAGAGAACACATCCCAAATAAAATTAATTCTCAATAGTTTAATATGAACACTGCTCGATACCAATCGTTAGATTAAAAAGATAAAATTTTTACTTTAAGAGATGAAACCCTAATCAATTCCAAGATTGTTCATGTTAAACTATTGAGATAATTAAGAAGATGCGGAACCATACGTGAATGCATAGAGTAGGATGTGATTCTTGAGTTTTGAGATGTAGATCTTCCAAATCTTCTACGTATATCCTTCTAAGAGAAATCATTTGTCTTTCTCTGTAACTTTCTGAAGATGAGATATCAAAAAGAAACTGTACGTAGAGATTTGGGGAACCACAACCCTTTTTATAACTGAATCCACTTATTCATAATTATTAATTCAGGTCATTATAGAATTAACAGTTATATTTTAGTCTCTACACATAAGAGGCCCATACTTTAATAAGGGTTTTTACATGAAAACCACCTTAACTTTTACTCAAATTGACTGTTACCACCAACTTTTTTTTATTTATGAAAACCACCTGAAATTGCTTATATGCTTTCAATGTCACACCAATTTATGTTTTTTTTAATAGTTACCACCTAAAATTTTTTTTGAGATATAGTTACCGCCTAAACTTTTATAGGGTAAGTATGATTTTTATAAAATAGCAGATGGTTCATGTCAAAAGTTTATAAAGGTAAGCTGGTATACATATCAATTTGTGTTTTGTAAAGGTGGTAACCATAAGAAATATAAAAGTATAGGTGGTAAAGAGATATAAAAGTTTAGGTGGTAACGATAAAAAAATAGCTTGGTGTGACATTGAAAGCATGTAAGCAAATTCAGGTGGTTTTCGTAAAAAAAAGTAAATGGTAACCGTCAATTTGAGTAAAAGTTAAGGTGTTTTTTTATGTAAAAACCCCTTTAATAATGCATTAAAAGCTCAAACCCTAAATTAGATCACTTTAATGAGCTAACCTTAATTGACAGCACATAATACACATTTATTTAATATATTAGCCCATATATTGGATTTAAATCCAACAACTCTCTCTAAATCAGACCACTTTTATTCTCGAGCCCAACAACACGCATCAATTGTCATGCTATAGGGATCAAAGATTAGTATTTAATCCAATCCGTCGAGCAGCTCATGCGACAAATGCCTCCACATCTGAGAGACCAATTGAGGAACAATTAGATATCAAATATAATAAAATCACATTAATGTTTGGAAAACACACAAGAAAAAAAACCGTATACTACATCCTACCTGTTGCATAACTCGGTCACGTGCAATTTTTACTGAAGATTCACCCTCCATCACTGCAAGAAGATGCTCTGCTCCAAGATTCGAATTCATGATGATAACAGTGTTGGTGAAGTCTGCAGTCCTTCCTTGGCAGTCGGTTAGCTAGCCTGCCCTCGGTGAGAACATAAAGCAGAGTTTGACCACATAAGCATGTGGCTTCTCTACCTCATCGAAGAGTAGGGGTGGATAACAACCAAATCGGAGCGAATACCAGTGAATTCGAATTTGAATTAGGACAATTTTTCAATATTTGAATTTGAATTCGAATTCGGGTTGAATATCACAATGTTATTCATATTCAAATTCATATATATGGGATATTCGCTAATTGTTCATGAATATTTGGTAGCTCACATGGTTAGGGGATAAAGGTCTAATATGGCAGGTCCCTATGTTTGAACCTTGGGACCACCGCTTTTTTCCTACTTTATTATTCTTTTCGAAATTTTTGTATATACACCTTTCCTACTTTATTATTCTTTTCGAAATTTTTGTATATACACCCAAGAGTTGTATATATTTGTAAATATGCCCTCCAAAACATCATTTTGGTTAATTTCCCCTCTAAATTGCCTTTTCCATTTAAGCTTATGTCTCAAATTAAACTAATTAAAATTTTTAGAAAATGTCCAATATACCATTTAATAAATATAGATTATAAATGAATATTTAATGATCAATCGAATCGAACACACATTTGGTTAAATTCTATTCGTTTATGAATCGAATACTAAAAATTATTCGTTTACTGTTAAATAAGACATCGAATCGAATATGACCGAATAGCTGGACGAATAATAACCGAACTGTTTATTAATTATTTGGTTCACTTCCACCCCTATCGAAGAGCACAACACTATAGGGCCTTCTCCTCACAGCTTCTCTGTCAACTGCTGTCGAACAAAACTATTCGAGGAGATAAAATGTGTTAGCAAACAAGAAACAAACTGTGACAGCAACTGATGATAGAATTGGGAATGTAACTTACTCAGACTGTGCTCTGATGAGCCTGGAAAGCGAGTGATGCTCCATATACGCCGCCGACATATCTATGCGAACTAAAAGCTTCTCATCGTCAAAGAGCTCTTCAGCCGGGGATTTAGCGAGCTCCGTCTTGCCGACAGTACCAGTGTGGCCCAGGAACAAGAATGACGCTATCAGCTTCTGACGAGCACCTAGGCCAGCTCTAGACCTCAACATAGCCTCAACTCGCGACCTCAGCACAGCATCAACTGCCTCATCACCGAGACCAATAAGCCACTTGTTCCCATGTTCGCCAAGCCTAGTCACTGGCATGCCTGTCCATTTGCTGACAACCTGCCAGAAAATTTTGATCCAGCTGTTATTAATCTATCAAATTAAATCTATCATAGGATACTTATTTATTTCAGTGGGATTAAAGCTCATACCTTTGGTGTTTCTTCAGGACCAACAGTATCAGTTAACATTAAGTTGTCGCCGGTCACCCCTTCAAGCTTTGCATTGTCAGATTCATTAATTCTTTCCTTCTCCTTTTGGTATTTTGTTGTCAAGAGCAATTTATATTTAGTTAGGAAACAAATCGAGGCAATTTCTAACAGTGTACCATCAGCAAAGCATTAAGTACATATCAATTTCTTTTCATTCAATCTCGAAAAAACATTGAGGTTTCCGTATCTAAAAGCTCTTCTATGATGACTTGGGAGAATAAAACCTCTTCATTGTTAGAAACATGCACCAAAACATGCACAAGACAGATTTTGGGCTTAGTAGTCGACTACTCGAGGTTGTAGTCGACTACTCGAGGTTGTAGTCGACTACTCGAGGTTGTAGTCGACTACTCGAGGTTGTAGTCGACTACTAAGGCGATTCGAATCTGTGCTTTTGGATTTGGTTTTAAACCCGTTTCGTTTTGAGTTTATATATAACCCTAAACATGATTAATTAGGGTATGGGGAACTCGTTTTGGAGCAGCCTTTGAGAGGGTATTGTGCATCTTTTGTGAGGAGATTTGGTGAGAGATTTGAGAGCTTTGTTCTAGAGTTTTGTGGTGAGAATTTGTAACCCTAGTTTGTATTCTCTCTCTCTCTATTAGTAAAATTCCCCCCTCCTTGCCCCGTGGACGTAGGCAACTTGCCGAACCACGTAAAATTTGTGTTTTTGCTATTGATTTGATTTGTAATAGCTTTTAGGTTCCCTCGACAGGTCAGTCCTAGAACTGATGAGAGGAAGAGTAAATATCCCACTTTGTTGAGATATTTGCTTCAGATTCTTATTTCCTTGGTGAGACGAGAATTCTTATTGCGATCTAGCTCTCTTGTTGTGGCCATTGTTCGGCAGAGGTGCTGCCGAAATTTCCGCCGCGCACAACAAGTGGTATCAGAGCCCAGATTTCAGATCTAGGGTTTTGAAGTTTGGTGGAGGAAGATTCTTGTGTGAAGCTTAGTTCTTGGAGTTCTCGGCTTCGGTGGAGATAGCATTAGGAGTTGCCGTTGGATATTTCACTTTCCTCGTGTGGTTAGGAAATCTATTTGGAATCCGATCTAGGGTTCAGTTGGGTGATTCTTTAATTCTATCAAAGTTGTTCTTTCTCTATAATTTGGAGTTAGTTTACAATGGGAGAAGAAGGTGAAAGCAGCAAGTCAAAGGCGAGTACAATACAAATGCAAGTTGGTTTTCAGAACACCAAAATTAATGTGGTGAAGTACGACGGCAAAATCAACTTTGGTTTGTGGATGGCGGCGTCTGAGGATGCACTTAATGCTCAAAATTTGGAGGAGACCATCATGGTCCAAGAGAGCCACCTAAATATGAAGAGGAGGTATGGGATAAGATGAATAGGAGCAGCGTGTGGGGTGATCGAGATCTGTTTGGAGCGAGGCTGAAATATGATGTGATTGGGGTGGCGTCTGCAATGAAGATGTGGAAAATTCTCAACAATAAGTATCTCGAAGAGTGTTGAGAACGAGGTTGCACTTGCTGCGAAGACTCTTCGTGTTTTAGATGTCCGGAGCACCTCACTAGCGGCTCATGTGAACAACTATACTAAGTTGTTGTCCGACTTGGCAAATATTGATGAGAAGATAACGGATGAGTACAAGGCAGTTATTTTATTGGGCTCCTTACCTGATGAGGAGTATGACACCTTTGTACTCACTTTGTTGAACGGACGTACTTCTATCAGCTATAGTGAAGTTACTAACGCATTGACCAACCATGATTTGAGGAGGAAGGACAAGGAGGCTTCCCGTGCGAGTACTTCAGGCGAGGCCTTGTCAACGAGAGGTAGAAGCCCATATCCGAAAGGTGGCAATAGAGGGAGGTCAAAGTCAAGAAGGCGCCACCAATTGTCAAAGAACCAATGTGCATTCTGCGAAGAGCAGGGACATTGGAAGAAAGATTATCCAAAGCTCAAGGAGAAAGAAAATGGCAAGAAAAAGGGCCCGAAGGCCAATGAGGTGAATATTGCTAAAGGCGATGATTTCGACGATTCGTGCTATTCTCTATTGATTACTCCGGAGGTGAATCATGTGGAAGCATCAGATTGGATGCTTGATTCCGGCGCTACTTATCATGTGACCTCTAGGCGAGACTGGTTTGCATCTTTTGAGAAAGTCGACGGGGGTGTTGTTGTCATGGGAAATGATCAACCTTGTGGCATTTGTGGGATAGGTGCTTGTCGGATTAGGATGCGATGGAGTAGTCCGTGAGTTGAAAGAGGTGAGATTTGTTCCTCAGCTGAAGAAAAATCTTATCTCAGTTGGAGCTTTGGAGGCGAAGGGATTCAATGTGACTTTCAAAAATGGTGTAGGGAAGGTTACTAAAGGATCTTTGGTGGTGATGAAGGGAGTCCGCAATCGAAATTTATACTATCTGAATGGGAGCACCGAGATTGGCCACGTTGCTTCAGTTATTTCATAGGCGGACAGGAGCAGGCTTTGGCACTATAGGTTAGGGCACACAGGTGAAATGTCACTGCAGGCGTTATGCAAGCAGGGGCTATTAAAGGGAGCCAAGAGTGGAAAAGTTGAGTTCTGTGAGCATTGTGTTCTTGGCAAGCAAACAAAGTTGAAGTTCGAAACAGCCATCCATCAGACGAAGGGTATTCTGGACTACGTGCACAAAGACGTTTGGGGTCCCACCAAGACGGCATCACTTGGTGGTAGACATTGGTTCGTCACATTTGTTGATGACTATTCTAGGCGATGTTGGGTGTACACCATGACGAAGAAGAGTGAAGTCCTAGATATATTCGTGGAGTGGAAGAAGAGATTAGAAGCTGCGGTGGGAGAAAGATCAAGACGTTGAGATCCGACAACGGTGGTGAGTATACTTTAGACCCCTTTCAGCAGCTATGTCGAGACGAGGGCATAGAGAGACACTTCACGGTTAGTCATACACCGCAGCAAAATGGGGTGGCAGAGAGGTTGAATCGGTCTTTGCTGGAGAAGGTTCGATGTTTATTGGTGCATAGTGGTTTGGAGAAGATCTTTTGGGCTGAGGCACTTACATATGCGAGCCACCTCATCAACAGGCTGTCTTCATCTGCGATTGGGGGAAAGACCCCTATGGAGAAGTGGTCAGGAGAGCCAGCACGAGATTATGACCAGCTCAAGGTATTTTGGTGCCCTGCATTTTATCATGTGAGGACAGATAAATTGGAGTCGTGAGCTAGGAAGGCCATATTTGTAGGATTCAAGCGTGGTGTCAAAGGATACAAGCTATGGGATCCAGTTGATAAGAAGATTATGCTGAGTAGAGACGTCATATTTGATGAGGCTTCTATCTTGAAGCTTCCCAACTCTCATCAGGTGGAGAGTGACCCGACGAAGGAGATATCGCAGGTGGTGGAGATCGATGCAGCTCCACATTGTCCAGATGGTACAATATCCATTAGAGTGCCGACCGAGGTGCGCCGAGTGAGCGACGGTGACACGGAGGATATGAGTACAGATGTGCGGGATCGAGGGGCCGGCGGCTCGAGTTCGGGATTCTATTGCGGTTCGGAGACGAGGAGAAACATACATATGCGGCATGGTATGCCAACACGATTGCATATGCACTTCGGTGGAGAGTATCGATGAGATGATACCTACTACATTCGAAGGCCGAAAGCGAGTTGGAGGTGATTCGTGGCGGTAGCTATGCGAGGAAGAGATGGAATCTCTTCACAAGAACGATACATGGGAGCTTGTTGAGCTTCAAAGGGACGGAAGACAATTGGTTGCAAGTGGGTATACACTAAGAAGGAGGGCATTGAAGGCACTCCATTGAGGTTCAAAGCTAGGTTGGTTGCGAAGGGCTATGCACAGGAGGAAGGTATTGATTATAATGAGGTCTTCTCTCCGGTGGTGAAGCATTCGTCTATTCGGATTTTGCTAGCATTGGTGGCACAGTATGGTTTGGAATTAGATCAGTTGGATGTGAAGACAGCATTTCTTCATGGTGATCTTGATGAAGAAATCTATATGACTCAGCCATTGGGATTCCGAGCTGCAGGGAAAGAAAAGTTGGTTTGCAAACTAAAGAAATCGCTATATGGTTTGAAGCAGTCTCCTCGACAGTGGTATAGGCGATTCGATGGTTTTATGCTTGGTCATTCGTACACTCGGAGCCAGTTTGATCCTTGCGTATATTTTCGCAAGTTGAAAGGAGGTGCGTATATCTATTTGTTATTATATGTCGATGACATGTTGGTTGCCTCTATTTCCAGGTCTGATATAAATGAATTGAAGGCACAGCTTTCAAAGGAGTTTGAGATGAAGGATTTGGGTGAGGCTAAGCGCATTTTGGGGATGGAGATCGGCAGAGACAAGAAGAAGGGCAAAATTTATTTGACACAGATGGCTTATTTGAAGAAGGTTCTCTGGCGGTTCCATGTTAGCATGGATCTGAAGCCGATCGATGTACCATTAGGAGCCCATTTGAAGCTTTCGGTGACCTCTCACGAAGACGGTTGAAGATCGAGAGTTGATGTTGAAGACTCCATATCGAAGATTGGAAGCTAGGTTGGTTGCGAAGGGCTATGCACGGGAGGAAGGTATTGATTATAATGAGGTCTTCTCTCCGGTGGTGAAGCATTCGTCTATTCGGATTTTGCTAGCATTGGTGGCACAGTATGGTTTGGAATTAGATCAGTTAGATGTGAAGACAGCATTTCTTCATGGTGATCTTGATGAAGAAATCTATATGACTCAGCCATTGGGATTCCGAGCTGCAGGGAAAGAAAAGTTGGTTTGCAAACTAAAGAAATCGCTATATGGTTTGAAGCAGTCTCCTCGACAGTGGTATAGGCGATTCGATGGTTTTATGCTTGGTCATTCGTACACTTGGAGCCAGTTTGATCCTTGCGTATATTTTCGCAAGTTGAAAGGAGGTGCGTATATCTATTTGTTATTATATGTCGATGACATGTTGGTTGCCTCTATTTCCAGGTCTGATATAAATGAATTGAAGGCACAGCTTTCAAAGGAGTTTGAGATGAAGGATTTGGGTGAGGCTAAGCGCATTTTGGGGATGGAGATCGGCGAGACAAGAAGAAGGGCAAAATTTATTTGACACGGATGGCTTATTTGAAGAAGGTTCTCTGGCGGTTCCATGTTAGCATGGATCTGAAGCCGATCGATGTACCATTAGGAGCCCATTTGAAGCTTTCGGTGACCTCTCACGAAGACGGTTGAAGATCGAGAGTTGATGTTGAAGACTCCATATCTGGCCTTGATTGGAAGCTTGATGTACGCAATGGTATGTACGAGACCAGATTTGTCACAGGCGGTGAGCATGGTTTGGAGATACATGCACGATCCAGGAGTGGGTCATTGGAACGCCGTGAAATGGATTTTGAGGTACATTCGAGGTACACTCAATATTGGTTTGGTTTATGAGCGGGACACTACAGGTGGGCAGTTGTGCGTTGGTTATGTTGATTCGGATTATGCCGGGGATTTGGATAAACGCCGGTCTACGACGGGTTATGTGTTCACATTGACTCGTGCGCCGGTGTGTTAGAGATGCACCTTGCAGTCTACGGTTGCTTTGTCTATGACGGAGGCAGAGTATATGGCAATTACGGAGGCTGTGAAGGAGGCGATTTGGCTTCGAGGACTTTTGGAGGAACTTGGTATATCGCAACGGTCCGTCACCATTCATTGTGATAGCATGAGTGCTATCTATTTGGCGAAGAACCAGGTTCTTCATGCGAGGACGAAGCACATTGACGTTCGTTATCACTTCGTTCGTGATGTTCTTGAAGATGGTGATGTGGAGATTGTGAAGGTCCACACGAAAGATAATCCGGCAGATATGCTCACAAAGGTGGTTCCGAACAATAAGTTTGATCATTGCAGAGACTTGTTGCATATTCGTGATTGTTGAGGCCGTTGGCGGCCATTTGGTGAACTACGTGAAGGCTTGATTCCTTGGGCAAGAGGATACGTAGGCAGTCTTTATGATGCAGCCGGTGTTGGTTTTGATGGGGAGGAGATTATTTGAACTCTCATTTGGGTTCCCGACTTGTTGTGGATTGAGTCCGTTGTCGTGGATTTATTCCACTTCGTCCTGGACGCAACAAGTGGGACATTTGGTTGTTTGGTATCGGCTCAGTTTTGAGAAAAATATTCGCCGAGGTGGAGAATTGTTAGAAACATGCACCAAAACATGCACAAGGCAGATTTTGGGCTTAGTAGTCGACTACTCGAGGTTGTAGTCGACTACTCGAGGTTGTAGTCGACTACTCGAGGTTGTAGTCGACTACTCGAGGTTGTAGTCGACTACTCGAGGTTGTAGTCGACTACTCGAGGTTGTAGTCGACTACTCGAGGTTGTAGTCGACTACTCGAGGTTGTAGTCGACTACTCGAGGTTGTAGTCGACTACTCGAGGTTGTAGTCGACTACTCGAGGTTGTAGTCGACTACTCGAGGTTGTAGTCGACTACTCGAGGTTGTAGTCGACTACTCGAGGTTGTAGTCGACTACTCGAGGTTGTAGTCGACTACTCGAGGTTGTAGTCGACTACTCGAGGTTGTAGTCGACTACTCGAGGTTGTAGTCGACTACTCGAGGTTGTAGTCGACTACTCGAGGTTGTAGTCGACTACTCGAGGTTGTAGTCGACTACTCGAGGTTGTAGTCGACTACTCGAGGTTGTAGTCGACTACTCGAGGTTGTAGTCGACTACTCGAGGTTGTAGTCGACTACTCGAGGTTGTAGTCGACTACTCGAGGTTGTAGTCGACTACTCGAGGTTGTAGTCGACTACTCGAGGTTGTAGTCGACTACTCGAGGTTGTAGTCGACTACTCGAGGTTGTAGTCGACTACTCGAGGTTGTAGTCGACTACTCGAGGTTGTAGTCGACTACTCGAGGTTGTAGTCGACTACTCGAGGTTGTAGTCGACTACTCGAGGTTGTAGTCGACTACTCGAGGTTGTAGTCGACTACTCGAGGTTGTAGTCGACTACTCGAGGTTGTAGTCGACTACTCGAGGTTGTAGTCGACTACTCGAGGTTGTAGTCGACTACTCGAGGTTGTAGTCGACTACTCGAGGTTGTAGTCGACTACTCGAGGTTGTAGTCGACTACTCGAGGTTGTAGTCGACTACTCGAGGTTGTAGTCGACTACTCGAGGTTGTAGTCGACTACTCGAGGTTGTAGTCGACTACTCGAGGTTGTAGTCGACTACTCGAGGTTGTAGTCGACTACTCGAGGTTGTAGTCGACTACTCGAGGTTGTAGTCGACTACTCGAGGTTGTAGTCGACTACTCGAGGTTGTAGTCGACTACTCGAGGTTGTAGTCGACTACTCGAGGTTGTAGTCGACTACTCGAGGTTGTAGTCGACTACTCGAGGTTGTAGTCGACTACTCGAGGTTGTAGTCGACTACTCGAGGTTGTAGTCGACTACTCGAGGTTGTAGTCGACTACTCGAGGTTGTAGTCGACTACTCGAGGTTGTAGTCGACTACTCGAGGTTGTAGTCGACTACTCGAGGTTGTAGTCGACTACTCGAGGTTGTAGTCGACTACTCGAGGTTGTAGTCGACTACTCGAGGTTGTAGTCGACTACTCGAGGTTGTAGTCGACTACTCGAGGTTGTAGTCGACTACTCGAGGTTGTAGTCGACTACTCGAGGTTGTAGTCGACTACTCGAGGTTGTAGTCGACTACTCGAGGTTGTAGTCGACTACTCGAGGTTGTAGTCGACTACTCGAGGTTGTAGTCGACTACTCGAGGTTGTAGTCGACTACTCGAGGTTGTAGTCGACTACTCGAGGTTGTAGTCGACTACTCGAGGTTGTAGTCGACTACTCGAGGTTGTAGTCGACTACTCGAGGTTGTAGTCGACTACTCGAGGTTGTAGTCGACTACTCGAGGTTGTAGTCGACTACTCGAGGTTGTAGTCGACTACTCGAGGTTGTAGTCGACTACTCGAGGTTGTAGTCGACTACTCGAGGTTGTAGTCGACTACTCGAGGTTGTAGTCGACTACTCGAGGTTGTAGTCGACTACTCGAGGTTGTAGTCGACTACTCGAGGTTGTAGTCGACTACTCGAGGTTGTAGTCGACTACTCGAGGTTGTAGTCGACTACTCGAGGTTGTAGTCGACTACTCGAGGTTGTGGTGAGAATTTGTAACCCTAGTTTGTATTCTCTCTCTCTCTATTAGTAAAATTCCCCCCTCCTTGCCTCGTGGACGTAGGCAACTTGCCGAACCACGTAAAATTTGTGTTTTTACTATTGATTTGATTTGTAATAGCTTTTAGGTTCCCTCGACAGGTCAGTCCTAGAACTGATGAGAGGAAGAGTAAATATCCCACTTTGTTGAGATATTTGCTTCAGATTCTTGTTTCCTTGGTGAGACGGGAATTCTTATTGCGATCTAGCTCTCTTGTTGTGGCCATTGTTCGGCAGAGGTGCTGCCGAAATTTCCGCCGCGTACAACATTCATAACATTGAGGCAATTTTAAAGATTCTTTATCTTCTTCAAGTAAAGTTTTCTATTACAGTTGATATGCACATCTACTACAATGGTTTCATCCCTGTTAAAGTCAACTAAGCACCAGTACACAATTATGCAGGCTTGTAGCATCAACAACTGTTTAATCATCTTCACTACTTCATGTATTCCCTCCAAATTCACATGGATGACCTTGTGAAAACTCCGTTCTTAATGTCATCAATAGCTAAAAACATGGAGCAGAAGGTCATGTTTCATATCAATAATGTAAGATTATATTTTCCCATGGGCACGCAATATTCCATTAACTTTTTTGTTTCCAAAAGAAGGACAGCTGAGTTTTTCTACACGCAAAGACCCCAGTTTTTTCTACACGGTGTGAGGAATTTTGATAACGTGAGAAATTTTGAAAATTTCTTTGCTCACTTTCTTCCACTATCTTGTTTGGATGAATAGAAAATATTGCAGATGATAGAATTTTCTATATTTTGAGCTGAACAATTTGTTTGCTAAGCATGAGAAATCACAAGAGCCACATATCAATTACCAATCTATCACCTTTTCCACTCAGCTTTTATCACTGAATCACACGATTTTAATTGTTAATAATTTTTTAAATAAGACCGATGACCTTGAAAAGGAATGACTTGACTTGCAAATAAGACCGATGACCTTCAAAAGGTATACTGCAAATTTGCCAATAGTTTCCCAACACTTTTGTCTAAGGGGGTGTTTGGTTCATAGAAAACTCAACTATAGGAAATGTTTTCCACCCATTTTATAGGAAATGTTTTCCACCCAAATAAAATATTGAGAAGTTAAAAAGTACAAATTTTCCTTTTCTTGTGTTTGGTTCAAAACAAGAAAATGGGCTTTGTACTTTTAAGAAATGTCAAGTTTTCCTTTTCTTTTGTTTGGTCGCATATGAAAACTTTTTAGAAAATTGCCAACAACCTTATTTATGACTTTACAATGGCTATATTAACGGGTAGTTAGACATGATCAAATCCTATAAAATCACTCCATCCTCGAATTAAACAAGCTCAATAACCACAAGATCAAACTAAACAAGCTCAATAACCACAATATGGAGCTAAACAAGCTCAAAAGCCACAAGCTATTAAAATAATCAATTTCACTCCTCAAACAATTTTATCTTTGTCTTAATCATGAAAAACAACTTAATTTTGTCTTAATCTCCTCGAATTGGGCTCTAATTACAATTCACATTTTGCTAATTACGCCTAGCTAACTCAAGATCCAAATCATCAAACATCAAAGACCACCTAAAATAAAATCAACCATCAATGCCACTCCTCAACCAACTCAATTCATCCCAATTTCAACAAATTAACAGCAAACTAAACAAAACCGGATCAAATCAAGGCGAAGAGGGTGTTACCCATGAGAGGCCTCGAGCATGTCTTGGTGAAGAGCACTGGTGGGTGGGGGTGAGGGCCCCACGTATCTCCTGGATCGGGACTTGATCGACCATCTTTATGCGCAGAATTGAGGATGGCGACGACGGTCCCCGCCACCGTCTTCACCATCACGCCCTCACCGCTGAGGCCGAGAAGCATGATCGCCAGCTTCCTTAATGGGGTTTTGAAGAGGAGGACGAAGACTAGGAAGACGAGGACGAAGACTAGGAAGACGAGGACGAAGACTAGGAAGACGAGGACGAAGACTAGGAAGACGAGGACGAAGACTAGGAAGACGAGGACGAAGACTAGGAAGACGAGGACGAAGACTAGGAAGACGAGGACGAAGACTAGGAAGACGAGGACGAAGACTAGGAAGACGAGGACGAAGACTAGGAAGACGAGGACGAAGACTAGGAAGACGAGGACGAAGACTAGGAAGACGAGGACGAAGACTAGGAAGACGAGGACGAAGACTAGGAAGACGAGGACGAAGACTAGGAAGACGAGGACGAAGACTAGGAAGACGAGGACGAAGACTAGGAAGACGAGGACGAAGACTAGGAAGACGAGGACGAAGACTAGGAAGACGAGGACGAAGACTAGGAAGACGAGGACGAAGACTAGGAAGACGAGGACGAAGACTAGGAAGACGAGGACGAAGACTAGGAAGACGAGGACGAAGACTAGGAAGACGAGGACGAAGACTAGGAAGACGAGGACGAAGACTAGGAAGACGAGGACGAAGACTAGGAAGACGAGGACGAAGACTAGGAAGACGAGGACGAAGACTAGGAAGACGAGGACGAAGACTAGGAAGACGAGGACGAAGACTAGGAAGACGAGGACGAAGACTAGGAAGACGAGGACGAAGACTAGGAAGACGAGGACGAAGACTAGGAAGACGAGGACGAAGACTAGGAAGACGAGGACGAAGACTAGGAAGACGAGGACGAAGACTAGGAAGACGAGGACGAAGACTAGGAAGACGAGGACGAAGACTAGGAAGACGAGGACGAAGACTAGGAAGACGAGGACGAAGACTAGGAAGACGAGGACGAAGACTAGGAAGACGAGGACGAAGACTAGGAAGACGAGGACGAAGACTAGGAAGACGAGGACGAAGACTAGGAAGAGGAGGACGAAGACTAGGAAGACGAGGACGAAGACTAGGACGAGAGAGCGGGAGAGCGTGAGGAAGGCAGGAGTTCGAGCGAGCGAGAGGGACGAACAAGCCCTAGGTTTTCCGTCGAAACTTTTGGGCAGGAAATGAGATCGGAGTTGGGAAAATGGGAATGGGTACGGGTTTAATAGTTTAATAATGGGGTGTCAGATTTTAGCCCCATTTCCTCTCAAAATGGGAGGAAGTTGTTTTCCTACAATATTGTATTTTTTAAGAAATGTTTTCCATAAATATTGACTAAACCAAACACATGAAAATTGAATTATAGAAAAACTTTTATTTACGAAATCGTCATTTCTCAAAAACTTTTCCCAAAAATGATGAACCAAACACCCCCTTAAACGTAGGGAATTCCCAATACTTCTTGTTTTTTTAAAACGTTGAGTCCATTAGGACATCGCTTGTCTAAACGTAGGTAATTACCAACGCTTTTTTTTTTTAAAACGTTGAGCCTATTAGGTCAAGCCCGAACTCAAATCGCTCCCAAATCTGAGATGAGGTAGATCGCTCCCAATTCGCATTCAAATCACTTCGATCTCATCCCAGATCCCCGCCGTCTCATTCGATCGACGACGACAACGACGACGACGATGACGACGACTGCTCCTCGATCGACGACGACGACCGCTCTCTCCTCTCTCCCTCAGACCGCAAGGCCGCCGGCGACGGCGACGAGCAGTGGTTCGACTGCCAAGACGTGGACTTCTCTGACCTCGAACTCCTCCAGATCCTCCGCGTCCAGGGCTCCGACAAGCACGGCGACCGCGTGCTCCACATCGTCGGAAAGTACTTTCCAGGTCCTCTCTCGACCCCCAGACTTTTCTAGGGTTTTGGTTGAATTTGACTGGATTAGGGTTGTTATCGATCCAAATACTTGAGGTTTTTGTTTAATACGGTGAATTTTGTTGATAGGTTAATAGTAGGGCAAAGATTTGTTGTTTAAACATATGCTTCTTGTTTAGTTCAAGTTCTAGCTGCAGTTTGCTTGTCTTTACTTATATGAATTGGGATGTGTGACTCAGTACACAAAACACCTATTTTCTCACACAATCTCAAGGTCCTGGGATTTGGGTGTGAGGATAGTGTTTTCTCATTTTTTTCCCTCTATTTATTAGTTAACTAAAATTTTTCACAGAAGATGAAATGTTAGTTATTTTCTAATCGACAAGTTCTTAGGGTTTTCCATATATTATACCATCATCTCCACAGAATTTTTGTATTAGATATTAGACTCAACCATGAGATAGAAACTAAAGAGGAATATTAGAAAAACATTTAATTTTAAGAAGATTATTTCAGAATTACTTTCTATAGTAAGAGATCTAAGAACTGAATTCTGAATAAGATCTTAAAATGAGAGAGAATATGATGAATTATTTACAATTTACTTCAAAGTTTGGATCCATTGACTCCATGAGATCATTCGTTTTTAATAAAAATCCATTTAAAAAGATATCGAATTGATAAGATTGAATTATCAAGCAGCAGAATAGACTCTGGTTGTTGGAAATCATAATCATTCACCACTGAAAAGTTAGTATAGAGCTGAGCAACAGGCCATAATGAAAGCCAATTTGCTGTATCAAATGTCTCTAAAACTCGAGCATCTGTCCTCAAAACTTAGTAGCATGTTGTTATTTCTTCTGATTCCTTTAGTAATGTAACATGTATGAAAATTAGAACATTCCCACTACCATAATGTTTACTACTATGGGTTGTCATCCCTGTTCTGACCTAAATGAATGAGAAATCATATGAAATGGCACATTCCCACAAACATAATGTTTGCAGTTCTTTACTAAGACCATCCACTAATAACAAAATGATTTTTATTCTGTCCATTTAAGTAAAGCATAATAGTTCTTTCCTTTTAGGCTACAAATACATCTACTTTCCTTCAACAAGCCACTCAAGAGCAGGTCTAATTGATAACTTTCTAATTATATATTCTGGACTAATGATAGTCAAAATAGATTAACTTTTTGGCCTACGGAAATTTGTAATTTAGTTTCTTTAAGCTCTCAACATTAATGTTTCTTGCATTATTATTAGGGTTAATTTTGCAATGTGGATAGTTATTGAATTGATATAGTTACTTCTGTACAAATAAAGTGGCATAATGTGTTTATTTTTTAAATCTTTAGGTATATTTTAAGTGTAGGGAATTCCCAACGCTTTTATTTTAAAACATTGAGTCTATTCCCAACGCCTTTTTTTTAAACGTTGAGTCTATTAGGTCAATCGCTCCCAGACCAAATCGCCGCCAAATCATCCCCAAATCGCCCCAAATAAATTGGGGGAAGTTATGAGCCCTATATAAATTTACAATTTATCATTTTCCTTGGTAGGCCATGGTGCCTCTCAGCTCATCTAAGAAGCAGATTTGAATGCAATGAGAACTAATGCGATTTTCTAGTGCATTATGTATTTATACTTTATAGAAAATTTTCATATGACCATGATCTGTAACACAATGAGAGAAACCTTACAAAGACAAATGTATTTGTATTGACGATTTTACACTCATATTGTAAGCCACCCATTAATTAATATTTTTGTGTAGGCAAAATCTACATGGGTAAAGGATGCAATAAAGTGTAAGGCACATTTTCATATGACGGGATCCAAGAGTTTTGCTCGAAAGAGGGATGAGAAAGTAAGATGCAATCTACTTATAGTTTATACACTTTGCTTTGCTTTCTTTTCTTGTTCTATTTCTGAAAAGTCACATTTTTTTTTCTTGGTTTGACAATATGAGTAGGACAAGAAGAAGCAAAGGAAAATTGGGGATATAGAGTTCTTTCAGATTACTCACATGCGAAAAGATAGGACTTATGTGGGTGATACGACCAAAGGATTTGTGGTAAGTGTAGTTGTCTTCATTATCTATTATATAGGCAATGTTTTTCTCATGTCACTTAATTAACCAATGAAGACAAAATTGAGGATTCAAGCTGTAACAGAAAATTTATAGATTAGTTCTACAACCCTATAAGTGACTGTGTCTTTGTTTGCTAGTGTGCATACCTCACACAATTTCAGTCTCTTGCCTCAAAGAAATAGGATTTTCTTCCCAAAACTTTTTTTTGGGTCATTTATGCATATTATTTTCTACAGTAATTCTTTCATTATTTTTCTCAAGGAATGATTATGAACTAAGCAAATTCTATATTAAATTGTCAACCAATCATTCCATAAAATATGTTGGAGGAATCATTAGTTCATTACTCGACAAAACAATTTAAAAAGAAAGAAAGAAAGTCAGATTACACCACTGCAGTAGGAATTGTTTTTTCTTTCTAAAAAAGCACCTGCAATCAGATTTCATGAATCATGTTTGCACGCTTCAAGGTATAACAAACCTCAGGTTAAACATTATAATAGCTTAAGTTGTTTTTTTATCAAGTCAAACTATTTCATTATTTGTTGCCTAAGACTTTTTTGCACCTACAAGATTGATAAGCAGTTGATGCTTGTAGAATGTCACTTATTTGTAAGGAGGATTACTGTGTTGTAACATGATTATGATTTTAAGAGCATCTTTATTGTAGCGTTTAACATTCAGTGGACTTTGAGCAGTGTAAACTTGGTCTTGATGGTTGAAGCTCAGCAACTATGAGAATTGCTGATAGACTCCCTATAATATTGCCCAATTGCGGACAGATCCCCTGTAGTTCCGTTGTTGCTGATAAACCCCCGGTACTATCACCCAATTGCGGATAGACCCCCTAAGTGAATTTTTTGACAAAAATGCCAATAACAAAAACTTTAGTGCCAAATAGAGGCCAGAATGGGCATGAGAACTTATGACATATATGTATCAAAACCAACAAGATGATGCAAAATAAGAAAGATTCAATCACCATCATGAATTAGTGCCTTCTGATCACAATGCCTCTCTCATAGTTTTTCTTAAATAGTCATAAGTTCAAGCCAAGAGCAGTACACCTCTAGAAGAGAGAATAAAGGGAATCACAGATGTACTAATTCTGACATTGAGATTCTTTGGTTCTTCATAAGCTAGCATAAGAAGTCTCAGCTTTCTTTAAGTTTGAGAATGACAATCTTTTCCAACTGCTTGACGCATGTACAAGGTGGCTCCAATATTTCTGACTTCTGGTCGCAAAAATTTTAAATGTCATGCTTGGTGGTCAATGGTTATATGCTTTAAGTTAGATGTGCAGTTATCAGAGTTGCATTTTTTATCTGGATTTTTTGTTGAAAAGGGATAAGATTATATGATTAAATGTGATGCAGGACAATCATGGACTATCCATCAAGAGATTTTAAGATCTATTAGAATAATTTTTATTTTAGTAATATTTGAATTGATTCCATGTAATCTTTTATTTTAGTTAGGATTTCTTTAGAATTTGATTTTGAAATCTCTTTCTATTTTCGCTAGGATTTTATTTGATTGCATCTTTTAGTTTTGTTAGGTTTCGATTTGATTAGGATTTTTATTTATTTCCTTAAGTGTTTAGTTATTTTTTTTCCCTATAAATAAGAGATGTAATCCTCCATGAGGGATAGACATTGATGAATAAAAAAATTGAGTTTGATCTTGAGCATGTGATTTGCTTCTTGGCATGTGATTTGCCTTTGTTTAGGGTGTGAAGCCCCTAGGTGTGAAGCCTAGTACCTATCAAAATTTTTTTTAATTATCCTTTTTGATCTCCCACAACTCATCTCCCCTCCAAAAAAAACCCAAAAAGATAGTCACTATTCGCGGGTGAACAGTAGTGATATCACCGTTCACAGCAATTGTAAAACTAGATCCTATTTGCGGGTGGAATAGTAATATTGGTTACTGTTCATCATGGATTTTAACCCCATTCCGCCAAGCCGTCGACGATTTCCCGCCTCCAGATTGAAGCCATCGCCCCGCTCTCCATCATTTGATATCAGAGACGAAGGATCCACAGTTAACAGAGGTAAAATACCACTACCTCCTTCACAAGGGTATGATTTTAATGCATTTGAAATTGGTACTCTATCCTACTTTTTTGGATTTGATGGATATGAGGAGTCTGATGATCTTGACATCTGGATTTTCAATATAGAAGATGTATTTTCCGTCTATGATATGTCAAAGCTGGAAATGTATTTATATCTTTGAGTGTAGGCTAAAGAGAATGTTGGTGGTATAAAACTATTATCATTCAAACATTCGTTCGTGGGCAACTATGAAAGCTCTCTTGAAGAAGAGGTACTCTAGACCACCATCTAGAAGATCTTGTTTCTCTTCAAATCTTGAAGCAAAGCCAACACAAATTCGTCAACCCCAGCCAGATATTAATCTTCAATCAGAATTTGATTTCAATCAGTGCGAAGCCTCAACTTGAGTCGATGAGAAAGTAGCACAAGATCAAAAATTTAATCAAGAACCAAAACCCCAGTCTGAGCATGAGTCAAAATCAGAGATCTACCCAGAGAACAAGCCTGAACTACAGCCGGAAGAAGCAAAACAAAAGATAGATCCAGAGCCCAAGCTTAAACAAGAGTTGGAACTAAAAGCGAGCGAGGTCGATCTAACTCTCGAGCTTAAATCAAACACAGAGCTCAAGTTAAGCCTAGAATCCGAATCTAAGTTCGATATGCAGTGCAAATTTCAAGACAATCTGATTGCTGAGTTCGTTATTCCAGACCCTCCATCGCCAACTCAATATCGGGTTTTACAGCTCATCTTGAAGATATTACAATCTACAACGAATTTCTTCTCACCAATCAAGTCGAACATTACACTCGCTCACTATAAAATTCGAGGATGAGTTTCTTCAAGAGGGGGAGATTTGATGCAGGACAATCATTAGCTGTTGATCGTGATTTTTATAGATTTACTAGAATCTTTGTTATTTTAGTAATATTTGATGTAATCTCCAATTTTAGGTAAATATCTTCGTAGGATTTGATTTAGGATTGTTAAGATCTCTGAGATTTATTTTGTTAGACTTGTTTCTTTTTTATTAGGATTAATTAGGATTCTATTTATCTTCTTAGTTTTCTATAAATAAGGTTGTATTTTTTCATTTGAGGGAGGAGGAGAGAAGAATATTTGTGAGAAATCTGCATGTGAATTGCAGCTAGTATTAGGCATGTGAAGTCTTAGGCATGTGAGTGCGGGTGTGAAGCCCATATTTGTATCTTTTCTATTCTTAAATGACGAGTGCAATTTTATTATTTGTATTTTTATTTTATTTCATCAAAATAAGTTCTATCAAGAATCTCCATCTTGTCGTCCCCCATCAAAATGTAAAATACTTGTCCTTGTACTTAATGTGAAAGCATTTTATCTCTTTAATCAAACCATTGAGGCAGACAAATGGGGGTGTATAATGTGAATTGATATAAATTGGAATAGTTGCTATTTTGTTTGTCCAAATGCTTAATATATAGTATCTTGTGCAGGATCATGCTATGGATAGGATACATGAGAAAACCGGGACACGAACCTTGTTAGAGGCTACTCTTGAAGTAGATACCCTTGTGGAAACCCTTGAAGATGGTAATGGCGTAGTAGGGGCAATGGATTTGGATGTCCACCTTCCAAGTTGAAGGGAGTAAGAGGGAAATTGCAAAAGAAGGGTCGCGTGGGGTCTCAATATGTGGATGTGTAAGATGCAGTGATGCAAATACAAGCTTCTCATCAGCAGCAAATGGCACAGTTGCAAGCTGCTCATCAGTAACAAATGACAATGACACAGATACAAGCTTCTCAGCAACAAATGCAATTACAGATAGAGCTAAAGCAAAAACAAATGGCATTCTGGACAAGATCGTGGAACAATGGGGCTGAGAACTCCAATACAAGTATGTATTGTGAGAAATCAACAGGTAGCTTATCTAACTTAATAAAATTATAGTAATAATGAGGATAGATGTTTATGATTTATAAGTAGATTGTCCTATTTTCTTTGTTAATAGGTTCTGAGTGCCTCGAGTGGACATGGAGAGTATCAACCCAATATTGGGCATCGCCCATTTTGAAGCAGGTAAGGAGATTTGTGCATATGCTTGTGCATGTGAATCTTCCTCTCCATTTAAACGCATAGCCGGTCTCTTATAGTAATTCTTTTTGGTTTTGCTTTGTGTAATACGTGTAATTAGTATAAACAGTTTGTATTATTTCCCTTTACCGAATATTCTTCATTATCTACTGTTTATCTTCTTTGCCTTTTGAGGTAGAAATAACCAATCATTGATATATGCATACTTGCATCTGCATCCTGAGGAAAATAAGTACTGACATGGGCATTGATGTTGCAGCCAAAGCTGGTTTCTGTCTCAAATACACTAACTTATGCAAACCCCAAGGCTCCTATTCACCCACGGTTAGCTCAAGGAAAATCTTGGAATGAAGTAAGACATCTTTCATTCTTATTGTTGGATTTACTGGACTGTATAACCAATCACTTTATTGCTAGTTATTTCTTCTCTCTGGAGTTTTAAACATTTTCAATCTAGATTTATTTTCAATAGCATAACTGCTGCTAATTTGGAGTGGTTATACATTTACTTTATGCTAGAGGAGGAAAACTGGATGGAATTGGAAAACATTGCTAGGTTAATCAAATGTTCGGAACTATCGTCTTTTTCTGTGAGCTTAAAGTTGAAGATGCATGTTTTAGCCATGAAATTATGGATACACCTAGTTCTATAAATCCCTTCTTAGCTTGTAGTTAAATTTAGCATCTTTTTGTTGTAACATATAAAGCGGCAATTCCGAAACCTGCACAGTTGATCTGGTTTCATCATTCATGAAAAAGTATGATTGAATAAAGTTTCCAGTAATACATTGCAATCACAACTTGATGCCTACTTCTAACGTTGGGACTTGCTTCTGATGCATTTTTGGGTAGAGAACCTTTTGACACTAACATCTCATGTCTTGTTTCAACTTTGAGTGGCGCTCTCATGTAGTAATTCATTTCTCGAAAATGCTACTGCATCCCTTATTTTGAAATGATATCTTGTGATCCTCTAATACAGTAAAAGTATTGCTCACAAACTAAATGGTGAATTTCTCGTATTGATTGTTGATTAAAATTTGGTTCTTAACCTTTTAAAATATGTTTCCCAGCTCATCACTATAGACTCAAAATCTGTTAACTACTAATTATCCTGAATTTTCTGTGCATTCAGGTTTCCAGTTTGAGAGATTTTATGAAAGGCGAGAAGAAGGTGAGGTAGATTTTATTCTGTGTACAAGTGTATTGGAACTAAAATTGATGGGAGGGGCAAGGTTTTATTAAAATTACCCCTCAATTGAGTTAATTGATGAAACAATTGGAAATTGCAATGTGTTTGTAACCATTCAGAACTTAGTCAAATTTGGCACATGTAAGTTTTGACAGCTTGTGGTTTTGGTAATTTTTGCCAGATCCTAGTTTTTGAAATTGCAATATGTTTGTAACCATTCAGGACTAGACATCTCTTACTGTGCTCTCACTTTCACTTTTTTGTTGAATTGGAATAATGTATTAGAAGCATAAAGTGAAAATATTTGGTACAGTGACAGGTTGGTACGTATCCATGCCGTCCATAAAGCGAAAATATTTGGAATTCAAAGAACATGTCATGACTTGTTGGCTTATAGCACAGAGGATACACAGAAGAACTCAAATATTGAATTGCACATCCAAAATAGGCCAGCATGGTACGTATCCATGCCGACCATTTTTTCAGGCCTTGATTGGCCAATAGTTTCTTCACAAACGTCGGCAATTGCCAACAGTTTCTCCTTTTGGCATTTCTAATAGCGTACCATCAGCCAAGCATTAAGTACGTATCAATTTATTTTCATTCAATCCTGATCCTACACAGTTTTGTTCTCGGCCAAACTCCACTTTTTCTGAATCATGTATTAGTGACGGTCATTGATTGTTCAACTCGAAAAAACATTGAGGTTTCCATTGTTTGTGTATCTAAATGCTCTTCTATGATGACTTGGGAGAATAAAACCTCTTCTATTTGTCAGAATCATTTTCATAACTTGTGACTTGTGAATAATGCGAAAGAGATCATTTTGCATACTTCAACCGGCATTCTTTCACGTATATAAGTTCATCACGATTTTGAGGCAATTTGAAAGATTCTTTATCTTCTTCAAGTAAAGGTTTCTATTACAGTTGATATGCACATCTACTACAACTAGCATATAACCCCCGCGTGACGCGGGGGAAAGCAAAAAATTCAAACACCATTTAAAGAAATGGAGATGCATTTTTATAAATTGATTTCATTCAATAATCATAAATGTGGGAATAAAATTTGACATTATCCAGAAAAGAATTAACAATCTAATGTGAACTGTTTGTACCAAAGCTTAAGAAATTTTATTTATCATTAGCTTCATACTTTATCCTTTCATGAAGATTGCACAGGTCATCCAGAATTTAGTATAGCCATGAGGACAATTGCTTGCATCATGTAGTAAGTCTTGGCGCATTTATTTATAGAGATGATGTTAATCATAAAGAGCTACCATTGTTTATTAGTGTGTGTTTTCGAGAAGTTTAGGATGAGAGAAGGAAGTAGAAAAGGAAAATGATGCATAGAAAATAGGCCAGCATGGTACGTATCCATGCCGACCATTTTCAGGCCTTGATTGGCCAATAGTTTCTTCACAAACGTCGGCAATTGCCAACAGTTTCTCCTTTTGGCATTTCTAATAGCGTACCATCAGCCAAGCATTAAGTACGTATCAATTTATTTTCATTCAATCCTGATCCTACACAGTTTTGTTCTCGGCCAAACTCCACTTTTTCTGAATCATGTATTAGTGACGGTCATTGATTGTTCAACTCGAAAAAACATTGAGGTTTCCATTGTTTGTGTATCTAAATGCTCTTCTATGATGACTTGGGAGAATAAAACCTCTTCTATTTGTCAGAATCATTTTCATAACTTGTGACTTGTGAATAATGCGAAAGAGATCATTTTGCATACTTCAACCGGCATTCTTTCACGTATATAAGTTCATCACGATTTTGAGGCAATTTGAAAGATTCTTTATCTTCTTCAAGTAAAGGTTTCTATTACAGTTGATATGCACATCTACTACAACTAGCATATAACCCCCGCGTGACGCGGGGGAAAGCAAAAAATTCAAACACCATTTAAAGAAATGGAGATGCATTTTTATAAATTGATTTCATTCAATAATCATAAATGTGGGAATAAAATTTGACATTATCCAGAAAAGAATTAACAATCTAATGTGAACTGTTTGTACCAAAGCTTAAGAAATTTTATTTATCATTAGCTTCATACTTTATCCTTTCATGAAGATTGCACAGGTCATCCAGAATTTAGTATAGCCATGAGGACAATTGCTTGCATCATGTAGTAAGTCTTGGCGCATTTATTTATAGAGATGATGTTAATCATAAAGAGCTACCATTGTTTATTAGTGTGTGTTTTCGAGAAGTTTAGGATGAGAGAAGGAAGTAGAAAAGGAAAATGATGCATAGAAAATTGTTATAGAAAAGTTTTTATTGTGTAATGGTTATGCATAATAACAAAGATCTAACCGTTACTTGCATCAGAAACTTATGAGTAGTGCAATTATTATACTGAAACTGTAAAATGTAGAAAAGTATGAATGTACACAACTGTTTGTGCAGGAACAACTTGATTGCATTAAAATCTATTTAGAGATTGGATAATATTATAGAGGATGCATAAGCTTGGAGCCTGATTCATGAGAACAACTATTGGTGAAATTTAACACAAGAGCGCCTAAACGCATGTGTACTAATCACTGATTTTCATTTACAAGAACTCCTTAGAACGCCAAATTATAGAAAACGCAAAGCAAATACATTATCTATTAAATTAAAGTTCTTTTACACTGCCCATTATGTATGCCGGTGGTTCTTTGATAAGAAAGTTCTAATTGGCTGTCAGGTTCTCCAATACATTTTCTATATCCAATTCCAGGCTCCACCTAAGATTCAGCATATAATGATTTATTTTCAGAACATTGCTTCAAATTTTTCAATGGATAAATTACAAATGCACAAGGCTATTCCCCCACCCCTACCATCTGAGTTGCAATAGGAAATTGAGTTATAGTTGATCTCTGTTGGGGTAAATTCACAACGGTCTGATCAAGTGTACTAAAATATTAAAACACAAAATCAGAAAATAGAGAACAAACACAAACACACAAGATTTACGTGGTTCGATCAAATTGATTACGGCCACGGCAAGAGGAGGTTTCACTATATTTATCTCTCGATACAACACTCATACAAAAATGAGAACTCTCAAACAGAGGTTGTAAACTCACACGGGATGACTCGCTTAATGAGAGAAGGAAATCCCACCAGAGATTGTGAATCATTAAGTTCAACTTCTGAGAACGACCCTGTGTCGTTTTCTTTTAACTCAAAGCCCCAGGTTCCTTAGCCACCTTTGTTGAAAATTTATTTAAAAGAGGGGTCCACTTCATTTAATTGTCTTGAGAAGTGTGAGTGCTTTCGGTGGCAGAAATCAAATTGTCAAATTTATTTCTCTTTTTTAAAATAAGTGGGTCCCGCTTGAGAATGAAAGACAAACATCAATAATCTCCGCCTTGGATTGAATTCTCAAAAAAATCAAGAACCAGTGAACTACAGCCCTCTTGTAAACAATGCCCCCAAACGGGGCCACCTAATAAGTGCGAATGCCTCCCAAGTCCAAGCAGTGCTTGAACTTGAAAATCGGGACCGGTTTGGTCAACATGTCAGCTGGGTTATCTGCAGTACCAATCTTCTTCATCGTGATATTTCTTTCAGCAGTTGCATCACGAATGAAATGATATCTGACATCAATATAGTTTGTCCTTTCGTGATGTACTGAGTTTTTACTTAGATGTATTGCGCTCTGATTGTCGCAAAATACAACTAAACTAGCCTCTTGCTAAAGCCCAAGCTCACTCACGAGGTTTCTCAATCAAATGGCCTCCTTTACTGCTTCAGCTACTGCCATGTACTCTGCCTCCGTAGTAGACAAAGCCACTGTCAACTGTAGAGTCGATCTCCAACTAATAGCCGAGTCAGAAAGAGTAAAAAGATAACCAGTCAAAGATCTCCTTTTATTAAGATCACCGGTATAGTCAGAATCCACAAAACCTACAACTGAGGTTCCCGAAATACTGCTATCAAAAACCAAACTCAAATCTGAGGTACCCCTAAGACCCGAAGGATCCACTTCACTGCCTCCCAATGTGCCTTTCCTGGCTGAGCCATATATCTGCTCACTACACTGACTGCCTGGGCAATGTCCGGACTAGTGCAAATCATAGCATACATAATGCTACCCACTACACTAGAGTATGAAACTCAGGACATCTCATTCTTCTCGGTTTCACTCTTAGGTGAATCTGAAGCCGAGAGTCTAAAGTGTGAAGCCAAATGAGTCGTAACGGGCTTGGCCTTCTTTATTCAAAAGCGCTCAAGCACCTTTTCAATATAACTCTTCTGTGAGAGATATAATGTTCTAGCTTTTCTGTCCCTCTTGATCTCCATCCCTAAGATCTTCTTTGCTGCACCAAGATCTTTCATCTCAAACTCATCACTGAGTTGTTTCTTCAAAATAAGAATCTGCGATATATTCTTAGCAGCGATAAGCATGTCATCAACATATAATAGAAGATAAATAAAAGAATCATCTCCTAGACGCATATAGTACACACAACTATCATAAGTACTTCTTGAGTACCCATGACTAAGAGGGTGTTTGGGGAGGCTTATTTTTTGGTCAAACTAGCTTTTAAGCTAGCTTTTTCATTTCTATCTGTTTGGTAAATTGCCTAATAAGTTAGCTTATAAGTCCCATTTTAAAAAGCTGGTATACCCCAGCTTTTGAAAAACTAGCTTATAAGCTCATTTAAAAAAGCTAGGTTTGACCAAACAAATTATTATTCTACTCAAATAGTTTTTATAGTATTTTTATCAAAAAGCCAAAAGTCACTAAAAGCTAGCATAACTTAAAAGCTTAAAAAAAATAAGCCTTCCCAAACACCCTCTAAGCATAAAAGTATCAAACCTCTTGTACCACTGTCTGGGAGACTGCTTCAGGCCATATAAAGATTTCTTCAATCTGTAAACATGATCTTCTTTACCTTCTACGAAGTATCCCTCTGGTTGAGACATGTAGATAGTCTCCTCAAGCTCACCATGTAAAAATACAGTCTTCACATCGAGCTGCTCAAGCTCCAGATCAAATAGAGCAACCATGGCAAGCAATACACGGATGGAGGTATGCTTCACAACTGGAGTAAATACTTTATTATAGTCAATTCCCTCCTTTTTCCTATAACCATTTGCCACCAACCGTGCTTTGAATCTAGCATCTTCAACCCCTGGGATCCCTTCTTTCTTCTTGAAAATTTACTTGCATCCAATTGCCCTTTTACCCTTAGGTAATTGCACCAAATCCCAAGTCTGATTTTTGTAAAGTGACTTGAGTTCTTCTGTCATAGCTGTGGCCCAATGACCAGATTCTCTGCATGAGACAGCTTTAGTAAAGCTTGATGGCTCTTGAATATCCATCTCTTCAGCTGTCGTGAGAGCATATGCCACTAATTCAGCATGTGCATATCTCTGAGGAGGTTTGATCTGTCTCCTCTCTCTGTCAGTGGCTATGGAATAAGATTCTTCAGTCTCAGCATTATCATCATCTGAGCCTGAATCATGTTGCTCTTCTACAACTGTAGGAGTAATTTTTGTAGATGACTTTTGAGAAGTCTCTCCCTCGAGCTCCACCTTATACATAGTCTTCTCTACATTTCCTGTAGACTCAACAGAAATCTTTTCATGATTAAGCATATATTTTTCATTAAAAGTAACATCTCTACTGATAATGAATTTAGGAGAATCAGGTTCAAGACTCCACAAGCGATAGCCTTTGACGCCATCAGCATAACCAACAAATATACATTTCTTAACTCTAGGCTCAAGCTTACCATCTCTAACATGATAGTAAGCAGGACATCCAAATACCTTTAAATTTGAATAGCCACTGGGTTTACCTGAACATACCTCATTTGGAGTCTTGTGCTCGATGGCGATAGAAGGAGACCGGTTCACTAAGTAACAAGCTGTGTTAACAGCCTCAGCCCAGAAGTCTATCCAATCCGGAGTTTGAGAGCATACACCTAGCTCTCTCCGTCAATGTTCTATTCATGCGTTCTACCACACCATTTCGAGTGTACGACCATGCGATGTCATACGATTCGAAATTCTTGTAGCGGTTGAACTCACCACTGCAGAACTTTAGGCCATTATCTGTTCGAAGACGTTTAATTTTCTTCCCAGTCTGATTCTCAACAAGAACTTTTCACTTCTTGAAAATTTCTAACACCTCACTTTTACGTCTGAGAAAATAAATCCAAACTTTTCTGGAAAAATCATCAATAAACGTCAGAAAATAAAGAGCGCCACCTTTGGATGGAACCTGAGCAGGTCCCCACAAATCCGAATGGATGTAGTGGAGAGTGCCCTTCGTCGTATGTGAGACAGTCGAGAAGCTAACCTGAGTTTGCTTCCCAAACAGACAATGCTCACAGAAATCAAGTGATGATGTATGATCATTACAGAGTAAGCCACGTTTACTCAAAATAGTCATCCTCTTCTCACTCATGTGGCCTAAGCATGTGCCACAACCGAGTAGTGTCCTTGTCGACATCATAGGACACACACAGTAGAGCTGTCGATCTTGCCTTGGAGAACATATAAACTATTCACTTTGCTACCTTTCATCACAACCAATGAACCCTTAGTAACTCTAAGAGCTCCACCTCCACCAGTGTAAGAACACCTAATAGAATCCAAAGAACTCAAAGAAATCAGATTTTTCTTTAAGTCCGGGATGTGTCTCACATCTGACAAAATTCTCACTATTCCATCGTGACACGGGATCTGAGCTGTACCAATTTTAACTATCTTGTAAACTATATTATTGCCCATCAAAACTAACCCATCACTTATAGCTTTGTAGCTTTGTAAGTAGTGAACCAATCTTTATTTGGACATATATGATAAGGCCTTTTGTATCCAAGATCCATTCTCTATCGAGCGGCCATCCAAGGGACATCTTGTAAGAACCGTCTCAGCGACATCGGCAACATTAGCTTTTGCCGTATTTGCTAAATCTGAGGTTTCACCACGCTGGTTGCCTTTCTTCTTTAGAGCATAACATTCTGACATGTAATGCCCTTTCTTGTGACGATGAAACACTCAACGTGTTTCTTGTCTTGGTGACACGGGCTTGAGCGATTTACGGATTGCCTTTTATTACCCTCTCCGTCTTGATCTACCTCGGCTAGCGGACCATCGGCCTACCTATCGGTACCTTTCCCATTCAACTTTGTTCTCAACTCGTGAGAATTCAAAGAGGCCTTCACATCCTCAAGACTTATGGATTCTCTTCCATACAACATAGAGTTAACAAAGTTTTCATAATAGTCAGGCAAGGAACACAACACAATGAGAGCTTGGTCTTCATCATCAAGCTTAAGATCTAGGTTTTCATATCCATGATAATTTTATTAAATTCATCAAGTGTTCTGAATGGGTGTACCTTCTTTCATCTTCGATGTGTATAGTCATTTGCCGGTACAATCTAGTTGTAAGAGATTTCTTCAAATAGAGACTTTCGAGCTTTGACCATGTTGAGGAAAAATTGAGAAAACTGTAAAATTGATGCTATTCCTTCTTATTTACTTTAAAGAAAGAATAAGTACAATCTCTCAAATGCAATCTCTCTCTCTAACTGACTTAGATAAAAGAAATTATAAATTTCTCGATCGGTTGCCGATTTACAAAGAGAAAGATCGACGGATCCTTCCCTTTGTTTAATGCGGGTTCTTAGCGGTAGCGGTGGGAGCTTGAATCTTGTATCCCATGGACGATCCGACCGTCTTGACTCGTGGGGCGAGGTTGAAAAATAACTCGCAAGAGCAAGTTTATAACTCTAACGAGTTTAATGTGAACTTGCCGAGCAAGTTTAGAACTCTGGCCGAGTTAAGAACTCTTTGATAGAGTTGATTTTAGAAAAGGATTAGTAATCCTTTTAGCCAAGAATGACGGAGAAGAACTTGCCGTGCAAGTTTGAAAACTATGTCGAGTTGAACTCTCTAGGAGAGTTGATGCCAGCAAAGGAGGTTTGATCCTTTCTTAAAAAAAAGACACAGATCTTCGGTAAAAGCTCAATATCTCTAAATACAACCAGTAAAAATCAATCTCCACCGTTCAAAATTAGGAACGACAAGTGTTGAGGCTGCCCTCCACGTTTCACTCCAATCAGACCACGGATGAAGGTCCGATCGTCATGCCGATCACAGCTGCGTAGAAGAAACCGTTCTCTGCACAATTGGCTTCGGTAAAATCTCAATATCTCCAAATCCAACCAGTAAAAATCAATCTCTACCGTTCAGAATTAGGAACGATGAGTTTTGAGGATTTCTTCCAAGTTTCACACCGATCAGACTACGGATGAAGTCCGATCGTCACGCCGATCACAGATGCGCTAAAGAAACCATTCTCTGCACAATTGACTTCAGTAAAACCTCGATATCTCCAAATCCAACCGGTAGAAATCAATCTCCACCGTTCAAAATTAGGAACAACGAGTGTTGAGATTTTTCTCTAAGTTTCACGCTGATCAGACTATGGATGAAGGTCCGATCATTACGCCGATCATAGCTGCGTAGAAGTGGCTTTTCTTTTCTCCCTCCTTCTCTCCTTTTTTTTTAGTTCTCCGACCAAAACCCTTTAAACCAGCCCCCATTTGGCTGTGAAAACTCCCCATTTATAGGGATTAAAAGGGTGTAACCGCCCCCTTAAATTGCTCCATAATGGGGGTTTAGTGGGGTGTAACCGCCCCCCTTAAATCTCTCAAACGGTTTAGGAACCGTTCAACTCATGTTTGAATGAGTTAAGCGAGGTTCGCGTTCGGAGCAACCTCCGCGTCGCATTTTAGTGCAGGAACATGGGGATGGACCTCCTCTTCTACGTTTAACTAGGGCGAGTACAGGCCGTATTTTGAGCTTCGAGCGGGCCATGTGCTCCGCGTTTTAGGCTTCGAACGCGGGCAATGTGCTCTGTGTTTTGGGCTTCGAACGCGGGCCACGTGCTCCGTATTTTGAATTGAAACGCGGGGATGAGTCCCGCGTTTTGAATTGAAATGCGGGGGGTGAGCCCCGCGCTTTTCTTTGAAGAGATCAACACTTGTGATCTCTTTTCACAAGGATTGTCAACTTGTAATTCTTGTACTCTGGAGACATTAGCTTCTAATTCTCCTTTGTTATCGTAAAAGTCGTCAGCTTGTAACCTTCATTGATAATGTTTCGCGGATATTGGCTGTCTTCAGTAATAATAATTTTTTTTACAGCCTATAGAACCCCCTCCAAAGTTTTCAAAAGTTCGCGGTTGACTGGGACGAGCTTTCGGAATACTTTGGATATCTTCTTTTATTTGATCCTGAGAAGGTATTGCTCCTCATTCTGTCTTCAAAGAAGTTGTGTTCTGCTTTTGTCCACGCTAGTCATTCGTCTTGCATGGGTGAACTCCGGTATTTTTACTTTTTGAAATCACGGGGTGGCGATGCGTCTTGAACTTTACTACGGGACTGATCCTCGCGTTTTGAGGTTGAAACCGGGCAGCCATCGTTACGTGTTTAAAAGCGGGCTCGACCCTCGCGTTTTGTGTTGAAGCGGGGTGGTCCTTCAGCGTTTATGAGTAAAGCGGTGATGAACCCACATTTCCAACTAAGTCTTTTAACTTTTCTTTAAGGTGCCAAAAGTATAGTGTTAACTTGGCATGCCTTTCATACTTGTTGTTTGAACAAGCTTTTGGGGACTTATCACTCTATTGCAAAGAGTTGATAAATTGATTTTATCATCAGAGGTGGAATTTTTAACTTGATGATGATTTTTGAGGACTTATCGCTCTATTGAAGAGAGTCAATAAGTTGATTTTATCAGAGGTGTGGAGTTAACTTGATAAAGTTGGGTACTTGTGATTTGAACAAGATTTTGAGGACCTATCGCTCTATTGAAGAGAATCGATAAGTTGGTTTTATCAGAGGTGTGGAGTTAACTTGATAAAATTAGGTACTTGTGGTTTGAACAAGATTTTAAGGACCTATCGCTCTATTGATGAGAGTCGATAAGTTTAGGTTTTGTCGGGGGACAAAATATGAAACCTGCGATTTGAACAAGGTTTAAGGCCTGTGATGTGAACAAGGCTTACATGGCTTGTGGTGTGAACAAGGCTTTGAGCTTGTGGTTTGAACAAGGCTTTGGGCTTGTAATGTGAACAAGGCTTTGGGCTTGTAGTTTGAACAAGGCTTCCGGCTTGTGGTGTTAACAAGGCTTTGAGCTTATGGTTTGAACAAGGCTTTGGGGCTTATCATCCTATTGAGGAGGATTGATAAGTTGATTTTATCGAGAGGTGTGGAGTTAACTTGATAAAGTTGGGTACTTGTGATTTGAACAACTTTGAGGACTTATCATCCTATTGAGGAGGATTGATAAGTTGGTTATCAAACTCTGCTGAGGATGTGTACAGATTTTGATAGGATTGTGTTGTAATTTGAACAACTTTGTGGATCTATCATTCTATTAGAAAGGAATGATGAGTTGATTGACGGGGTTTAGTTGTGATTTGAACAATTTTGAGAAACTTATTTGCTGGGGAGGATTGATAAGTTGATTATATCATCAGAGGTATAGTGTTGACTTGATGAAGATACGTTGCGATCGGAGCAACTTTGAGGACCTATCATCCCGTTGAGGAGGATTGATAAGTTGATTGCAATTTAAGCAAATTTGAGGACTTATCATCCTATTGATGAGGATTGATAAGTTGTTTGTCGTGATTTAGTTGTGATTTGAACAACTTTGAGGACTTATCGCTTTTATTGAAGAGTGTCGATAAGTTGATGCTAGAGGAGTTCGCCTCGCACGTGGCGTTGTGCTACGATGTTGAATCGTAAACTTTGTCGTCTTTTACGGGCAAGAGACTAGCAAACGCTGCGTGTTAAGCTGACTTTATGGTTATTGGCTAACCCCCAGCCATCAACGGACTTGATGAGCCTTTACCGATTACCGTTTGAATCGGGCTAGCATGCGGATTATCTAAATCATTGCATGTGGCGTTGTGCTAAAAGAATAAAACTCTTTTAGGCTTAATGCTACGATGTTGAATCGTGAAGCCGTCTTTCTCACGGAATAGACTACCGGTATATATATATTAGATGCGGGCTTATCTCGCTTAGGTTTGGGAT
Organism: Asparagus setaceus; assembly: GCA_012295165.1. Classification (NCBI taxonomy): domain Eukaryota; kingdom Viridiplantae; phylum Streptophyta; class Magnoliopsida; order Asparagales; family Asparagaceae; genus Asparagus; species Asparagus setaceus. The sequence goes on from CM022703.1 coordinate 10,545,332, forward strand.
AAAATTCCCCAGATTTGAATTCTGGTATCTTCTTCGATCGGTAAAAGACTAAACCGGCAACGTGTGTTAGGCGTTGACTTACCCCTACTTAGGATTCGGGATAAAATTCCTCATACGTGTGAGGCGTGGATTGTGGTGTTAATAACAACCTTGAGGACTTATCGCTCTATTGAAGAGAGTCGATAAGTTTATTGTCAGAGGTGTTAGGTTAACATGACAAGGATACATTGCGATCGGAGCAACTTTGAGGACTTATCGCTCTATTGAAGAGAGTCGATAAGTTAATTGTCAGAGGTGTGAGGTTAACATGACAAGGATACGTTGCGATTGGAGCAACTTTGTGGACTTATCATCCTATTGGAGAGGATTGATAAGTTGGTTGTCAGAGGTGTATTGTTAACCTGACGGGATTGTGTTACGATTTGAGCAACTTTGTAGACTTATCACCCTATTGGAGAGGATTGATAAGTTGATTTTGGTGGTGCTGCTGCACGTTGAAGTGCTTACATTGTCAAAAGTGTTTTGTTAATTTTACAATATTTAGAATTTATCATTCTACTCAGAAAATAACAAATAATTAATCCCCAGTCTTTGGGATACATAACGTCTTTTGACAAAATCGGCGATGTCTGTAATTATCCTAGGTTGATACTAACCGAGTCTTCGGCCTCGCGATTTAGAGCCGGGTCATCAATAGCCGAGTCTTGGTCGATCTCCTCTTCTTGACTTCAATCCTAGCAATAATTGCTTGACTGTTAAGCCAGGAGACTAGTTATTTCGAGGAGCGACATTTTGCAACCCCATTCGAGCTAGGAGATTGGTTTGTAAATTGTCTTGCGACGGGTCAATCGAGGCGGAACTATGTCATACTGTCGAGCATCGAAGAGCCATGTTTCGGAACCGCTCGACGAAGACTTTGATAGGCTCTCCCTCCTTTTGCTTAATGGCAAGGAGAGAAATGACTATGATTTTCGTGCCATCTTCAAAGAATCGTGACAGAAAGAGTCTCTCTAAATCTGCCCATTTCTGGATACATCCTGCAGGCAATTTCATGAACCATTCAAAGGCAACCCCCTTGAGGGTGCCAATGAACAAACGAGCTGTTATGGCATCGTTTGACATCTCATTCCCAGTCTGTGACTTAAAATGGTAGATGTGTTGGTTCGGTGATCCCGTGCCGTCGAAAGCTTGTAGCGTCGGGATTTTAAATTTTGGAGGATAAGGAACCGTATCCCATTCTGCAGGATATGGTCTGACAATCCCCTGATCTTGGAGCTCGTACCTATTAGCCATGGCATTGGCGGGCTTCGGTTCTCGCATTTTGCCGATTGAGGACTCTGCTCATTTTCGGCCCTCTTCTCTTCTTCAAATGAAGATTCGCATGATGAGCTTCTTGATCGGAGCTTCATTCACTTTTCTTTCGCTTTGAAGATTGACCCTCCTCCATGATGATTTTGGTGAGGTGTTGAGTTGGCTATCGAAGTTGAGCTCTATCCGCAAAAGTTGGTTTATCATATCTCGAAGTTGATTGATGGACTCTTGTTGTGATCGCGGGCTTCTTGCATCATAGCACGATGCTCTTGAGCCTCTTCTTGAAATCTTGACATTCTGTCGTGTAGGCAGCTCACATGCTCCACGAAAGAATTAGAGGATTGAGATTCTGCGATGGCTGAATGCTCATCATCAGACTCAATTCCTTTAGCCAACTTTTAATAGTTGGCGGGGGATATGACCCCTATTCGAGTCCGAGTATGTCGGTAAACTCCGTCAGAGTCATTCAAAGCCTCTTTCAAGCCGGGGGACTGATTTGCCTCTGGCTCATTGGAGCTAGAGATTGACGGTCTGCCTACTCCGATCATGTTAGAAGTGACTCCAAGGTATTCAACCTCTGAAGTCTCCTTCCTGTGAGAAGGCCATCGTTCGGTGGACCAAATGACATTTGTCAATCGGTCAAACACCGGCGGCTTGGCGCATGTGGCAGCGTCGATATGCCGATGATTTGGCACTTGGAGCGAAGATCGCGTTTGAGCACTGAATCGAGAGTTCGGACCAGCGTTTTAGATTGGAAGCGCTAGGTTCGCGTTTGAATGCTTGGGCCGGGGTTGAGACCCGCGTTTCGGATAGGCGTGAGGGTCGGCAACCCTGCCGACGAGGTTCGCATTTGAGTAATTGAGCGTGGGGTTGAGACCCGCATTTTATAGTGGGGATCACGAGGATCGCGTGCAACCCTCTGAAGCGAGGTTCGCGTTTGAACAATTGGCGAGGTTGGGACCGTTTTCGGTATGAAACGCGCCATTGAGGTTGTGTTCAGCGACTTTTGCGAGGTTCGTGTTCGGCACATAGCGAGGCTTGCGTGCATAAAAAGCGCGGCTTCGGGATCGCGTTTTGGCTCACAAACGCGAACTTCGCGTTGGTTGGTCGATTGGCCATCTTGGGGCTGTAATTTTGCAACGATGTTACCGTATGTATTGATCTGGTTGATCGTAGCAACGGGAGGGACTTTGGTCTCCTTATAGACTTTGTGGATCTTACGCATGGCCTTGGGGCTAAGGGATCCGGAAGAGAGTGCCTCCTCGAACTTGGCTTGATCAAACTCTACGGTCAGAGTTTCAACAGTCATCCCAATGAGCTTGACGTCGGACTGCGCCACCACCTCTTCATCGGTGAAAAAGATTGTCCCCAGCAGAGTCGCCATCTTTTATTCGCGAGGAAAAATTGAGAAAATTGTAAAATTGATGCTATTCCTTCTTATTTACTTTAAAGAAAGAATGAGTACAATCTCTTAAATGCAATCTCTCTCTCTACTTAGATAAAAGAAATTATAAATTCCTCGATCGGTTGCTAGATTTATAAAGAGAAAGATCGTGGAGATCCTTCCCTTTGTTTAATCCGGGTTCTTAGCGGTAGCGTGGGAGCTTGAATCTTGTATCCATGGACGATCCGACCGTCTTAACTCGTGGGGCGAGGTTGAAAAATAACTTCATAAGAGCAAGTTTATAACTCTAACGAGTTTAATGTGAACTAGCCAAGCAAGTTTAGAACTCTGAGTTAAGAACTCTTTGATAGAGTTAATTTTAGAAAAGGATTAGTAATCATTTTAGCCAAGAATGGCGGAGAAGAACTTGCCGTGCAAGTTTGAAAGCTATGTCGAGTTGAACTCTCTAGGAGAGTTGATGCCGATAAAGAGGTTTGATCCTTTCTTTAAAAAAGAGCAGATCTTGGTCAAATCTCAATATCTCCAAATTCAACCGGTAAAATTAATCTTCACCATTCAAATTAGGAGCGACAAGTTTTGAGGCTTCCCTCTAAGTTTCACGCCGATCGGACTACGGATGAAGGTCCGATCGTCCGCCGATCACAGTGCTTGAAGAAACCATTCTCTGCACAATTGACTTGGTAAAATCTCAATATCTCCAAATCTAACCGGTAGAAATCAATCTCCACTGTTTAGAATTAGGAGCGGCAGTATTGAGGCTTCCCCAAGTTTCACGCCCGATCGGACTACGGATGAAGGTCCGATCGTCCACGTAGATCCGTGCGTGAAGAAACCGTTCTCTGCACAATTGACTTCGGTAAAATCTCAATATCTCCAAATCCAACCGGTAAAAATTAATCTTCACCATTCAAATTAGGAACGACAAGTTTTGAGGCTTCCCTCTAAGTTTCACGCCGATCAAACTATGGATGAAGGTCCGATCGTTACGCCGATCACAGCTGCGCAGAAGTGGCTTTTCTTTTCTCCCTCCTTCTCTCCTCTTTTTTTTAGTTCTCCGGCCAAAACCCTTTCAACCAGCCCCCATTTGGCTGTGAAAACCCCCCATTTATAGAGATTAAAAGGGTGTAACCGCCCCCTTAAATTGCTCCATAATGGGAGTTTAGTGGGGTGTAACCGCCACCCCTTAAATCTCTCAAACGGTTTAGGAACCGTTCACCTCATGTTTGAATGAGTCAAAACGCAAAGTTCGCGTTCTAGAGCAAGCCTCGCGTCTGCATTTTAGTGCAGGAATGCGGGGATGAACCTCCACGTCTACGTTTTAACTAGGACGCGGGGCTGGAGGCCCGCATTTTGAGCTTCGAACGAGGGCCATGTGCTCTGCGTTTTAGGCTTCGAACGCGGGCCACGTGCTCCGCATTTTGAATTGAAACGCGGGGATGAGTCCCGCGTTTTGAATTAAAACGCGGGGGGTGAGCCCCGCGTTTTGCTTTGAAGAGATCAACACTTGTGATCTCTTTTCACAAGGATTGTCAACTTGTAATCCTTGTACTCTAGAGACATTAGCTTCTGATTCTCTTTTATTGTTGTGAAAGTCGTCAGCTTGTAACCTTCATTGATAATATTTCGCGGATATTGGCTGTCTTCAGTAATAATAATTTTTTTTACAGCCTACAGACCATAACCCCGCTGCCGTTTCCTCATCAGCAACTTCACGAAGCACATTGTCGGATAGTGACAATTGCAAGGCGCTGTGAGCCTTTTCGTCCATCTCTTCGATTTCAGCACTAGTCATATCATCTGGGTATTTCTCATCGATAGCTTTAACCGTGCCTTCACATTGTAACAAAGCTTTCATCTTTATCCTCCATAGGCCGAAATTGTTCTGACCATCGAATATCGACACCGAGAACTTCACAGAAGCCATTATGGAAGATTGAAAGCCGTCCTAGAACCGAGAAGCTCTGATACCAGTTTGTAGGAATAAACCAAGCAGATGCGATCAAGTGTACCAAAATATTAAAGCACAATGATTAGCACATTTTAAATACATTTTATACCCTTATTACCTATGTTATATGAATAAACGATATTACTAATAATCATTTTATCTTATTTTGCGGGTTAATAAAGAAATAATGAATAAAAGCCCAAATGACTCAAATTCTCGAATTTCTACCAATATTTGAAGCCCAAATCGAAGACAAACCAAGGCCCAAGATACCAATTTGATCCAAGAGAAATTCGTGAAGAAAAATCAAGAAAAGACAAATTAGGTTGGGAACCAATCGGTTGACCAACCGGTTGGCTAGGTTAGCTAACCGATCGACCAACCGTCGGTTCCCAACGATTTCAGATTAATGGTGGATTTCTCTTCCTTTTGGCTAGGTTTGATCCAATGGTTCACATCAACTCCGTTGGGCTATAAATAGGGGTGAAGGTGAGTGTTTTGAGTGTGAAATATTTTGTAAAACTCTATTTGGAGAGAAGGGTCACTCTTAATTGAGAAGACCTTTCAAAATTGTAACTTTTGTTACACAATAAATAAAATGTTTCACCCTTCAATTTCCTTTCTCTTCTTCTAATCCAAGGACCAAAGGAGGATTAGATTAAGATCGAGTTGTTGGTTTCTATTTTATTTCTTTTTATTTTCTTTCTTGTTCATTTATTGCTTTGTAGCTTAGATTTACTTTCATGCAATTTAATTTCATGCAATTTACTTTCATGCAATTTACTTTCATGCAATGTATTTAATTCTTGTATTTACTTTCTAGAATAGATTTTTCTTTTCTTTAATTCACCTTGAGGCTAGAACCCTCTTGGGAATTACCCTTTTCTAAGTGTGGAGCCAACATTTGAAGAACCCTTTGTCAATGAACTTAGATTGTTAGAAAATAGAAAACAACAAGATTTCATTTTTGATGAAATTTTTGTTAATAACGAATCTAAGTTCAAAAGCATACAACCATTAATACCTACCTTCCATTCTTTGCAAACATCATTGCAAACCTTGGAATTTTCAGAATTTGAGAACATCATTGATTATATCATCTTGAAATTCTTTAAATTTCGGGGTAGAATTTTCAGCAATAAGGTAGGATTTAATGTAGAATGTGAGCTTCTCATGTTTCATCTTTTATTCTACATTTTTATTTTTTGTCCCACAGTAATAATAAATTTATTCTTCTCTCATGTGAGAGTTTCTTATTTTTTATTAAAAATAAATAAATAAATAAAAATTAAAAAAAGAGAATAAATTTTTGGCTTCACCCCTTATCTTGAAGGTATTTGCAGAATTTTATCATTGTTCGAAGTTAGAACAAATGTAAATGCTTCCATTCTTATCTGTTTTACTTTGTGCATAATAGAATTTGCATTGAGGACAATGCAAAATTTAGGTGTGGGGTGGGAATTAGTCATTTTATCTTTATCTTAGTTATTTTCCTCTTTTTCTTACCATTTTTATGTCAATTTTTCTCTTTTCATCATAAAAATAATAATAAAAATTAGTCACTTGCCAACTTAATAGAGTTGATTAATAATTGATCAATTTGATAGAATTTAAGTCTTCTAATCCTTAGTTAGTTCTATACTCAAGTTTACCTTTTATGACAACTCCAAATAAATTTCTTAAGAAATGATTTTCAAGTAGTATACTTTACTTAAGTTTTAACTTAGATTTTTAATTAAAGTAATGGAATTTTTGCATGCCTAACTTAGAGTTGAAAATAATTTTTCAAGTTGTCTTGATCCAAATATTGTTCAGAATATATATACATATACACATATATATATTATACTAACTTAATAAAAGAAGAAAAAAATTCTCTTAAAATCATTGGTGGTTCTATTTTACTAAGCCTAAGTTGGTGAGTAATTAAGCCCGAGGAGTATTTCTATGCTTAATGACCTAAGCCCAATTGGGTTGGGATTCATTGGCCCAAAACTCGCTAAATGGTCACTTAGAAAGCCGATTAAAAGAACAAAACCACCAAGGAATAAAGAGTAAAAAAAAAAAATCATACTAACCATGTTTTTGTATATAGTTATATTTGTATATGTTCTTGAAAAATTAAATGGATTAAAAGACTTGAAGTTTGTTAAAACAAAGAGTTAGCATGTTCTTTTCAAAACTTTTAAATTAAATTTTTGAGTTAAACTTGGTTTTGTATAACTATAATGGAAGGATTTTTTTAAGAAAATTACATTGGAGTTATGATAAAAACGTTTTCTTGAGTATTAACCAACTTCAATTGGAATGTTTGAAGATATCAAATGAATTAATTATTTTATTAACTTCTTTAAATTTGCAAGTTGACTGAATTTTGTGGGTATATTCACTTGTAAACCCTCACGAGACTACAACTTCGTCCACTAGGGTAACCTAGGGGTTTAAAGGCTTGTTGTATCGCTAAATACAACCTGATTCTAGAAAGTGAGTTAGGTTTTCTTTTTATTTTCTTTGCTAGAGGACTAGCAAAAGCTTAGGTGTGGGGGTATTTGATTAGCACATTTTAAATACATTTTTATACCCTTATTACCTATGTTATATGAATAAACGATATTACTAATAATCATTTTTATCTTATTTTGCAGGTTAATAAAGAAATAATGAATAAAAGCCCAAATGACTCAAATTCTCTGAATTTCTACCAATATTTGAAGCCCAAATCTGAAGACAAACCAAGGCCCAAGATACCAATTTGATCCAAGAGAAATTCGTGAAGAAAAATCAAGAAAAGACAAATTCGGTTGGGAACCAATCGGTTGACCAACGGTTAATAACCGTTGGCTAACCGTCGACCAACCGATCGGTTCCCAATGATTGAATTAATGGTGGATTTCTCTTCCTTTTGGCTAGGTTTGATCCAATGGTTCACATCAACTCCGTTGGGCTATAAATAGGGGTGAAGGTGAGTGTTTTGAGTGTGAAATATTTTGTAAAACTCTATTTGGAGAGAAGGGTCACTCTTAATTGAAGACCTTTCAAAATTGTAACTTTTGTTACACAATAAATGAAATGTTTCACCCTTCAATTTCCTTTCTATTCTTCTAATCCAAGCACCAAAGGAGGATTAGATTAAGATCGAGAGTTGTTGGTTTCTATTTTATTTTCTTTTATTTTCTTTCTTGTTCATTTATTGCTTTGTAGCTTAGATTTACTTTCATGCAATTTAATTTCATGCAATTTACTTTCATGCAATGTATTTAATTCTTGTATTTACTTTCTAGAATAGATTTTTCTTTTCTTTAATTCACCTTGAGGCTAGAACCCTCTTGGGAATTACCCTTTTCTAAGTGTGGAGCCAATATTTGTGGGATCCCTAGAGATTGTTTGAAACTAGCTAACAAATCCAACTCATTTTCATGAGATTGAGATAAGCTAAGTGGATCTACTCTAGATTCCTCATATCTTTAACTAACCCTCCATACTTTACATTCTTGATTTTGCACTTATCCTTATTTTTCATTTGTTTGTTATTTTCCTTTATTCTTGATTTTGATTTTCCTCTCCTCTCTCTCAATCTTGCTTTCTTTTATTTTGCACTTATTTTCTCTCAATCTCATTTTCCTCCATGTGCATATAATCTCAAACCTAGTTTTGTTATTATGTGCATATAACCACAACCACACTCTCAACTTCATTTTCTCCTCCTTTGCACATAATCCACAATCCACTCTCTCTTACCTCTTCACCACCACTCTCACCATTCCTTCACTTTCATTTTATTTGAATAAAATCCTAATTGTCGCGCGCATAATTTGAGAACCAAAACTTGAGCAAAACTCCTCCTACTTTCCCGTTCCTCGTGGGATCGATAATCTTTTATACTATAACTTGATTAAGGGTTGTATACTTGCAACTTAGGAGGTAATCATTTATTTCCCATCACACAAAATCAGAAAATAGAGAACAAACACAAACACACAAGATTTACGTGGTTCGATCAAACTGATCTACATCCACGGCAAGAGGGGGTTTCACTATATTTATCTCTCGATACAACACTCATACAAAAATGAGAACTCTCTCACAGAGGTTGTAAACTCACACGGGATGACTCGCTTAATGAGAGGGAAATCCCACCAGCGATGGTGAATCATTAAGTTCAACTTATGAGAACGACCCTGTGTCATTTTCTTTTAACTCAAAGCCTCAGGTTCCTTAGCAACCTTTGTTGAAAATTTATTCAAGAAGTACTTCATTTAATTGTGAGAAGTGTGAGTGTTTTCGGTGGCAGAAATCAAATTGTCAAATTTATTTCTCTTTTTCAAACCTAGTGGGTCCCGCTTGAGATTGAAAGACAAACATCAATAGATCTACTATTCCCAAGCCGTGCTATGTAATAATGATTCTATTGATATGCAGGAAATTGATGGACAGAAGAAGGCAAAGATACTGCATTACTCTGATGTTAGCGCAGTTTCTTAACAAAACAAATGTTTTTGTTGTTATATTGAAATTATGTTATCCATATGAGAAGGGAAAATGTTTTTTTTTAATTAATATTTTGTAAAGATGACTTCTAAATTTGATTTCTTGTTTATGGGTGTATGACAAGAGCTGTTTCAAGGTTTTATAGTTGGCTTCCTCTTAGCTCATAGAATCATTGCCACACTTAAAGGCTTTTTTATCAGATTTTCAGTTGACTCTTGAATCGTGGTTACTCCTCTCTGAAGTTTTATCGATTTTAAGTTTTGTTCCATCAGTAACTGCTTAACACTGGAAACAGGAAATGCTTGGGCGATAATGAAATGTTAGAACTGGCAATCATTAAATGTCTATATCTTCTCTAATTGTACAATAGCAGGGGTTTTCACCTTTTATTTCAAAAATGTCCAATGCTTTGTTACTGTTAGTTCTTGCCAGTTTACTTTTTGATCACCAACTTGCAGCTGTTATAGAGAATTTGACATCAAAAGTGAAAGATTGGGAGAGTAAGAAAGGAATGAAATTCTTATATAACAGGGTAGAAAAGAACCGCATCCCGCCTTATCCTTAACTACCTAATAGGAAAATGTTTATTATTTTGTTACTAAGTTTAGATCATGTTAATTGGTTTTTTTAGGTACCACTACTTGTAAGTTTGGAAGAATATAATTTGGTTATTCATCACAACGTTGAGGAGGAAAAAAGATCACGGGTAGGATTTTACATTCTATTTTCTGAATTAACAACATTTTCTATTATTATTTATATTAGCACCAGAGCTTGATGGGGACATCTTTGTGTGCATTACTTTGCAGGAGCAGAAACAATTTCAGAATCAATTTGTTGCAGAACAGGAAGCTGTTAATCAATGGAGCAAAGCCAAGTGGCATGAGATATTTCTCCGAAAAAAAGCCACTAGCTCAGAGTTTGAATGCGCAGACAATAGCTAGAACTCCTACATGAGTTTTATTTCTTTGAGAATCACAGTTAGTATAGTGGCAAATTTGGGGCTTCTCTGCGTATTGTGATACCACCGGACTTCCTTGTTCTTGCAACTTGGAGTTGTGATTGCTAAATTTGTAAGTTCTGGAAAGTTCTGCCTTTTTCTGAATTTTGGCTTCTTAATGGGCAATGTAGTCTGACTGATTCTTTCCAAGCTTCAGTCACTTGGACAAGTATGAACCATTAAAATAGGAATATTGGTCTTCTAGGCTTATAAATTTGTTAGTAACTATATGCAAGTAAGTTGTGTCACGATGGCTTGAAAATAATTCGGCTTCAGTCTTCATTTGTTAATGTTCTGAAAACCAATTTTGAGATGAGGCAGAGCGCTGAAAGACACCTCAGCCTTGTTTGGCAGCGAACAATGTTAATGATATGTAAAAGAAAATACTTCTTCAATTGTGAAAGACACTTAAATGGTTGTTTGTTCATTATACTTCATTATAGCATGTCTCAACTGGGAAAACATTTTCTACTACGTATATTTTCTCTGGAGATTATTGATGTTTGTCTTTCATTCTCAAGCGGGACCCACTTGTTTTGAAAAAGAGAAATAAATTTGACAATTTGATTTCTGAGCGAAAAGCTTCACCTTCCAAGACAATTAAATGAAGTGGACCTCTTTTGAATAAATTTTCAACAAAGATGGCTAAGAAAACGGGGCTTTGAGTTAAAAGAAAGCGACAGTGGATTACCGAAGTTGAACTTAATGATTCACAATTTACGGTGGGATTTCTCTCTCATTAAGTGAGTCATCCGTGTGAGTTTACAACCTCGTTTGAGAGTTCTCATTTTTGTATGAGTGTTGTATCGAGATAAATCTGAAACCCCTCTTGAGCGTGAAGATCAATTTGATCGAACCACGTAAATCTTGTGTGTTTGTGTTTGTTCCCTATTTTCTGATTTTGTGTTTCAATATTTTGGTGCACTTGATCATACCGCTGTGGATTTACCCCAACAAAGTGGTATCAGAGCTTCTCGGTTCTAGGGCGGCTTTCAATCTTCTATAATGGCTTCTGTGAAGTTCTCGGTGTCGATATTCGATGGTCAGAGCAATTTCAGCCTATGGAGGATAAAGATGAAAGCTTTGTTACGACGTGAAGGCACGGTTAAAGCTATCGATGAGAAACACCTAGATGATATGACTAGTCTTTGAGATCGAAGAGATGGACGAAAAGGCTCTGGCCGCCTTGCAATTGTCACTATCCGACAATGTGCTTGTGAAGTCGTAGATGAGAAAAGCAGCGGGGGGTTGTGGTCAAAGCTCGAAAGTCTCTATTTGAAGAAATCTCTTACAACTAGATTGTACCTGGAGCAGCGACTATACACACTGAAGATGAAAGAAGGTACACCCATTCAGGAACACTTGATGAATTTAATAAAATTATCATGGATATGAAAAACCTAGATCTTAAGCTTGATGATGAAGACCAGGCTCTCATTATGTTGTGTTCCTTGCCTGACTATTATGAAAACTTTGTTAACTCTATGTTGTATGGAAGAGAATCCATAAGTCTTGAGGATGTGAAGGCCTCTTTGAATTCTGCTGAGTTGAGAACAAAGTTGAATGGAAAAAGTACCAATAAGCGGTGATGGTCGCTACGAGGTAGATCGAAGACGGGAGAGGGTAATAAAAGGCAATCCAGAAATCGTTCGAAGCCCAGGTCAGCCCAAGACAAGAAACACGTTGAGTGTTTCTACTGTCACAAAAAGGGACATTACATGTCAGAATGTTATGCTCTAAAGAAGAAAGGCAACGGTACAACCTGATTAAGCAAATACGGCAAAAGCTAATGTTGCCGATGTCGCGAGCGGTTCTTCAGTATGTCCCTTGGATGGCCGTTCTGATAGAGAATGGATCTTGGATACAGGTGCGTCTTATCATATATGTCCAAATAAAGATTGGTTCACTACTTACAAAGCTACAAAGCTATAAGTGATGGGTTAGTTTTGATGGGCAATAATATAGTTTACAAGATAGTTAAAATTGGTACAGTTCGCATCCTGTGTCACGATGGAATAGTGAGAATTTTGTCAGATGTGAGACACATCCCGGACTTAAAGAAAAATCTGATTTCTTTGAGTTCTTTGGATTCTATTAGGTGTTCTTACACTGGTGGAGGTGGAGCTCTTAGAGTTACTAAGGGTTCATTGGTTGTGATGAAAGGTAGCAAAGTGAATAGTTTATATGTTCTCCAAGGCAGTACTGTGACAGGCTCTACAGGTGTGTCCTATGATGCTGACAAGGACACTACTCAGTTGTGGCACATGCGCTTAGGCCACATGAGTGAGAAGAGGATGACTATTTTGAGTAAACGTGGCTTACTCTGTAATGATCATACATCATCACTTGATTTCTGTGAGCATTGTCTGTTTGGGAAGCAAACTCAGGTTAGCTTCTCGACTGTCTCACATACGACGAAGGGCACTCTCCACTACATCCATTCGGATTTGTGGGGACACCTTCGAGTTCCATCCAAAGGTGGCTCTTTATTTTTCGGCGTTTATTGATGATACCTCATTTGGAGTCTTGTGCTCGATGGCGATAGAAGGAGACCGGTTCACTAAGTAACAAGCGTAATGTTTCAGCCCAAGTCCAATCCGAGTTTGAGAGCATACACCTAGCTCTCTCCGTCAATGTTCTATTCATGCGTTCTACCACACCATTTTGCTGAGGAGTGTACGACCGTGCATGGCGTCGCATTTCCTGAATTTGAGCAACCGGTTGAACTCACCACCGCGTAACTTTAGGCCATTATCGTTGAAGGCGTTTAATTTTCTTCCCAGTCTGATTCTCAACAAGAACTTTTCACTTCTTGAAAATTTCTAACACCTCACTTTTACGTCTGAGAAAATAAATCCAAACTTTTCTGGAAAAATCATCAATAAACGTCAGAAAATAAAGAGCGCCACCTTTGGATGGAACTCGAAAGGTGTCCCCACAACCAATGGATGTAGTGGAGAGTGCCCTTCGTCAGATGTGAGACACCGAGAAGCTAACCCGAGTTTGCTTCCCAAGCGGACAATGCTCACGAAATCAAGTGATGATGTATGATCATTACAGTAAGCCACGTTTACTCAAAATAGTCATCCTCTTCTCACTCATGTGGCCTAAGCGCATGTGCCACAACTGAGTAGTGTCCTTGTCGATCATAGGACACACCAGAGCCCGCCACAAGATCGCCTTGGAGAACATATAAACTATTCACTTTGCTACCTTTCATCACAACCAATGAACCCTTAGTAACTCTAAGAGCTCCACCTCCACCAGTGTAAGAACACCTAATAGAATCCAAAGAACTCAAAGAATCGATTTTTCTTTAAGTCCGGATGTGTCTCACATCTGACAAAATTCTCACTATTCCATCGTGACACAGGATGCGAACTGTACCAATTTTAACTATCTTGTAAACTATATTATTGCCCATCAAAACTAACCCATCACTTATAGCTTTGTAGCTTTGTAAGTAGTGAACCAATCTTTATTTGGACATATATGATAAGACGCACCTGTATCCAAGATCCATTCTCTATCAGAACGGCCATCCAAGGGACATACTGTAAGAACCGTCTCAGCGACATCGGCAACATTAGCTTTTGCCGTATTTGCTGAATCTGAGGTTGTACCACGCTGGTTGCCTTTCTTCTTTAGAGCATAACATTCTGACATGTAATGTCCCTTTTTGTGACAGTAGAAACACTCAACGTGTTTCTTGTCTTGGGCTGACCTGGGCTTCGAACGATTTCTGGATTGCCTTTTATTACCCTCTCCCGTCTTCGATCTACCTCTGGCTAGCAGACCATCAGCCTGCCTATTGGTACTTTTTCCATTCAACTTTGTTCTCAACTCAGCAGAATTCAAAGAGGCCTTCACATCCTCAAGACTTATGGATTCTCTTCCATACAACATAGAGTTAACAAAGTTTTCATAATAGTCAGGCAAGGAACACAACATAATGAGAGCCTGGTCTTCATCATCAAGCTTAAGATCTAGGTTTTTCATATCCATGATAATTTTATTAAATTCATCAAGTGTTCCTGAATGGGTGTACCTTCTTTCATCTTCAGTGTGTATAGTCGCTGCTTCAGGTACAATCTAGTTGTAAGAGATTTCTTCAAATAGAGACTTTCGAGCTTTGACCACAACCCCGCTGCCGTTTTCTCATCGGCGACTTCACGAAGCACATTGTCGGATAGTGACAATTGCAAGGCGCTGTGAGCCTTTTCGTCCATCTCTTCGATCTCAGCACTAGTCATATCATCTAGGTGTTTCTCATCGATAGCTTTAACCGTGCCTTCACGTCGTAACAAAGCTTTCATCTTTATCCTCCATAGGCTGAAATTGCTCTGACCATCGAATATCGACACCGAGAACTTCACAGAAGCCATTATAGAAGATTGAAAGCCGCCCTAGAACCGAGAAGCTCTGATACCACTTTGTTGGGGTAAATCCACAGCGGTATGATCAAGTGCACCAAAATATTGAAACACAAAATCAGAAAATAGGGAACAAACACAAACACACAAGATTTACGTGGTTCGATCAAATTGATCTACGTTCACGGCAAGAGGGGGTTTCACTGTATTTATCTCTCGATACAACACTCATACAAAAATGAGAACTCTCAAACAGAGGTTGTAAACTCACACGGGATGACTCACTTAATGAGAGAGAGAAATCCCACCAGAAATTGTGAATCATTAAGTTCAACTTCTGAGAACGACCCTTTGTCGTTTTCTTTTAACTCAAAGCCCCAGGTTTTCTTAGCCATCTTTGTTGAAAATTTATTCAAAAGAGGGGTCCACTTCATTTAATTGTCTTGAGAAGTGTGAGTGCTTTCGGTGGCAGAAATCAAATTGTCAAATTTATTTCTCTTTTTCAAAACAAGTGGGTCCCGCTTGAGAATGAAAGACAAACATCAATAATCTCCAGAGAAAATATACGCGTAGTAGAAAATGTTTTCCCAGTTGAGACATGCTATAATGAAGTATAATGAACAAACAACCATTTAAGTGTCTTTCACAATTGAAGAAGTATTTTCTTTTACATATCATTAACATTGTTCGCTGCCAAACAAGGCTGAGGTGTCTTTCAGCGCTCTGCCTCATCTCAAAATTGGTTTTCAGAACATTAACAAATGAAGACTGAAGCCGAATTATTTTCAAGCCATCGTGACACAACTTACTTGCATATAGTTACTAACAAATTTATAAGCCTAGAAGACCAATATTCCTATTTTAATGGTTCATACTTGTCCAAGTGACTGAAGCTTGGAAAGAATCAGTCAGACTACATTGCCCATTAAGAAGCCAAAATTCAGAAAAAGGCAGAACTTTCCAGAACTTACAAATGTAGCCATCACAACTCCAAGTTGCAAGAACAAGGAAGTCCGGTGGTATCACAATACGCAGAGAAGCCCCAAATTTGCCACTATACTAACTGTGATTCTCAAAGAAATAATCTCATGCAGAAGTTCCAGCTTTTGTGTGCACATTCGAGCTCTGAGTTAGTGGCTTTTCTTGCATAGAAATATCTCATGGTACTTGGCTTTGCCCCCATTAATTAACAACTTCCTATTCTGCAACAAATTGCTACTGAGATCATTTCCGCTTCTGCAAAATAATGTACGAAAAAATATCTCTATCAAGCTCTGATGCTAATATAAATAATAATAAGAAAATATTACTAATTCAGAAAATAGAATGTAAAATCCTACCCGTTACCTTTTTCCTCCTTAACGTTGTGTTGTATATCCAAATTATATTCTTCCAAACCTACAAATAGTGGCACCTGAAAAACCAAATAACATGATCTAAACTTAGTAACAAAATAATAAACATTTTCCTATTAGGTAGTTAAGGATAAGGCGGGATGCTGTTTTTTCTACCTTGTTATACAAGAATTTCATTCCTTCATTGCTCTTCAAAGCTTTCACTTTTGATGTCAAATTCTCTATAATAGCTGCAAGTTGGTGACCAAAAAAGAAACTGTCAAGAACTAACAGTAACAAAGCATTGGACATTTTTTGAAATAAAAAGGTGAAAAACCCCTGCTATTGTACAATTAGAGAAGATATAGACATTTAATGATTGCCAGTTCTAACATTTCATTATCGCCCAAGCATTTCCTGTTTCCAGTGTTAAGCAGTTACTGATGGAACAAAACTTAAAATCGATAAAACTTCAGAGAGGAGTAACCACGATTCAAGAGTCAACTGAAAATCTGATAAAAAAGCCTTTAAGTGTGGCAATGATTCTATGAGCTAAGAGGAAGCCAACTATAAAACCTTGAAACAGCTCTTGTCATACACCCATAAACAAGAAATCAAATTTAGAAGTCATCTTTACAAAATATTAATTAAAAAAAAACATTTTCCCTTCTCATATGGATAACATAATTTCAATATAACAACAAAAACATTTGTTTTGTTAAGAAACTGCGCTAACATCAGAGTAATGCAGTATCTTTGCCTTCTTCTGTCCATCAATTTCCTGCATATCAATAGAATCATTATTACATAGCACGGCTTGGGAATAGTAGATCTATTGATGTTTGTCTTTCAATCTCAAGCGGGACCCACTAGGTTTGAAAAGAGAAATAAATTTGACAATTTGATTTCTGCCACCGAAAACACTCACACTTCTCAAGACAATTAAATGAAGTGGACCCCTCTTTTGAATAAATTTTCAACAAAGGTTGCTAAGGAACCTGAGGCTTTGAGTTAAAAGAAAATGACACAGGGTCGTTCTCATAAGTTGAACTTAATGATTCACCATCATTTGGTGGGATTTCCTCTCATTAAGCGAGTCATCCCGTGAGTTTACAACCTCGTGAGAGAGTTCTCATTTTGTATGAGTGTTGTATCGAGATAAATATAGTGAAACCCCTCTTGCCGTGGATGTAGATCGGTTTGATCGAACCACGTAAATCTTGTGTGTTTGTGTTTGTTCTCTATTTTCTGATTTTGTGTGATGGGAAATAAATGATTACCTCCTAAGTTGCAAGTATACAACCCTTAATCAAGTTATAGTATAAAAGATTATCGATCCCACGAGGAACGGGAAAGTAGGAGGAGTTTTGCTCAAGTTTTGGTTCTCAAATTATGCGCGCGACAATTAGGATTTTATTCAAATAAAATGAAAGTGAAGGAATGGTGAGAGTGGTGGTGAAGAGGTAAGAGAGAGTGGATTGTGGATTATGTGCAAAGGAGGAGAAAATGAAGTTGAGAGTGTGGTTGTGGTTATATGCACATAATAACAAAACTAGGTTTGAGATTATATGCACATGGAGGGAAAATGAGATTGAGAGAAAATAAGTGCAAAATAAAAGAAAGCAAGATTGAGAGAGAGGAGAGGAAAATCAAAATCAAGAATAAAGGAAAATAACAAACAAATGAAAAATAAGGATAAGTGCAAAATCAAGAATGTAAAGTATGGAGGGTTAGTTAAAGATATGAGGAATCTAGAGTAGATCCACTTAGCTTATCTCAATCTCATGAAAATGAGTTGGATTTGTTAGCTAGTTTCAAACAATCTCTAGGGATCCCACAAATATTGGCTCCACACTTAGAAAAGGGTAATTCCCAAGAGGGTTCTAGCCTCAAGGTGAATTAAAGAAAAGAAAAATCTATTCTAGAAAGTAAATACAAGAATTAAATACATTGCATGAAAGTAAATTGCATGAAATTAAATTGCATGAAAGTAAATCTAAGCTACAAAGCAATAAATGAACAAGAAAGAAAATAAAAAGAAATAAAATTTAGAAGTCATCTTTACAAAATATTAATTAAAAAAACATTTTCCCTTCTCATATGGATAACATAATTTCAATATAACAACAAAAACATTTGTTTTGTTAAGAAACTGCGCTAACATCAGAGTAATGCAGTATCTTTGCCTTCTTCTGTCCATCAATTTCCTGCATATCAATAGAATCATTATTACATAGCACGGCTTGGGAATAGTAGATCTATTGATGTTTGTCTTTCAATCTCAAGCGGGACCCACTAGGTTTGAAAAAGAGAAATAAATTTGACAATTTGATTTCTGCCACCGAAAACACTCACACTTCTCAAGACAATTAAATGAAGTGGACCCCTCTTTTGAATAAATTTTCAACAAAGGTTGCTAAGGAACCTGAGGCTTTGAGTTAAAAGAAAATGACAGTGCGTTCTCATAAGTTGAACTTAATGATTCACCATTTGGTGGGATTTCCTCTCATTAAGCGAGTCATCCGTGTGAGTTTACAACCTCTGTGAGAGAGTTCTCATTTTGTATGAGTGTTGTATCGAGATAAATATAGTGAAACCCCTCTTGCCGTGGATGTAGATCGGTTTGATCGAACCACGTAAATCTTGTGTGTTTGTGTTTGTTCTCTATTTTACGATTTTGTGTGATGGGAAATAAATGATTACCTCCTAAGTTGCAAGTATACAACCCTTAATCAAGTTATAGTATAAAGATTATCGATCCCACGAGGAACGGAAAGTAGGAGGAGTTTTGCTCAAGTTTTGGTTCTCAAATTATGCGTGCGACAATTAGGATTTTATTCAAATAAAATGAAAGTGAAGGAATGGTGAGAGTGGTGGTGAAGAGGTAAGAGAGAGTGGATTGTGGATTATGTGCAAAGGAGGAGAAAATGAAGTTGAGAGTGTGGTTGTGGTTATATGCACATAATAACAAAACTAGGTTTGAGATTATATGCACATGGAGGAAAATGAGATTGAGAGAAAATAAGTGCAAAATAAAAGAAAGCAAGATTGAGAGAGAGGAGAGGAAAATCAAAATCAAGAATAAAGGAAAATAACAAACAAATGAAAAATAAGGATAAGTGCAAAATCAAGAATGTAAAGTATGGAGGGTTAGTTAAAGATATGAGGAATCTAGAGTAGATCCACTTAGCTTATCTCAATCTCATGAAAATGAGTTGGATTTGTTAGCTAGTTTCAAACAATCTCTAGGGATCCCACAAATATTGGCTCCACACTTAGAAAAGGGTAATTCCCAAGAGGGTTCTAGCCTCAAGGTGAATTAAAGAAAAGAAAAATCTATTCTAGAAAGTAAATACAAGAATTAAATACATTGCATGAAAGTAAATTGCATGAAATTAAATTGCATGAAAGTAAATCTAAGCTACAAAGCAATAAATGAACAAGAAAGAAAATAAAAAAGAAATAAAATAGAAACCAACAACTCCTGATCTTAATCTAATCCTCCTTTTGGTGCTTGGATTAGAAGAATAGAAAGGAAATTGAAGGGGTGAAACATTTCATTTATTGTGTAACAAAAGTTACAATTTTGAAAGGTCTTCTCAATTAAGAGTGACCCTTCTCTCCAAATAGAGTTTTTACAAAATATTTCACACTCAAAACACTCAGCCTTCACCCCTATTTATAGCCCAACGGAGTTGATGTGAACCATTGGATCAAACCTAGCCAAAAGGAAGAGAAATCCACCATTAATCGAAATCATTTGGGAACCGTCGGTTGGCCGATCGGTTAGCCAACCGGTTAATAACCGGTTGGTCAACCGATTGGTTCCCAACCAATTTGTCTTTTCTTGATTTTTCTTCACGAATTTCTCTTGGATCAAATTGGTATCTTGGGCCTTGGTTTGTCTTGATTTGGGCTTCAAATATTGGTAGAAATTGAGAATTTGAGTCATTTGGGCTTTTATTCATTATTTCTTTATTAACACGCAAAATAAGATAAAAATGATTATTAGTAATATCGTTTATTCATATAACATAGGTAATAAGGGTATAAAAATGTATTTAAAATGTGCTAATCAAATACCCCCACACCTAAGCTTTTGCTAGTCCTCTAGCAAAGAAAATAAAAGAAAACCTAACTCACTTTCATAGAATCGCGGTTGTATTTAAGCATACAACAAGCCTTTAAACCCCTAGGTTACCCTAGTGGGCGAGTTGTAGTCTCGTGAGGGTTTACAAGGAATATACCCACAAAATTCAGTCAACTTGCAAATTTAAAGAAGTTAATAAAATAATTAATTCATTTGATATCTTCAAACATTCCAATTGAAGTTGGTTAATACTCAAGAAAACGTTTTATCATAACTCCAATGTAATTTTCTTAAAAAAATCCTTCCATTATAGTTATACAAAACCAAGTTTAACTCAAAAATTTAATTTAAAAGTTTTGAAAAGAACATGCTAACTCTTTGTTTTAACAAACTTCAAGTCTTTTAATCCATTTAATTTTTCAAGAACATATACAAATATAACTATATACAAAAACATGGTTAGTATGATTTTTTTTTTACTCTTTATTCCTTGGTGGTTTTGTTCTTTTAATCGGCTTTCTAAGTGACCATTTAGCGAGTTTTGGGCCAATGAATCCCAACCCAATTGGGCTTAGGTCATTAAGCATAGAAATACTCCTCGGGCTTAATTACTCAGTCAACTTAGGCTTAGTAAAATAGAACCACCAATGATTTTAAGAGAATTTTTTCTTCTTTTATTAAGTTAGTATAATATATATATGTGTATATGTATATATATTCGAACAATATTTGGATCAAGACAACTTGAAAAATTATTTTCAACTCTAAGTTAGGCATGCAAAAATTCCATTACTTTAATTAAAAATCTAAGTTAAAACTTAAGTAAAGTATACTACTTGAAAATCATTTCTTAAGAAATTTATTTGGAGTTGTCATAAAAGGTAAACTTGAGTATAGAACTAACTAAGGATTAGAAGACTTAAATTCTATCAAATTGATCAATTATTAATCAACTCTATTAAGTTGGCAAGTGACTAATTTTTATTATTATTTTTATGATGAAAAGAAAAATTGACATAAAAATGGTAAGAAAAAGAGGAAAATAACTAAGATAAAGATAAAATGACTAATTCCCACCCCACACCTAAATTTTGCATTGTCCTCAATGCAAATTCTATTATGCACAAAGTAAAAGCAGATAAGAATGGAAGCATTTACATTTGTTCGGTCGACTTCGAACAATGATAAAAATTCGCAAATACCTTCAAGATAAGGGGTGAAGCCAAAAATTTATTCTCTTTTTTTTTTAATTTTTATTCCTTGGTGGTTTTGTTCTTTTAATCGGCTTTCTAAGTGACCATTTAGCGAGTTTTGGGCCAATGAATCCCAACCCAATTGGGCTTAGGTCATTAAGCATAGAAATACTCCTCGGGCTTAATTACTCAGTCAACTTAGGCTTAGTAAAATAGAACCACCAATGATTTTAAGAGAATTTTTTCTTCTTTTATTAAGTTAGTATAATATATATATGTGTATATGTATATATATTCGAACAATATTTGGATCAAGACAACTTGAAAAATTATTTTCAACTCTAAGTTAGGCATGCAAAAATTCCATTACTTTAATTAAAAATCTAAGTTAAAACTTAAGTAAAGTATACTACTTGAAAATCATTTCTTAAGAAATTTATTTGGAGTTGTCATAAAAGGTAAACTTGAGTATAGAACTAACTAAGGATTAGAAGACTTAAATTCTATCAAATTGATCAATTATTAATCAACTCTATTAAGTTGGCAAGTGACTAATTTTTATTATTATTTTTATGATGAAAAGAAAAATTGACATAAAAATGGTAAGAAAAAGAGGAAAATAACTAAGATAAAGATAAAATGACTAATTCCCACCCCACACCTAAATTTTGCATTGTCCTCAATGCAAATTCTAATATGCACAAAGTAAAAGCAGATAAGAATGGAAGCATTTACATTTGTTCGGTCGACTTGAACAATGATAAAAATTGCAAATACCTTCAAGATAAGGGGTGAAGCCAAAAATTTATTCTCTTTTTTTTTTAATTTTTATTTATTTATTTATTTTTAATAAAAAAAATAAGAAACTCTCACATGAGAGAAGAATAAATTTATTATTACTGTGGGACAAAAATAAAAATGTAGAATAAAAGATGAAACATGAGAAGCTCACATTCTACATTAAATCCTACCTTATTGCTGAAAATTCTACCCGAAATTTAAAGAATTTCAAGATGATATAATCAATGATGTTCTCAAATTCTGAAAATTCCAAGGTTTGCAATGATGTTTGCGACAATGGAAGGTAGGTATTAATGGTTGTATGCTTTTTGAACTTAGATTAGTTATTAACAAAAATTTCATCAAAAATGAAATCTTGTTGTTTTCTATTTTCTAACAATCTAAGTTCATTGACAAAGGGTTCTTCAAATGTTGGCTCCACACTTAGAAAAGGTAATTCCCAAGAGGGTTCTAGCCTCAAGGTGAATTAAAGAAAAGAAAAATCTATTCTAGAAAGTAAATACAAGAATTAAATACATTGCATGAAAGTAAATTGCATGAAAGTAAATTGCATGAAATTAAATTGCATGAAAGTAAATCTAAGCTACAAAGCAATAAATGAACAAGAAAGAAAATAAAAAGAAATAAAATAGAAACCAACAACTCTCGATCTTAATCTAATCCTCCTTTTGGTCCTTGGATTAGAAGAAGAGAAAGGAAATTGAAGGGTGAAACATTTTATTTATTGTGTAACAAAAGTTACAATTTTGAAAGGTCTTCTCAATTAAGAGTGACCCTTCTCTCCAAATAGAGTTTTACAAAATATTTCACACTCAAAACACTCGGCCTTCACCCTATTTATAGCCCAACGGAGTTGATGTGAACCATTGGATCAAACCTAGCCAAAAGGAAGAAATCCACCATTAATCTGAAATCTGTTGGGAACCGATCGGTTGGCGATCGGTTATAACCGATTAGTAGGTTGGTCAACCGATTGGTTCCCAACCAATTTGTCTTTTCTTGATTTTTCTTCACGAATTTCTCTTGGATCAAATTGGTATCTTGGGCCTTGGTTTGTCTTGATTTGGGCTTCAAATATTGGTAGAAATTGAGAGAATTTGAGTCATTTGGGCTTTATTCATTATTTCTTTATTTTTAATAAAAAAAATAAGAAACTCTCACATGAGAGAAGAATAAATTTATTATTACGTGGGACAAAAATAAAAATGTAGAATAAAAGATGAAACATGAGAAGCTCACATTCTACATTAAATCCTACCTTATTGCTGAAAATTCTACCCCGAAATTTAAAGAATTTCAAGATGATATAATCAATGATGTTCTCAAATTCTGAAAATTCCAAGGTTTGCAATGATGTTTGCAGCAATGGAAGGTAGGTATTAATGGTTGTATGCTTTTTGAACTTAGATTCGTTATTAACAAA
Organism: Asparagus setaceus; assembly: GCA_012295165.1. Lineage (NCBI taxonomy): Eukaryota > Viridiplantae > Streptophyta > Magnoliopsida > Asparagales > Asparagaceae > Asparagus > Asparagus setaceus. The sequence goes on from CM022703.1 coordinate 10,568,698, forward strand.
AATTTCATCAAAAATGAAATCTTGTTGTTTTCTATTTTCTAACAATCTAAGTTCATTGACAAAGGGTTCTTCAAATGTTGGCTCCACACTTAGAAAAGGGTAATTCCCAAGAGGGTTCTAGCCTCAAGGTGAATTAAAGAAAAGAAAAATCTATTCTAGAAAGTAAATACAAGAATTAAATACATTGCATGAAAGTAAATTGCATGAAAGTAAATTGCATGAAATTAAATTGCATGAAAGTAAATCTAAGCTACAAAGCAATAAATGAACAAGAAAGAAAATAAAAAAGAAATAAAATAGAAACCAACAACTCCTGATCTTAATCTAATCCTCCTTTTGGTCCTTGGATTAGAAGAAGAGAAAGGAAATTGAAGGGGTGAAACATTTTATTTATTGTGTAACAAAAGTTACAATTTTGAAAGGTCTTCTCAATTAAGAGTGACCCTTCTCTCCAAATAGAGTTTTTACAAAATATTTCACACTCAAAACACTCAGCCTTCACCCCTATTTATAGCCCAACGGAGTTGATGTGAACCATTGGATCAAACCTAGCCAAAAAGGAAGAGAAATCCACCATTAATCTGAAATCTGTTGGGAACCGATCGGTTGGCCGATCGGTTAGCCAACCGGTTAGCCAACCGGTTGGTCAACCGATTGGTTCCCAACCGAATTTGTCTTTTCTTGATTTTTCTTCACGAATTTCTCTTGGATCAAATTGGTATCTTGGGCCTTGGTTTGTCTTCAGATTTGGGCTTCAAATATTGGTAGAAATTCAGAGAATTTGAGTCATTTGGGCTTTTATTCATTATTTCTTTATTAACCTGCAAAATAAGATAAAAATGATTATTAGTAATATCGTTTATTCATATAACATAGGTAATAAGGGTATAAAAATGTATTTAAAATGTGCTAATCATTGTGCTTTAATATTTTGGTACACTTGATCAGACCGTTGCTGGTTTATTCCTACAAACTGGTATCAGAGCTTCTCGGTTCTAGGACGGCTTTCAATCTTCCATAATGGCTTCTGTGAAGTTCTCGGTGTCGATATTCGATGGTCAGAACAATTTCGGCCTATGGAGGATAAAGATGAAAGCTTTGTTACAATGTGAAGGCACGGTTAAAGCTATCGATGAGAAATACCCAGATGATATGACTAGTGCTGAAATCGAAGAGATGGACGAAAAGGCTCACAGCGCCTTGCAATTGTCACTATCCGACAATGTGCTTCGTGAAGTTGCCGATGAGGAAACGGCAATGGTTATGGTCCGTAGGTCGTAAAAAATTATTATTGCGAAGGCGGTAATATCCGCGAAATATTATCAATGAAGGTTACAAGTCGACGACTTTCACAACAATAAAAGAGAATCGAAGCTAATGTCTCTAGAGTACAAGGATTACAAGTTGACAATCCTTGTGAAAAGAGATCACAAGTGTTGATCTCTTCAAAGCAAAACGCTGGCTCACCCCCGCTTTTAATTCAAAACGCGGACTCATCCCGCGTTTCAATTCAAAATGCGAGCACGTGGCCCGCTCAAGCCTAAAACGCAGAGCACATGGCCCTCGTTCGAAGCTCAAAATGCGGGCCTCCAGCCCCGCGTCCTAGTTAAAACGTAGACGTGGAGGTTCATCCCCGCATTCCTGCACTAAAATGCAGACGCGAGGCTTGCTCTAGAACGCGAACTTTGCGTTTTGACTCATTCAAACATGAGGTGAACGGTTCCTAAACCGTTTGAGAGATTTAAGGGGTGGCGGTTACACCCCACTAAACTCCCATTATGGAGCAATTTAAGGGGGCGGTTACACCCTTTTAATCTCTATAAATGGGGGGTTTTCACAGCCAAATGGGGGCTGGTTGAAAGGGTTTTGGCCGGAGAACTAAAAAAAAGAGGAGAGAAGGAGGGAGAAAAGAAAAGCCACTTACAAGTACTGCGGATCGGCGCAGAACGATCGACCTTCATCCATAGTTTGATCGGCGGAAACTTAGAGGGAAGCCTCAAAACTTGTCGCTCCTAATTTGAATGGTGAAGATTAATTTTTACCGGTTGGATTTGGAGATATTGAGATTTTACCGAAGTCAATTGTGCAGAGAACGGTTTCTTCTACGCAGCTGTGATCGGCGTGACGATCGGACCTTCATCCGTAGTCTGATCGGCGTGAAACTTGGGGGAAGCCTCAATACTCGTCGTTCCTAATTCTAAACAGTGGAGATTGATTTCTACCGGTTAGATTTGGAGATATCGAGGTTTTACCGAAGCCAATTGTGCAGAATGGTTTCTTCAAGCACTGTGATCGGCGTGGACGATCGGACCTTCATCGTGGTCCGATCGGAGTGAAACTTGAGGGCAGCGTCAACACTCGCCGCTCCTAATTTGAATGGTGAAGATTGATTTTACCGGTTGAATTTGGAGATATTGAGATTTGACCGAAGATCTGCGTCTTTTTTAAAGAAAGGATCAAACCTCTTTATCGGCATCAACTCTCCTAGAGAGTTCAACTCGATCACAGTTTTCAAACTTGCACGGCAAGTTCTTCTCCGCCATTCTTGGCTAAAATGATTACTAATCCTTTTCTAAAATTAACTCTATCAAAGAGTTCTTAACTCAGCCAGAGTTCTAAACTTGCTTGGCTAGTTCACATTAAACTCGTTAGAGTTATAAACTTGCTCTTGCGAGTTATTTTTCAACCTCGCCCCACGAAGTTAAGACGGTCGGATCGTCCATGGATACAAGATTCAAGCTCCCACGCTACCGCTAAGAACCCGCATTAAACAAAGGGAAGGATCTCCGTCGATCTTTCTCTCTTTTATAAATCTAGCAACCGATCGAGGAATTTATAATTTCTTTTTATCTAAGTCAGTTAGAGAGAGAGATTGCATTTAAGAGATTGTACTCATTCTTTCTTTAAAGTAAATAAGAAGGAATAGCATCAATTTTACAATTTTCTCAATTTTTCCTCCATGATAAAAGATGGCGACTGGCTGGGGACAATCTTTTCACCGATGAAGAGGTGGTGGCGCATCCGACGCCAAGCTCATTGGGATGACTGTTGAAACTCTGACCGTAGAGTTTGATCAAGCCAAGTTCGAGGAGGCACTCTCTTCCCGATCCCTTAGCCCCAAGGCCATGCGTAAGATCCACAAAGTCTATAAGGAGACCAAAGTCCCTCCCGCTACGATCAACCGATCAATACATACGGAACATCGCTGTAAAATTGCTTCGATGAGGAAACGGCAGCGGGGTTATGGTGCGTAGGTGTAAAAAAATTATTATGCGAAGACGGCCAATATCCGCGAAATATTATCAATGAAGGTTACAAGCGGCGACTTTCACAACAATAAAAGAGAATCGAAGCTAATGTCTCTAGAGTACAAGGATTACAAGTTGACAATCCTTGTGAAAAGAGATCACAAGTGTTGATCTCTTCAAAGCAAAGCGGGGCTCACCCGCGTTTTAATCAAAAGCGGGACTCATCCCGCGTTTCAATTCAAAATGCGAACCGTGGCCGCGTTGAAGCCTAAAGCGAGCACATGGCCCTCGTTGAAGCTCAAAATGCGGGCCTCGGCCGCGTCCTAGTTAAAACGTAGACGTGGAGGTTCATCCCCGCATTCCTGCACTAAAATGCAGACGCGAGGCTTGCTCTAGAACGCGAACTTTGCGTTTTGACTCATTCAAACATGAGGTGAACGGTTCCTAAACCGTTTGAGAGATTTAAGGGGTGGCGGTTACACCCCACTAAACTCCCATTATGGAGCAATTTAAGGGGGCGGTTACACCCTTTTAATCTCTATAAATGGGGGTTTTCACAACCAAATGGGGGCTGGTTGAAAGGGTTTTGGCGGAGAACTAAAAAAGAGGAGAGAAGGAGGGAGAAAAGAAAAGCCACTTACGCTTGCATGTTCGGCGTAACGATCGGACCTTCATCCATAGTTTGATCGTGAAACTTAGAGGAAGCCTCAAAACTTGTCGTTCCTAATTTTGAATGGTGAAGATTAATTTTACGGTTGGATTTGGAGATATTGAGATTTTACGAAGTCAATTGTGCGAGAATGGTTTCTTCTGCTTTGTGATCGGCGTGGCGATCGGACCTTCATCCGTAGTCTGATCGGCGTGAAACTTGGGGGAAGCCTCAATACTCGTCGTTCCTAATTCTAAACAGTGGAGATTGATTTCTACCGGTTAGATTTGGAGATATCGAGGTTTTACCGAAGCCAATTGTGCAGAGAATGGTTTCTTCTGCGCAGCTGTGATCGGCGTGACGATCGGACCTTCATCTGTGGTCTGATCGGAGTGAAACTTGGAGGGCAGCGTCAACACTCGTCGTTCCTAATTTTGAATGGTGAAGATTGATTTTTACCGGTTGAATTTGGAGATATTGAGATTTGACCGAAGATCTGCGTCTTTTTTTTAAAGAAAGGATCAAACCTCTTTTACTGGCATCAACTCTCCTAGAGAGTTCAACTCGATTACAGTTTTCAAACTTGCACGGCAAGTTCTTCTCCGCCATTCTTGGCTAAAATGATTACTAATCCTTTTCTAAAATTAACTCTATCAAAGAGTTCTTAACTCAGCCAGAGTTCTAAACTTGCTTGGCTAGTTCACATTAAACTCGTTAGAGTTATAAACTTGCTCTTGCGAGTTATTTTTTCAACCTCGTCCCACGAGTTAAGACGGTCGGATCGTCCATGGATACAAGATTCAAGCTCCCACCGCTACCGCGAAGAACCCGGCATTAAACAAAGGGAAGGATCTCCGTCGATCTTTCTCTCTTTTATAAATCTAGCAACCGATCGAGGAATTTATAATTTCTTTTTATCTAAGTCAGTTAGAGAGAGAGATTGCATTTAAGAGATTGTACTCATTCTTTCTTTAAAGTAAATAAGAAGGAATAGCATCAATTTTACAATTTTCTCAATTTTTCCTCGCGAATAAAAGATGGCGACTCTGCTGGGGACAATCTTTTTCACCGATGAAGAGGTGGTGGCGCAGTCCGACGTCAAGCTCATTGGGATGACTGTTGAAACTCTGACCGTAGAGTTTGATCAAGCCAAGTTCGAGGAGGCACTCTCTTCCGGATCCCTTAGCCCCAAGGCCATGCGTAAGATCCACAAAGTCTATAAGGAGACCAAAGTCCCTCCCGTTGCTACGATCAACCAGATCAATACATACGGTAACATCGTTGCAAAATTACAGCCCCAAGATGGCCAATCGACCAACCAACGCGAAGTTCGCGTTTGTGAGCCAAAACGCGATCCCGAGCTTCGCGTTTCTTTTACAGAATGCAAGCCTCGCGTTTATGTGCCTGAACACGAACCTCGCAAAAGTCAGGCTGAACACAACCCTCAATGGCGCGTTTCACAGTCGAAACGCGGTCCCAACCCCGCGCTCAATTGTTCAAACGCGAACCTCGCGTTCAGCAGGGGGTTGCACGCGATCCTCGCATCCCCACTATAAAATGCGGGTCTCAACCCCACGTTCAATTACTCAAATGCGAACCTCGCGTTCGGCAGGGGGTTGCAAGCGACCCTCACGCCCCTATCCTGAAACGCGGGTCTCAACCCCGCGTCCAAGCATTCAAACGCGAACCTAGCGTTTCCAATCTAAAACGCGGGTCTGAACCTCGCATTCAAGTGCTCAAACGCGATCTTCGCGTTCCAAGTGCCAAATCATCGGCATATCGACGCTGCTCACATGCGGCCAAGCCGTCGGTGTTTGACCGATTGACAAATGTCATTTGGTCCACCGAACGATGGCCTTCTCACAGGAAGGAGACTTCAGAGGTTGAATACCTTGGAGTCACTTCTAACATGATCGGAGTAGGCAGACCGTCAATCTCTAGCTCCAATGAGCCAGAGGCAAATCAGTCCCCCGGCTTGAAAGAGGCTTTGAATGACTCTGACGGAGTTTACCGACATACTCGGACTCGAATAGGGGTCATATCCCCCGCCAACTATTAAAAGTTGGCTAAAGGAATTGAGTCTGATGATGAGCATTCAGCCATCGCAGAATCTCAATCCTCTAATTCTTTCGTGGAGCATGTGAGCGCTGTCTACACGACAGAGAATGCTGAAGATTTCAAGAAGAGGCTCGAAGAGCATCAGGCTATGATGCAAGAAGCCCTGCGATCACAACAAGAGTCCATCAATCAACTTCGAGATATGATAAACCAACTTTTTGCGGATAGAGCTCAACTTCAGATAGCCAACTCAACACCTCAGCCAAAATCATCATGGAGGAGGGGTCAATCTTCAAAGCAGAAAGAAAAAGTGAATGAAGCTTCCGATCAAGAAGCTCATCATGCAGAATCTTCATTTGAAGAAGAGAAGAGGGCGAAAATGAGCGAGTCCTCAATCGGCAAAAATCACGAGCTGGAAGCCGCCTCAATGCCATGGCTAATAGGTACGAGCTCCAAGATCGAGGGATTGTCGGACCATATCTGCGAGAATGGGATACGGTTCCTTATCCTCCAAAATTTAAAATCCCGACGCTACAAGCTTTCGACGGCACGGGATCACCGAACCAACACATCTACCATTTTAAGTCACAGACTGGGAATGAGATGTCAAACGATGCCATAACAGCTCGTTTGTTCATTGGCACCCTCAAGGGGTTGCCTTTGAATGGTTCATGAAATTGCTGCGGATGTATCGAAATGGGCGATTTAGAGACTCTTTCATCACGATTCTTTGAAGATGGCACGAAAATCATAGTCATTTCTCTCCTTGCCATTAAGCAAAAGGAGGAGAGCCTATCAAAGTCTTCGTCGGCGGTTCGAAACATGGCTCTTCGATGCTCGGCGGTATGACATAGTGCGCTCGATTGACACTGTCGGCACAATTTACAAACCAATCTCTAGCTCCAATGAGCGAGGCAAATCAGTCCCGGCTTGAAAGAGGCTTTGAATGACTCTGACGGAGTTTACCGACATACTCGGACTCGAATAGGGGTCATATCCCCCGCCAACTATTAAAAGTTGGCTAAAGGAATTGAGTCTGATGATGAGCATTCAGCCATCGCAGAATCTCAATCCTCTAATTCTTTCGTGGAGCATGTGGCTGTCTACACGAGAGAATCTTGAAGATTTCAAGAAGAGGCTCGAAGAGCATCAGGCTATGATGCAAGAAGCCCTGCGATCACAACAAGAGTCCATCAATCAACTTCGAGATATGATAAACCAACTTTTTGCGGATAGAGCTCAACTTCAGATAGCCAACTCAACACCTCACCAAAATCATCATGGAGGAGGGTCAATCTTCAAAGCGAAAGAAAAAGTGAATGAAGCTTCGATCAAGAAGCTCATCATGCGAATCTTCATTTGAAGAAGAGAAGAGGGCGAAAATGAGCGAGTCCTCAATCGGCAAAAATCACGAGCTGGAAGCCGCCTCAATGCCATGGCTAATAGGTACGAGCTCCAAGATCGAGGGATTGTCGGACCATATCTGCGAGAATGGGATACGGTTCCTTATCCTCCAAAATTTAAAATCCCGACGCTACAAGCTTTCGGCGGCGGGATCACCGAACCAACACATCTACCATTTTAAGTCACGGTGGGAATGAGATGTCAAACGATGCCATAACAGCTCGTTTGTTCATTGGCACCCTCAAGGGGTTGCCTTTGAATGGTTCATGAAATTGCTGCGGATGTATCGAAAATGGGCGATTTAGAGACTCTTTCATCACGATTCTTTGAAGATGGCACGAAAATCATAGTCATTTCTCTCCTTGCCATTAAGCAAAAGGAGGAGAGCCTATCAAAGTCTTCGTCGGCGGTTCGAAACATGGCTCTTCGATGCTCGGCAGGTATGACATAGTGCGCTCGATTGACACTGTCGGCACAATTTACAAACCAATCTCTAGCTCCAATGAGCGAGGCAAATCAGTCCCGGCTTGAAAGAGGCTTTGAATGACTCGGCGGAGTTTACCGACATACTCGGACTCGAATAGGGTCATATCCCCGCCAACTATTAAAAGTTGGCTAAAGGAATTGAGTCGATGATGAGCATTCACCATCGAGAATCTCAATCCTCTAATTCTTTCGTGGAGCATGTGGCTGTCTACGACGAGAGAATCTTGAAGATTTCAAGAAGAGGCTCGAAGAGCATCAGGCTATGATGCAAGAAGCCCTGCGATCACAACAAGAGTCCATCAATCAACTTCGAGATATGATAAACCAACTTTTTGCGGATAGAGCTCAACTTCAGATAGCCAACTCAACACCTCAGCCAAAATCATCATGGAGGAGGGGTCAATCTTCAAAGCAGAAAGAAAAAGTGAATGAAGCTTCCGATCAAGAAGCTCATCATGCAGAATCTTCATTTGAAGAAGAGAAGAGGGCCGAAAATGAGCAGAGTCCTCAATCGGCAAAAATGCGAGAACTGGAAGCCCGCCTCAATGCCATGGCTAATAGGTACGAGCTCCAAGATCAGGGGATTGTCAGACCATATCCTGCAGAATGGGATACGGTTCCTTATCCTCCAAAATTTAAAATCCCGACGCTACAAGCTTTCGACGGCACGGGATCACCGAACCAACACATCTACCATTTTAAGTCACAGACTGGGAATGAGATGTCAAACGATGCCATAACAGCTCGTTTGTTCATTGGCACCCTCAAGGGGGTTGCCTTTGAATGGTTCATGAAATTGCCTGCAGGATGTATCCAGAAATGGGCAGATTTAGAGAGACTCTTTCTGTCACGATTCTTTGAAGATGGCACGAAAATCATAGTCATTTCTCTCCTTGCCATTAAGCAAAAGGAGGGAGAGCCTATCAAAGTCTTCGTCGAGCGGTTCCGAAACATGGCTCTTCGATGCTCGACAGGTATGACATAGTCTGCTCTGATTGACACCTGTCGGCACAATTTACAAACCAATCTCCTAGCTCGAATGGGGGTTGCAAAATGTCGTTCCTGGAAATAACTAGTCTCGAGTGAGCAGTGAAGCAATTATTGCTAGGATTGAAGCTGAAGAAGAGGAGACTGACTCCGAAGACCTGGCTATTGATGACCCGGCTCTAAATCGCGAGGCCGAAGACTCGGTTAGTATCAACCTAGGATAATTACAGACATCGCCGATTTTGTCAAAAGACGTTATGTATCCCAAAGACTGGGGATTAATTATTTGTTATTTTCTGAGTAGAATGATAAATTCTAAATATTGTAAAATTAACAAAACACTTTTGACAATGTAAGCACTTCAACGTGCAGCAGCACCACCAAAATCAACTTATCAATCCTCTCCAATAGGGTGATAAGTCTACAAAGTTGCTCAAATCGTAACACAATCCCGTCAGGTTAACAATACACCTCTGACAACCAACTTATCAATCCTCTCCAATAGGATGATAAGTCCACAAAGTTGCTCCAATCATAGCGTATCCTTGTCATGTTAACCTCACACCTCGACAATTAACTTATCGACTCTCTTCAATAGAGCGATAAGTCCTCAAAGTTGCTCCGATCGCAATGTATCCTTGTCATGTTAACCTAACACCTCTGACAATAAACTTATCGACTCTCTTCAATAGAGCGATAAGTCCTCAAGGTTGTTATTAACACCACAATCCACGCCTCACACGTATGAGGAATTTTATCCCGAATCCTAAGTAGGGGTAAGTCAACGCCTAACACACGTTGCCGGTTTAGTCTTTTACCGATCGAAGAAGATACCAGAATTCAAATCTGGGGAATTTTATCCCGAAACCTAAGCAGAGATAAGCCTGCATCTAATATATACAGCCGGGTAGTCTATTCCTGTGAGAAAGACGAAGCCTACGTATTCAACATCGTAGCATTAAGCCTAAAAGAGTTTTATTCTTTTAGCACAACGTCACATGCAGAACAGATTTAGATAATCCGCATGCTAGCCCGATTCAAACGGTAATCGGTAAAGGCTCATCAAGTCCGTTGATGGCTGGGGGTTAGCCAATAACCATAAAGTCAGCGCCTAACACGCGTTGCCGGTTAGTCTCTTGCCCGTAAAAGACGACAAAGTTTACGTATTCAACATCGTAGCACAACGTCACGTGCGAGGCGAACTCCTCTAGCATCAACTTATCGACACTCTTCAATAAAAGCGATAAGTCCTCAAAGTTGTTCAAATCACAACTAAATCACGACAAACAACTTATCAATCCTCATCAATAGGATGATAAGTCCACAAAGTTGCTCCAATCATAGCGTATCCTTGTCATGTTAACCTCACACCTCGACAATTAACTTATCGACTCTCTTCAATAGGCGATAAGTCCTCAAAGTTGCTCGATCGCAATGTATCCTTGTCATGTTAACCTAACACCTCGACAATAAACTTATCGACTCTCTTCAATAGGCGATAAGTCCTCAAAGTTGCTCCGATCATAGCGTATCCTTGTCATGTTAACCTCACACCTCGACAATTAACTTATCGACTCTCTTCAATAGGCGATAAGTCCTCAAAGTTGCTCGATCGCAATGTATCCTTGTCATGTTAACCTAACACCTCGACAATAAACTTATCGACTCTCTTCAATAGAGCGATAAGTCCTCAAGGTTGTTCAAATTACAACACAATCCTATCAAAATCGTACACATCCTCGTGAGTTTGATAACCAACTTATCAATCCTCATCAATAGGATGATAAGCCCCAAAGCCTTGTTCACATCACGTGCCTTAAACCTTGTTCAAACCATAAGCTCAAAGCCTTGTTCACATCACGTGCCTTAAACCTTGTTCAAATCGCGGGTTTCATATTTTGTCCCCGACAAAACCTAAACTTATCGACTCTCATCAATAGGCGATAAGTCCTCAAATTGCTTAAATTGCAATCAACTTATCAATCCTCATCAATAGGATGATAAGTCCTCAAAGTTGTTCAAATCACAACTAAATCACGACAAACAACTTATCAATCCTCATCAATAGGATGATAAGCCCCAAAGCCTTGTTCACATTACAAGCCCAAAGCCTTGTTCAAACTACAAGCCCAAAGCCTTGTTCACATCACGAGCGATTTAGATAATCCGCATGCTAGCCCGATTCAAGCGGTGTCGGTAAAGGCTCATCAAGTCCGTTGATGGCTTGGGGTTAGCCAATAACCATAAAGTCAGCGCCTAACACGCGTTGCCGGTTAGTCTCTTGCCCGTAAAAGACGACAAAGTTTACGTATTCAACATCGTAGCACAACGTCACGTGCGAGGCGAACTCCTCTAGCATCAACTTATCGACACTCTTCAATAAAAGCGATAAGTCCTCAAAGTTGTTCAAATCACAACTAAATCACGACAAACAACTTATCAATCCTCATCAATAGGATGATAAGTCCTCAAATTTGCTTAAATTGCAATCAACTTATCAATCCTCCTCAATAGGATGATAAGTCCTCAAAGTTGTTCAAATCACAAGTACCCAACTTTATCAAGTTAACTCCACACCTCGATAAAATCAACTTATCAATCCTCCTCAATAGGATGATAAGTCCTCAAAGTTGTTCAAATCACAACTAAACCCGTCAATCAACTCATCATTCCTTTCTAATAGAATGATAGATCCACAAAGTTGTTCAAATTACAACACAATCCTATCAAAATCTGTACACATCCTCGTGAGTTTGATAACCAACTTATCAATCCTCCTCAATAGGATGATAAGTCCATAAAGTTGCTCACATCGCAACACAATCTTGTCATGTTAACCTCACACCTCGACGGTCAACTTATCAATCCTCCTCAATAGGATGATAAGTCCTCAAATTTGCTTAAATTGCAATCAACTTATCAATCCTCATCAATAGGATGATAAGTCCTCAAATTTGCTTAAATTGCAATCAACTTATCAATCCTCCTCAATAGGATGATAAGTCCTCAAAGTTGTTCAAATCACAACTAAATCACGACAAACAACTTATCAATCCTCATCAATAGGATGATAAGTCCTCAAAGTTGTTCAAATTACAACACAATCCTATCAAAATCTGTACACATCCTCGTGAGTTTGATAACCAACTTATCAATCCTCCTCAATAGGATGATAAGCCCCAAAGCCTTGTTCAAACCACAAGCTCAAAGCCTTGTTCACATCACGTGCCTTAAACCTTGTTCAAATCGCGGGTTTCATATTTTGTCCCCGACAAAACCTAAACTTATCGACTCTCATCAATAGGCGATAGGTCCTTAAAATCTTGTTCAAACCACAAGTACCTAATTTTATCAAGTTAACTCCACACCTCGATAAAACCAACTTATCGATTCTCTTCAATAGAGCGATAGGTCCTCAAAATCTTGTTCAAATCACAACTAAATCACGACAAACAACTTATCAATCCTCCTCAATAGGATGATAAGTCCTCAAAGTTGTTCAAATCACAAGTACCCAACTTTATCAAGTTAACTCCACACCTCGATAAAATCAACTTATCAATCCTCATCAATAGGATGATAAGTCCTCAAAGTTGTTCAAATCACAACTAAATCACGACAAACAACTTATCAATCCTCATCAATAGGATGATAAGTCCTCAAATTTGCTTAAATTGCAATCAACTTATCAATCCTCCTCAATAGGATGATAAGTCCTCAAAGTTGTTCAAATCACAAGTACCCAACTTTATCAAGTTAACTCCACACCTCGATAAAATCAACTTATCAATCCTCCTCAATAGGATGATAAGTCCTCAAAGTTGTTCAAATCACAACTAAACCTCACAATCAACTCATCATTCCTTTCTAATAGAATGATAGATCCACAAAGTTGTTCAAATTACAACACAATCCTATCAAAATCTGTACACATCCTCGTGAGTTTGATAACCAACTTATCAATCCTCCTCAATAGGATGATAAGTCCATAAAGTTGCTCACATCGCAACACAATCTTGTCATGTTAACCTCACACCTCTGACAGTCAACTTATCAATCCTCCTCAATAGGATGATAAGCCCCAAAGCCTTGTTCAAACCATAAGCTCAAAGCCTTGTTCAAACCACAAGCTCAAAGCCTTGTTCAAACTACAAGCCCAAAGCCTTGTTCAAACTACAAGCCCAAAGCCTTGTTCAAACCACAAGCTCAAAGCCTTGTTCAAACCACAAGCTCAAAGCCTTGTTCACATCACGTGCCTTAAACCTTGTTCAAATCGCGAGGTTTCATATTTTGTCCCCGACAAAACCTAAACTTATCGACTCTTCAATAGAGCGATAGGTCCTCAAAATCTTGTTCAAACCACAAGTACCTAATTTTATCAAGTTAACTCCACACCTCTGATAAAACCAACTTATCGATTCTCTTCAATAGAGCGATAGGTCCTCAAAATCTTGTTCAAATCACAAGTACCCAACTTTATCAAGTTAACTCCACACCTCTGATAAAATCAACTTATTGACTCTCTTCAATAGAGCGATAAGTCCTCAAAAATCATCATCAAGTTAAAAATTCCACCTCTGATGATAAAATCAATTTATCAACTCTTTGCAATAGAGTGATAAGTCCCCAAAAGCTTGTTCAAACAACAAGTATGAAAGGCATGCCAAGTTAACACTATACTTTTGGCACCTTAAAGAAAAGTTAAAAGACTTAGTTGGAAATGTGGGGTTCATCACCGCGTTTTACTCATAAAACGCGAAGGACCACCCCCGCGTTTCAACACAAAACGCGAGGGTCGAGCCCGCTTTTTAAACACAGAACGCGATGGCCAGCTCCGTGTTTCAACCTCAAAACGCGAGGATCAGTCCCGGGTAGTAAAGTTCAAGACGCTACTGTCACTCCTGCATTTCAAAAAAGTAAAAATACCGGAGTTCACCCATGCAAGACGAATGACTAGCGTGGACAAAAGCAGAACACAACTTCTTTGAAGACAGAATGAGGAGCAATACCTTCTCAGGATCAAATAAAAGAAGATATCCAAAGTATTCCGAAAGCTCGTCCCAGTCAACCGCGAACTTTTGAAAACTTTGGAGGGGGTTCTATAGGCTGTAAAAAAAATTATTATTACTGAAGACAGCCAATATCCGCGAAACATTATCAATGAAGGTTACAAGCTGACGACTTTTACGATAACAAAGGAGAATTAGAAGCTAATGTCTCCAGAGTACAAGAATTACAAGTTGACAATCCTTGTGAAAAGAGATCACAAGTGTTGATCTCTTCAAAGAAAAGCGCGGGGCTCACCCCCCGCATTTCAATTCAAAACGCGGGACTCATCCCCGCGTTTCAATTCAAAATACGGAGCACGTGGCCCGCGTTCGAAGCCCAAAACACAGAGCACATTGCCCGCGTTCGAAGCCTAAAACGCGGAGCACATGGCCCGCGTTCGAAGCTCAAAATACGGGCCTCCAGCCCCGCGTCCTAGTTAAAACGTAGAAGAGGAGGTCCATCCCCATGTTCCTGCACTAAAATGCAGACGTGAGGCTTGCTCCAGAACGCGAACTTCGCGTTTTAACTCATTCAAACATGAGTTGAACGGTTCCTAAACCGTTTGAGAGATTTAAGGGGGGCGGTTACACCCCACTAAACCCCCATTATGGAGCAATTTAAGGGGGCGGTTACACCCTTTTAATCCCTATAAATGGGGAGTTTTCACAGCCAAATGGGGGCTGGTTTAAAGGGTTTTGGTCGGAGAACTAAAAAAAAAGGAGAGAAGGAGGGAGAAAAGAAAAGCCACTTCTACGCAGCTATGATCGGCGTAATGATCGGACCTTCATCCGTGGTCTGATTGGAGTGAAACGTGGAGGGCAGCCTCAACACTTGTCGTTCCTAATTTTGAACGGTGGAGATTGATTTCTACCGGTTGGATTTGGAGATATCGAGGTTTTACTGAAGTCAATTGTGCAGAGAATGGTTTCTTTAGCGCATCTGATCGGCGGACGATCGGACCTTCATCCGTGGTCTGATTGGAGTGAAACGTGGAGGGCAGCCTCAACACTTGTCGTTCCTAATTTTGAACGGTAGAGATTGATTTTTACTGGTTGGATTTGGAGATATTGAGATTTTACCGAAGCCAATTGTGCAGAGAACGGTTTCTTCTACGCAGCTGTGATCGGCATGACGATCGGACCTTCATCCGTGGTCTGATTGGAGTGAAACGTGGAGGGCAGCCTCAACACTTGTCGTTCCTAATTTTGAACGGTGGAGATTGATTTTTACTGGTTGTATTTAGAGATATTGAGCTTTTACCGAAGATCTGTGTCTTTTTTTTAAGAAAGGATCAAACCTCCTTTGCTGGCATCAACTCTCCTAGAGAGTTCAACTCGATTACAGTTTTCAAACTTGCACGGCAAGTTCTTCTCCGTCATTCTTGGCTAAAAGGATTACTAATCCTTTTCTAAAATCAACTCTATCAAAGAGTTCTTAACTCGGCCAGAGTTCTAAACTTGCTCGGCAAGTTCACATTAAACTCGTTAGAGTTATAAACTTGCTCTTGCGAGTTATTTTTTCAACCTCGTCCCACGAGTCAAGACGGTCGGATCGTCCATGGGATACAAGATTCAAGCTCCCACCGCTACCGCGAAGAACCCGGCATTAAACAAAGGGAAGGATCTCCGTCGATCTTTCTCTCTTTTGTAAATCGGGCAACCGATCGAGAAATTTATAATTTCTTTTTATCTAAGTCAGTTAGAGAGAGAGATTGCATTTGAGAGATTGTACTTATTCTTTCTTTAAAGTAAATAAGAAGGAATAGCATCAATTTTACAGTTTTCTCAATTTTTCCTCGCGAACATGGTCAAAGCTCGAAAGTCTCTATTTGAAGAAATCTCTTACAACAAGATTGTACCTAAAGCAGCGGCTATACACACTGAAGATGAAAGAAGGTACACCCATTCAGGAACATCTTGATGAATTTAATAAAATTATCATGGATATGAAAAACCTGGATCTTAAGCTTGATGATGAAGACCAAGCTCTCATTGTGTTGTGTTCCTTGCCTGACCCTTATGAAAACTTTGTTAACTCTATGTTGTATGGAAGAGAATCCATAAGTCTTGAGGATGTGAAGGCCTCTTTGAATTCTGCTGAGTTGAGAACAAAGTTGAATGGGAAAGGTACCGATAGGTAGGCTGATGGTCTGCTAGCCAGAGTTAGATCGAAGACCAGAGAGGATAATAACGAGCAATCCAGAAATCGTTCGAAGCCCAGGTCAACCCAAGACAAGAAATAAGTTGAGTGTTTCTACTGTCACAAGAAAGGGCATTACATGTCAGAATGTTATGCTCTAAAGAAGAAAGGCAACCAGCGTGGTGAAACCTCAGATTCAGCAAATACGACAAAAGCTAATATTGCCGATGTCGCTGAGACAGTTCTTGCAGTATGTCCCTTGGATGGCCGTTCTGATAGAGAATGGATATTGGATACAGGTCCGTCTAATCATATGTGTCCAAATAAAGATTGGTTCACTACTTACAAAGCTATAAGTGATGGGTCAGTTTTGATGGGCAATAATGCAGTTTGCAAAGCAGTTAGAATTGGTACAGTTCGCATCCGGTGTCACGATGGGATAGTGAGAACTTTATCAGATGTGAGACACATCCCGGACTTAAAGAAAAATCTGATTTCTTTGAGTTCTTTGCATTCTATTGGGTGTTATTACACTGGTGGAGGTGGAGCTCTTAGAGTTTCTAAGGGTTCATTGGTTGTGATGAAAGGTAGCAGAGTGAATAGTCTTTATGTTCTCCAAGACAGTACTGTGACAGGCTCTGCAGGTGTATCCTATGATGCTGACAGGGACACTACTCAGTTTTGGCACATGCGCTTTGGCCACATGAGTGAGAAGGGGATGACTATTTTGAGTAAACGTGGCTTACTCTGTGGTGATCATACATCATCACTTGATTTCTGTGAGCATTGTCTGTTTAGGAAGCAAACTCGGGTCAGCTTCTCGACTGGCTCACATACGATGAAGGGCACTCTCGACTACATTCATTCAGATTTGTAGGGACCTGCTCAGGTTCCATCCAAAGGTGGCGCTCTTTATTTTCTGACGTTTATTGATGATTTTTTCAGGAAAGTTTGGATTTATTTTCTCAGGCGCAAAAACGAGGTGTTCGAAACTTTCAAGAAGTGAAAAGTTCTTGTTGAGAATCAAACTGGGAAGAAGATTAAATATCTCCGAACAGATAATGGCCTAGAGTTCTGCAGTGGTAAGTTCAACCAGTTCTGCGCAAATTCTGGAATCGTATGACATCGCATGGTCAGGTACACTCCTCAGCAAAATGGGGTGGTAGAACGCATGAATAGAACATTGACGGAGAGAGCTAAGTGTATGTTCTCAAACTCCGGATTGGATAAATACTTCTGGGCTGAAGCTGTTAACGCAGCTTGTTACTTAGTGAACCGGTTTCCTTCTATCGCCATCGAGCACAAGACTCCAAATGAGGTATGGTCAGATAAACCCAGTGACTATTTAAATTTAAAGGTATTTGGATGTCCTGCTTACTATCATGTTAGAGATGGTAAGCTTGAGCCTAGAGCTAAGAAATGCATATTTATTGGTTATGCTGATGGCGTCAAAGGTTATCGCATGTGGAGTCTTGAACCTGATTCTCCTAAATTCATTATCAGTAGAGATGTTACTTTTAATAAAAAATATATGCTTGATCATGAAAAGGTTTCTGTTGAGTCTACAGAAAATATAGAGAAGACTGTGAAAAAGGTGGAGCTCGAGGGAGAGACTTCTCAAAAGTCGTCTACAAAAATTGCTCCTACAGTTGTAGAAGAGCAACATGATTCAGGCTCAGTTGATGATAATGCTGAGACTGAAGAATCTTATTCCATAGCTACTGGCAGAGAGAGGAGACAGATCAGACCTCCTCAGAGATATGCACATGCTAAATTAGTGGCATATGCTCTCACGACAGCTGAAGAGATGGGTATTCAAGAGCCATCAAACTTTACTGAAGCTGTCTCATGCAGAGAATCTGGTCATTGGGCCACGGCTATGATAGAAGAACTCGAGTCACTTTATAAAAATCAGACTTCGGATTTGGTGCAATTACCTAAGGGTAAAAGGGCAATTGGATGCAAGCGGATTTTCAAGAAGAAAGAAGGGATCCCAGGGGTTGAAGATGCTAGATTCAAAGCACGGTTGGTGACAAAGGGTTATAGGTAAAAGGAGGGAATTGACTATAATGAAGTATTTTATCCAGTTGTGAAGTATACCTCCATCCGTGTATTGCTTTCCATGGTTGCTCTATTTGATCTAGAGCTTGAGCAGCTCGATGTGAAGATTGCATTTTTACATGGTGAGCTTGAGGAGACTATCTACATGTCTCAGCCAGAGGGATACTTCGTAGAAGGTAAAGAAGATCATGTTTGCATATTGAAGAAATCTTTATATGGCCTGAAGCAGTCTCCCAGACAGTGATACAAGAGGTTTGATACTTTTATGCTTAGTCATGGGTACTCGAGAAGTACTTATGATAGTTGTGTGTACTATATGCGTCTAGGAGATGATTCTTTTATTTATCTTCTATTATATGTTGATGACATGCTTATTGCTGCTAATAATATGTCATAGATTTATGTTTTGAAGAAACAACTCAGTGATGAGTTTGAGATGAAAGATCTTGGTGCAGCAAAGAAGATCTTAGGAATGGAGATCAAGAGGGACAGAAAAGCTGGAACATTATATCTCTCACAGAAGATTTATATTGAAAAGGTGCTTGAGCGCTTTGGAATGAAGAAGGCCAAGCCCGTTACGACTCCTTTAGCTTCACACTTTAGGCTCTCGGCTTCAGATTCACCTAAGAGTGAAACCGAGAAGAAGGAGATGTCCCGAGTTTCATACTCTAGTACAGTGGGTAGCATTATGTATGCTATGATTTTCAATCATCCGGACATTGCCCAGGCAGTCAGTGTAGTGAGCAAATATATGGCTCAGCCAGGGAAGGCACATTGGGAGGCAGTGAAGTGGATCCTTCGGTATCTCAGGGGTACCTCAGATTTGGATTTAGTTTTTGATAGCAGTACTTCGGGAACCTCAGTTGTAGGTTTTGTAGATTTTGACTATGCTGGTGATCTTGATAAAAGAAGATCTTTGACTGGTTATCTTTTTACTCTTTCTGGCTCGGCTATTAGTTGGAAATCGACTCTACAGTCGATAGTGACTTTGTCTACTACGGAGGCAGAGTACATGGCAGCAGCAGAAGCAGTAAAGGAGGCCATTTGGTTGAAAAACCTCGTGAGTGAGCTTGGGCTTCAGCAGGAGGCTAGTTCAGTTGTATTTTGCGACAATCAGAGCGCAATGCACCTAACTAAAAACTCAGCACATCACGAGAGGACAAAACATATTGATATCAGATATCATTTTATTCGTAAGGCAACTGCTGAAAGAAGCATCACGATGAAGAAGATTGCTACTACAAATAACCCAGCTGACATGCTGATCAAACCGGTCTCGGTTTTCAAGTTCAAGCACTGCTTGGACTTGGGAGGTATTTGTACTTGTTAGGTGGCCCCGTTTGGGGGTATTGTTTGCAAGAGGGGTGTAGTTCACTGGTTCTTTATTTTTTTTGAGAATTCAATCTAAGGTGGAGATTATTGATGTTTATCTTTCATTCTCAAGCGGGACCCACTTATTTTGAAAAAGAGAAATAAATTTAACAATTTAATTTCTGCCACTGAAAGCACTCACACTTCTCAAGACAATTAAATAAAGTGGACCCCTCTTTTAAATAAATTTTCAACAAAGGTGGCTAAGGACCTTAGGGCTTTGAGTTAAAAGAAAACGACACAGGGTCGTTCTCATAAGTTGAACTTAATGATTCACAATCGCTGGTGGGATTTCCCTCTCTCATTAAGCGAGTCATCCCGTGTGAGTTTACAACCTCTGTGAGAGAGTTCTCATTTTTGTATGAGTGTTGTATCGAGAGATAAATATAGTGAAACCCCCTCTTGCCGTGGACGTAGATCAATTTGATCGAACCACGTAAATCTTGTGTGTTTGTGTTTGTTCTCTATTTTCTGATTTTGTGTTTTAATATTTTGGTACACTTGATCAGACCGCTGCTGGTTTATCCTAACAAGATCATGATCTTAGAAGTTAAAAAGGAGTCTTAAATAGAGAACAACCAACCTATGAAATTAACCCAAAAAATTTAACAGCCAGTTATTAGTCCTAACTTTTATATATGGCTCACCATTATATATAACATTACATACTCAAAGAAGTGAGACTTTATAAGTATACAATATAGAAGCGCAATGAGTAGATTGATATACCAGGTGTTGGGATTGAAGGCACTCAGTGAGCTTTCCAAGGATGATCGCCTCCCACACCGCCTCCATCCATTGACGCATGCATGAAATAAGCTACTTCGGAATGAATTCTGCATAAACCAAGCAATAAAATCAATCAGTTACTACGATGAATGCGGAAAAAAATTGCTTACAAGAAATTCCTAAAGGAAAGATTGAAGAGGGAGACATTCTATACTAGTTTCATGAGCAAATCTCCTATAAACTTAAGTTTATAGGGAATAGTATACACCAACTTTTTTATCCTTTGATGTTGCCTTTAGATTTGTGTCATTAAAAGATGCACAAATCTCAAAATGAGCTTCATATCTTTCATGAATCCCAAGGTGTCACGCCCCGGGTCCACGGGCCCGTTGGCACGATATAAGTCCTGGGATCCACGGAGTGCAACATGTGGTTTGGCGCAATCCACTGTCAAAATTGGCTAGCCAATGTTACACTTGGCTTTCAAGACCCATCATTTAAACCATTCAATCACTCAATCAATATCCAATGTGGCACTAAATCTTGGGATATCACAATCACCCCACCTTAATTGCGCGACGTCCTCGTCGCAGCATGACAATTGGTCCATCGCAGTATCACCGCCAGACGATGTGGACTCTAAAGGTGGCTCCTACGGGCTTCTAGAGGTGGCTCCCATCGCACTCACGCGGTGTAGCACTTAGTCTCGCATAGCACTTAGCTCTACATTTTCGGCTGGCTAACTTCTCTGATACCATTTGTCACGCCCCGGGCCCGCGGGTCCATTGGCACGATATAAGTTCTGGGACCCACGGAGTGCAACACGTGGTTTGACTCAATCCACTGCCAAAATTGGCTAGAACTTATCACGCCTCCAAATTGTGCAGCTTATTTTGAGATGCATGACAACAGCAACACGTGCGAAAAGCACATGCTAAGCCTACGGTGCACTTCTATATTATAAATAAGCTTCACTTAAAAGAAACTTTATTAACAAATATAAGTCTTAGAGCAAAAACTACATTATAACAAGTTCACTCTAATGAGTCAAATGACTCTTATTACATAAGCATAGTAGCATGACTAGTATAACTTTAACTTTCAGCACCAAACACTCTAAAAGATCCTTCTCATGTTCCAAAGTTCCGAGGTATAGATAAAGCTATCTAAGTTTCATCTGAAAAAGATTGAAAAAATAACAGGGTGAGTTTACACTCAGTGAGCAGATAACTTATCATTAGCGAATCAGACAAGTTTAAGAAATTATCAATACTAATTCAGATAAGTAATTGTCAAAAAGAACAATTGAGAAACACATAATATTTGAAAAGGAATTTCTAATACTAATTCGATCCACAATTTCTCTACACAAAATAAAATTATCATTTAAATAATATATAATAGATTAAAATAACTAATGAGAAGAAATCTACTCACCTTTAGAAAATCTGATAACAATTTGGAGAACCGTACTCCAAGAACCTACTCCTCGATCAAACCTATAAGCATACAAGCATACAAATTTCTAATACTAAAGATTCCATACTCAAACTATTCTGGGTATAAAACTAATATTTCTAGTTTCTAGAGGTTTTTCTAAAATTTTACTTCTTTTCCTTATTTCTAGAATAAAGTTGGATCTAAGAGAAAACTTCCTATAACTAGGGACCTATATAAAAAATTCCATTTCATCTTCTTCGTTTACTGTTTGTTGCCTACACCTAAACCCATTTGAGATCTGTTGGTCCAGTGGCCATGGTAGTCACCATCAGTTAAACCAAAGACCACGAATGGTCGGAGGTCGTCGGAAGACACCGGGGACAACGCCGGCGGCCGGAAAAGGTAAGAGTTTTTTTTTATCTCTAATCTATAATCATTCATAACTAAGGTTAAAAAAGAACTGACCTTTTTTTTTAAGCTCCGCTCTTCCTCGTTCTTCCCCCTCTCTGATCTCAAATGTTCTCCCTTTTTGCTTTCTTGTAAACTGAATATTTGGGGCTTTTTAGGTTTTTATTTCTTAAAGTTTCCATAGCTTTTGGATTTCTAAACTCCCATATTAATTGTAAACACAATAACCCAATTACTACCTTCAGTTATGAAACTCTTCATTTTCTTATTTTTATTTTAAAAAAAAAAAAAGAAATCCGGTTCTCTACACAATGCGACATCAATGGATAGAAAAGTTGGTGTATGACTATTCCCTATAAACTTAAGTTTATAGGAAATTTTCTCCTGGCTTCATCTTCATTAGTTTGAACAGGGTTGGGAGAGATCAAGTACAAATCCAAATGAATCCCATCAACTAACACACCTTCCCTCATCAACTCCCATCACCGAGCTCCGGTTCGCATCTCAGTAAAAGGACAAAAAAAGGAAAAAGAACAAAGAGAGGGAAGCCTCACCGAACCACCATTCCCATCTCAAGGCAAGGACAAATAGAAAAGAACAAGGATAGACAGGCCTTACCTGAAGATCTTGTAACCCATCCCGTCAAGCACGGTGGAAAAGAAAAATAATATTTTATGCATTGACTCCCAAAACTACCCTCCATTCTGAGAAACAATGGAAAATACTCAAGAGGACAAAGTAGTAAAAAACAGGTGAAATGGAAAGAATGAGAACAGGGTTACTCTCTCCCCAAAATAACCTTGAAGAATGACAGACCAACAAGGGCAGAAGAGGAATAAAATCTATGAACAGTAAATGATGAAATTTGACATGCCTTACCCAAAATATCCCTGAACCCAACCTGAAATCAAGCTTAGCTGTTGAGGATAAACCTGTAATAAAGTTGAATAATAGAGGGCAGAAATGGAAGAAGAAGATAAAACTCATCTAGCTTTTAAACAATTGTTTTTATTGTTTTTATGGTTTCATCTCTGTTAAAGTCAACTAAGCACCACTACACAATTATGCAGGCTCGTAGCATCAGCAACTGTATAATCATCTTCACTACTTCATGTATTCCCTCCAAATTCACATGTATGACCTTGTGAAAACTCCGTGCTTAATGTCATCAACAGCTAAAAGCTTGGAGCAGAAGGTCATGTTTCATATCAATAATGTAAGATTATATTTTCCCATGAGTACGCAATATTCCATTAACTTTTTTGTTTCCAAAAGAAGGACAACTGATTAGGGGTGGCAATTTATGACCCGACCCGTCAACCCGATCCGTCCTGACCCGTTTAAAATGGATATGAGTCGAGTTATATGGGTCGGGTCATAAACAGGTCAACCCAAATTTACCTATTTATTAAATAGGTCAATTCGGGTTGACCCGACTGACTCGTATAACCCAAATTTACCTATTTATGAATCTCATGTAGTTCTGTAATTTTCATCACAGTTAATGGAAATTATGACGAGGCTTGTGGAGGGGAAGAATATCAATGGAGCTTGTCTAAGTGTTTAGTGGGGATATATGCTTATGTGTTTTGTTGGATAGTATGCAATAGTTGTGGTTTCAGTAAAAGTTCCCGAGGAATTACTCTGAAACAGAATATGAATGAGGTGAGCCTGAATTGATTTTTTTCCCCCTTTAAATTCCTTTTACATTTTTTTATATAGTCAAGTGGATTTTTTGTGTTAGGGTCTGAAGCTGCTCAAGGCTTCTCTGCAGTCGAGCAAGAAATGCGCTCAACCTTTTTGGGACCTTTTTGTTAATGTTGGAATGTATGATCGGATATGTATATGTTGGCTTTGCAAGAAATGATCAATGGCTGTATTTTGTGAATGGGAAGCAAATGTGTGTGGGTGTGGCTAGCTGGAAGCTTGCAACATTAGAAAATGTTAGGTTTTGTTTGCATCAAATGTTTGCTGGTTGAATGAGCTCTTTTGAATATGTGATGTTTGAGAAAATGCCTATGAGATAGAGTGATGTGTTTTTTCCCGACATAATTGCTGTTTGAGAAAATGCCTGTGAGAAAATGCAATAGTTGTGGTTTCATGTAATGCAACTAAATGAGGAATCTGTACTTTGCAGGTCATGGTAGACCTCGATGCTCCAAGTCCAAGCAACCCAAACCTAAGGGAGTATTTGCACTGGTGTGTATTCTCTCTCTCTCTCTCTCTCTCTCTCCCCACCATCACCCCCACCACAATGTACTAAGTATCCCTGAGAAAAAGTTATTTATGTTGGAGAGACTGCAAGCTATAAACAGGTAAAAAAAAAGCCTATAAACGTGTCCTTCGGGTTATACAGTTGAACTGATTTTTTCTACACGCAAAGAACCCAGTTTTTCTAACTTTTTATTTGGGGCAATAACACTTAAACCCCTGCTCTTAATTTCAAGTATAAGAAGAACACTCCAAGCTGTACACTTACTAGCAAAAACTACTAGAAACCTTCATCCTCATCCAACAAACCCTCAAAAAATGGCGCCAAAACCTCTCATCCTCTTCCTCTCTCTCCTCATCTCCACACTCTTCATAACCAATTCTCAAAACCCTGAACAACAAATCCTTTTTCAAATCAAAGAAGAGTTTAGAAATCCTCCAGTTACTGAATCCTGGAACACTTCGACTCCTCACTGCAACTGGATAGGAATCAAATGCACAAATTTCTCAGTTTCTCATATAAATCTTTCATACCAATATATACCAGAATCAATTCCAGATTCTATATGCAAGCTCAAGAATCTTGCTTTTCTTGATCTATCATTTAACAAATTCTCAGGTCCATTTCCGACAAACTTGTACAATTGCACCAACTTACAATATCTCGATCTCTCTCAGAATTATATTGAGGGCCCAATCCCCTCGAATATCAATCATCTGCCGAATCTAATAAGTTATCTGAGCCTGGTTCAAAATAATTTTACCGGGAGTATTCCTTCTTCTATTGGCCAACTCTCTGAGCTCCATTCTCTCTCTCTAGAATACAATTCTCTCAATGGTACGCTTCCTGCTGAATTGGGCAACTTATCGAGACTAGAGCATTTATCGCTCTCAAACAACCCATTTTCTCCTTCGAAGATCCCTGCTGAATTTGGTAACATGAGTAGTCTAACCTCCTTGTGGATGAAGTCGGCAAATTTGCATGGGGAGATACCACAATCTTTTGACAAGCTATCAGAGCTTGTACAGTTAGACCTGTCGATGAATTCTCTTAGTGGGAGCATACCTGCAGGTAGCAAATCTAATCCAATATTGAGGTGCTTATACTTGTATCTGAAGGAAAATTAAATTCTAATTTTCTTTTTCTAGATTTAATAATCTAAAACAATTTTAGATTAATAATAAAAAATGGAAGATCATATCATATAGATCATGTAATTTTCATAAGCTTTAGAAATACCTCACTTTGGATAAGTCCAAGTGTCCTGCCTCAATTTGATTCACCTTGCTCCTCCTCTAACTCTTTAGATACTTCACAGATTGTAAGAGATGATGACCCTCCTTTTTCTAATCCGCGAATTTCTTTTGGTGGGAAGAAAAAGAACGTTTGTAACTTTCTGTATCTTTTCTCAGAGATAAGTTCCTTTTATTGGGAGCATATAGATGGGATCTTATAAGGATTCTTTCTCATAGCTATCGATTTAAAACTCATCTAAAATATCTCTAAAGTTCTTATCCTTATCTCATAAGATCTTAAATCTCAACAAGCTTTCGGAATACCTCACTTTTGAATAGTCCAAGTGTCCTGCCTCTATTCGATTCACATAGCTCCTCCTCTAACATGAGAATTTCTTTGGTGGAAAAAAAAAAGAATGTTTTAACTTTCGTATCTTTTATCGAGATAAGTTCCTTTTATTGGGAGCATATAGATGGGATCTTATAAGGATTCTTTCTCATAGCTATCGATTTAAAACTCATCTAAAATATCTCTAAAGTTCTTATCCTTATCTCATAAGATCTTAAATCTCAACAAGCTTTGAATACCTCACTTTTGAATAGTCCAAGTGTCTGCCTCAATTTGATTCACCTTGCTCCTCCTCTAACATGAGAATTTCTTTGGTGGAAAAAAAAGAATGTTTTAACTTTCGTATCTTTTATCGAGAGATAAGTTCCTTTTTATAAAAGCATATAGCTAGGATTTTCTAGGATTCTTTCTCATAGCTATCATTTAAAACTCATCTAAAATATCTCTAAAGTTCTTATCCTTATCTCATAAGATCTTAAATCTCAACTACTATATCACTTGAAATTTTACAGATAACTTTGATTTAAACTAATATTGCAAATATACTCATCAACATATTTGCAAAGTAACACTAGAGAAAAATATATTTGCAAGTGAGTCCCTTCAATAGCACTTCTTTACTAATAAGTCCTTCCACTACTATCTTTATTCCAATATAAGTTACAGAGACAAATTTACATATTTGTTGTCACTCATACAACTTATATTTAATTCTATGTTATATTAGACTCAATATATTCAACTAATATATTATTTGTATATTTGATAAAATCTTTTATCGAATCATACAACGGTCGTGTTTAATATAGTCCAATATAACTTAGAATAACTTGGAATAATAATATTCTTCATAAGATTAAATGTGGATTGCATGTTAAGAATAACACATCTCATATAATATTTATGCAATCCAGCAAGCACATGTATACATGTATAGTCTTTTATTAGACATCAATGGTTGGCTGTATCAAAGTTAACATATCCACTATACATATAATGATTCTCTTTCAGGTATCAGGACCACTTTATAAGTATCTCTCTTGTTTCCTTGAGCAATAATTATTAAGAGGACTTGTTCTTGATCCAATTCAACATATATACTTACTATATATGCCGACATGTTCACTTAGTAAGCCACTTTTACAAATGATGGTTCGACAAACCATCCCATGAATATGACAGTGCAACACATGTTAGCTTCCAAGTGAAATACCCATCTTTTCACTTAACTAAGAACTATTAATATTAAGTCATTAGAAAAATTTGTCTCTATCTTTATGATTCACCAATCATAACTAAGTTTTAAATCTTAATCTTAAGCAATATATTATTGTACCCATAAAATAATCATGCACATGTAAGAATAAATATAATAATTTATCAGTTCATAAAATAAAATAAATAAATTGGCTTTGTAGTCCATATACGCCTAACAGTATCCATATAAATCTTCAAATACTAATCCAAAATTGAGCTTTTCTTCTTCGAATTTCTCGGACTGAATTCCTATCTTCTTCAAAGGGATAATTGTGGATAGACTTCATGTACTACTATTACCAAACTGAACTTACTACCCTATAGTTCTAATGTTGCAGTTAGACCCTTTGAAAGAGTTCAAATGAAAATCTATCATTGAAGATACCCCATGAAAAGGGTCAAAATGCACTCCAAGGGTCTTATTTCAAACAGTAGAACTACAGGGGTTGTAGGTTCAATTTGGTGATAGTAAGGAGGGTCCAGAATTAACCCAATTTTAAAAATAAAAGGTTCTGGTCTGATCCACTTGCCAGCACTAGATTTGGTAAACAAAGAATGACTCATATTTGATTTCTTCGACATAAGAATATCAAATTTATTTTGATTTCTATATGCCAAATAGAATGTGACCAAATGGTTAGATGGATAATAATCAATCTCTTTGATAATTATTAGATAACCTTCCATCCGAACCTGCAGGTATATGGATGCTGGAAATACTTGAATTGATCTATCTGTGGCATAACAAGTTATCAGGTGATATAAACAAGAAGATTAAAGCTAAGAGTCTGGTCGAGATTGATATATCAATGAACAATCTAACAGGGCCAATTCCTGTGGGTTTCAAAAACCTGCAGAATCTCAATGTTTTTTACTTGTACGACAATCAATTATCTGGCAGTATTCCTGCAGAGATTGGTCTGCTTCCTTCACTCACCGATATCAAACTCTTCAGCAACAAATTGACAGGAATCCTTCCTCCTGAACTGGGAAAGCACTCGAAACTCGGATATCTAGAGGTTGATGACAACTCACTATCCGGTGAGTTACCACAGTTCCTTTGTGCTCAAGGGAACTTAAATTCCCTGATCATCTTCAACAACAATTATTAAGAGGACTTGTTCTTGATCCAATTCAACATATATACTTACTATATATGCCGACATGTTCACTTAGTAAGCCACTTTTACAAATGATGGTTGCGACAAACCATCCCATGAATATGACAGTGCAACACATGTTAGCTTCCAAGTGAAATACCCATCTTTTCACTTAACTAAGAACTATTAATATTAAGTCATTAGAAAAATTTGTCTCTATCTTTATGATTCACCAATCATAACTAAGTTTTAAATCTTAATCTTAAGCAATATATTATTGTACCCATAAAATAATCATGCACATGTAAGAATAAATATAATAATTTATCAGTTCATAAAATAAAATAAATAAATTGGCTTTGTAGTCCATATACGCCTAACAGTATCCATATAAATCTTCAAATACTAATCCAAAATTGAGCTTTTCTTCTTCGAATTTCTCGGACTGAATTCCTATCTTCTTCAAAGGGATAATTGTGGATAGACTTCATGTACTACTATTACCAAACTGAACTTACTACCCTATAGTTCTAATGTTGCAGTTAGACCCTTTGAAAGAGTTCAAATGAAAATCTATCATTGAAGATACCCCATGAAAAGGGTCAAAATGCACTCCAAGGGTCTTATTTCAAACAGTAGAACTACAGGGGTTGTAGGTTCAATTTGGTGATAGTAAGGAGGGTCCAGAATTAACCCAATTTTAAAAATAAAAGGTTCTGGTCTGATCCACTTGCCAGCACTAGATTTGGTAAACAAAGAATGACTCATATTTGATTTCTTCGACATAAGAATATCAAATTTATTTTGATTTCTATATGCCAAATAGAATGTGACCAAATGGTTAGATGGATAATAATCAATCTCTTTGATAATTATTAGATAACCTTCCATCCGAACCTGCAGGTATATGGATGCTGGAAATACTTGAATTGATCTATCTGTGGCATAACAAGTTATCAGGTGATATAAACAAGAAGATTAAAGCTAAGAGTCTGGTCGAGATTGATATATCAATGAACAATCTAACAGGGCCAATTCCTGTGGGTTTCAAAACCTGCAGAATCTCAATGTTTTTACTTGTACGACAATCAATTATCTGGCAGTATTCCTGCAGAGATTGGTCTGCTTCCTTCACTCACCGATATCAAACTCTTCAGCAACAAATTGACAGGAATCCTTCCTCCTGAACTGGGAAAGCACTCGAAACTCGGATATCTAGAGGTTGATGACAACTCACTATCCGGTGAGTTACCACAGTTCCTTTGTGCTCAAGGAACTTAAATTCCCTGATCATCTTCAACAACAATTTTACTGGTAATCTTCCATCTTCAATGGGCAGTTGTCACACTCTTAGCTATCTTAAGGTTCAGAATAATAACCTATATGGCGAAGTGCCAGCTGGCATCTGGTCAACAGCGAATCTAACACATGTAATTATGCACCACAACTCGTTATCGGGTGCTTTGCCCAGAATTTACCACGGTATCTGACAGTACTTGATATAGAAGATAATGGATTCTCAGGAAATATTCCATCATCCGGGCCAAATTTAGCGCATTTTAAAGCGAGCAACAATAGGTTCTCTGGTGTAATATCTGCTAAGCTTGACAAATTTTCAAGTCTCCAGATTCTATCTCTCGGTTGCAATCAGATATCAGGCAACATTCCAAGCTCTATATCTGCGTTGAGATTTCTCACAAAGCTGAATTTGAGCAGCAATAGTCTATCTGGCAATATACCTGCCAATATTGGATCTTTGCCAGTTCTCAATACAATTGATCTGTCAGATAACATGTTATTGATCCAATTCAACATATATACTTACTATATATGTCAACATGTCCACTTAGTAAGCCACTTTTACAAATGATGGTTGAGACAAACCATCCCATGAATATGACAGTGCAACACATGTTAGCTTCCAAGTGAAATACCCATCTTTTCACTTAACTAAGAACTATTAATATTAAGTCATTAGAAAAATTTGTCTCTATCTTTATGATTCACCAATCATAACTAAGTTTTAAATCTTAATCTTAAGCAATATATTATTGTACCCATAAAATAATCATGCACATGTAAGAATAAATATAATAATTTATCAGTTCATAAAATAAAATAAATAAATTGGCTTTGTAGTCCATATACGCCTAACAGTATCCATATAAATCTTCAAATACTAATCCAAAATTGAGCTTTTCTTCTTCGAATTTCTCCGGACTGAATTCCTATCTTCTTCAAAGGGATAATTGTGGATAGACTTCATGTACTACTATTACCAAACTGAACTTACTACCCTATAGTTCTAATGTTGCAGTTAGACCCTTTGAAAGAGTTCAAATGAAAATCTATCATTGAAGATACCCCATGAAAAGGGTCAAAATGCACTCCAAGGGTCTTATTTCAAACAGTAGAACTACAGGGTTGTAGGTTCAATTTGGTGATAGTAAGGAGGGTCCAGAATTAACCCAATTTTAAAAATAAAAGGTTCTGGTCTGATCCACTTGCCAGCACTAGATTTGGTAAACAAAGAATGACTCATATTTGATTTCTTCGACATAAGAATATCAAATTTATTTTGATTTCTATATGCCAAATAGAATGTGACCAAATGGTTAGATGGATAATAATCAATCTCTTTGATAATTATTAGATAACCTTCCATCCGAACCTGCAGGTATATGGATGCTGGAAATACTTGAATTGATCTATCTGTGGCATAACAAGTTATCAGGTGATATAAACAAGAAGATTAAAGCTAAGAGTCTGGTCGAGATTGATATATCAATGAACAATCTAACAGGGCCAATTCCTGTGGGTTTCAAAAACCTGCAGAATCTCAATGTTTTTTACTTGTACGACAATCAATTATCTGGCAGTATTCCTGCAGAGATTGGTCTGCTTCCTTCACTCACCGATATCAAACTCTTCAGCAACAAATTGACAGGAATCCTTCCTCCTGAACTGGGAAAGCACTCGAAACTCGGATATCTAGAGGTTGATGACAACTCACTATCCGGTGAGTTACCACAGTTCCTTTGTGCTCAAGGGAACTTAAATTCCCTGATCATCTTCAACAACAATTTTACTGGTAATCTTCCATCTTCAATGGGCAGTTGTCACACTCTTAGCTATCTTAAGGTTCAGAATAATAACCTATATGGCGAAGTGCCAGCTGGCATCTGGTCAACAGCGAATCTAACACATGTAATTATGCACCACAACTCGTTATCGGGTGCTTTGCCCAAGAATTTACCACGGTATCTGACAGTACTTGATATAGAAGATAATGGATTCTCAGGAAATATTCCATCATCCGGGCCAAATTTAGCGCATTTTAAAGCGAGCAACAATAGGTTCTCTGGTGTAATATCTGCTAAGCTTGACAAATTTTCAAGTCTCCAGATTCTATCTCTCGGTTGCAATCAGATATCAGGCAACATTCCAAGCTCTATATCTGCGTTGAGATTTCTCACAAAGCTGAATTTGAGCAGCAATAGTCTATCTGGCAATATACCTGCCAATATTGGATCTTTGCCAGTTCTCAATACAATTGATCTGTCAGATAACATGTTAACTGGTTCAATTCCAGATTCTATGGGGAATATGAAGCTCAACATTCTCAATCTCTCTTCCAACGATCTCTCGGGTGAGGTTCCTCTCTCATTACAGAATCAAGCATATGATGAGAGTTTTCTCTCGAACCCAAATCTCTGCTCCTCAAGTTCTCTAATAAATCTCAGAACTTGTTCGCAAAAGAGTTCGTCTAGAGAGTTACTTGTTCTTCTTGGTGCACTTCCCCTTTTGGCTATAATTTCTCTTGGCCTATTGTTCATTTTGAGAGGATACACGAGAAGAAATCGCAGCAATGAATTCAATGCATGGACGATAACAACTTTTCACCCTTTGGGCGATTTCAACGAGTCCAACATTGTGAAAGGACTCACTAATGACAACTTGATCGGAAGGGGAGGTGGAGGATTAGTATACAAGATCACCCTCAGTAACCAAAGCAGAGACACTGTAGCTGTGAAAAAAATCCGTAACAGTGCAAGGCCGGAAAAGGAGTTCCAGGCGGAAGTTCAGTTCCTGGGCTCGATTCGACATGCAAACATCGTCAAGTTACTTTGTTGCATCTCGAGTGCTGACTCCAAAATTTTGGTGTATGAATATGTGGAAAACGGGAGTCTAGACATGTGGCTTCATCCTAGACGCCGATCATCGGTTTCAGGACGATCTGTGCCACTGGAT
This sequence comes from Asparagus setaceus, assembly GCA_012295165.1. Classification (NCBI taxonomy): domain Eukaryota; kingdom Viridiplantae; phylum Streptophyta; class Magnoliopsida; order Asparagales; family Asparagaceae; genus Asparagus; species Asparagus setaceus. The sequence goes on from CM022703.1 coordinate 10,601,131, forward strand.
TGGCCGAAGAGATTGATGATTGCAGTGGGAGCGGCCAAGGGGTTGTGCTACATGCATCATGGTTGCTCTCCTCCAATTGTGCATCGTGATGTTAAGTCTAGCAACATCTTGTTGGACTCAGATTTTAACGCTAAGATTGGGGATTTCGGGCTGGCTAGAATGCTAATGAAGGCTGGAGAGCCTGAGTCGGTATCTGTGGTAGCCGGTTCTTTTGGTTATATGTCTCCAGGTAAAAGCTTCTAACATTGGTTTTGATCAGTATTCATCTACTGACTGTTGTGTATCAAAAATGCAGAATGCGGATGGTTGAGAAAAGTGAACGAGAAGGTGGATGTGTATAGCTTCGGCGTAGTACTTCTGGAGCTGACGACTGGTAGAGAAGTGAACTACATCAATGAGCACGTTTGCCTAGCTGACTGGGTGTGGCAATGGTTCCAAGAGGGCAAAAGCCTCATCGATGTAATCGATAAAGATATCAGAGATTCGTCTTATGTTGATGATATTCAGGCTGTAATCAGATTAGGTATCATCTGTACTGGGGCGTTGCCTGCATATAGACCTTCGATGAAGGAGGTGCTGCAGATCTTGCAAGCGTGCAATCAGAAGAATGCTGGAAACGGATCAGGTCCAGCAGAGAGCAATACAGCTCCACTTATCAGAACCAAATCCAAATGGGGGAGCAGTAGGAGGTCATCAGAGGTTGAAGAAGGTGATCATGGTGATTGTTCCTAAAAGCCAACTTGTCTGTATACATGTTAACTATGTGCTGTTTCATAGAATAAGTTACGCTTTATGGTCTAGAATTTTGCCAACAATCACTATGTCAGTACCAAATATATAAAAGCTTAGTACACCCCCGCTTTTTTATTTAGAGATGCAACAGTTATCACACAACTCTGAAAGAGAAGAACAGTGTAAATAAAGCAATGGAAATCCTATAGCAAGATTGCTGAACAAAAAAAGCTGTAAAGAGTGGCTAAATGCAAAATTATCTACTTCCTTGTTGTACAAGCTTTTTTTATTGGAGGGAAGAAAAGAAAATGAAAGGGTGAAATTAGGAGATCATAATATACACCCGGATTGTCTCAGAAACCTTAGGACCCTTTAAGTCCAATGTACTGAGAGTTGGCGGCAGCAAGGAGAGCAGCACCAATGCCTGACCCATCATTGGCAAGCTTGACAATAATAGAATCCGAGGCTTCTTCTCCGAGAAGTTCTCTGAGAGTACTCTGCAAGTATTTGCTGAATATGGTGTAGTGCTCAAAAAGAGCCCCATCTATAGCAATCACTGTTCTTGGCTTGTCCACACTTGCCTTGTGCCTTTCTAACTTCTTTAATATAGCAAAAATGCCAGCAGCAGCTAGACGGGCACCACGCTTTGTAATAATATCACACACCTCAACGACAAGTTTTCTTGTATCGATAGAACTGGTGATCTGAAATTTAGACAAAGTTCAAACCCCAGAATTGCAAAGTATTTCAGTGAGAACTTGAAGGGTCAACAAGTAAAAAAAGAAACTTACCCCTAGGATTTCCTCCAGTTTCTTACCAACAATGTTGAGATTAGAGGACGTATCATGATGCATGGCAGACACCACAGGGGTCCTGCAAATTGCACATTCCTCGATTTCAGAAATGGAACCTACATACATGCTGTCAAATAACAACCCCACCCCCCCCCAAAAAAAAGAAAGAACCTTTGCTATGGTGGAGTAAGTTTTTCATCTTGCAATAGAGGCAACAGAGGAGAATGTTTCATCACCATAATTGGTACAATCTATGTAACAATATTCACATTGTTGGTAAAAGAAGTTCACAAGAACATGACAATTCAAGCATATACATTTCCTATACGAACTCTGTTGTGGACACTGTATAAGATATGATACCTTTTGATTTTTTTTTATTTTTTTAATACAAAACTTATCTCATGTCAATTTATTGGATCCTTAGTTAACAAAGAAAATTCAAAAAGACAATATAACTTTATGTGGGTACTCACTCTTTGTGGATGTAGGCCAATTCTTATAGATAAGGTGTAAAAATCTCTAAAGAATCAATTTGAACGACATATAGCCAACTGAAATTATGGAAAGGATATTTAAGAGCTTGAAGTAGAATCATAGAGCACCTTAATAAAGTTTGAATCCACTATTCAGAAGTACCAAAAAAAAAAGATTTAATGACGTATGGGTTTACATCTAATTACTCTGAGTCCAAGCTTCTATTCAGGTGCCAAATGATAAAATGAATTGAACAGACCGTCGAGAAAGAGAGAATCTCATTTCTGACATTCATAAGTAAGGAATGATTTATTAGTCTTGTTTAAAATAAAAACATTCTTCTTGACCAACCATCCCATTGGAGGGATATGTTAGAGTAAACTCATGAGTCATGTCTCCCAACTTAGTTTCTAGATCTAATGATTCATTCTAAATCTGTAACTACTTCAGACCAGCCGGGAAAAAATAACAATAATGAACTTAAACTAAAGCCTTACGGCATGCTAAAAAAGAAGCTGGCAACTTGAGAATGTAACTTTTAGGCAACTCTAGCAGCAACATTTCTTCAAACAAATAAGCAATTAGAGTAGTATCAGACAAAATAGCAACAGTTCCACAAAACTCAAGGTTTTAAATGTCGGATGTCGGGTTCATGTCGGACGGCCGAAATCCATGTCGGATAGCGGAAATCGGGGATATGTCGGGAGACATGGACTAAATATCGGATTGCCATATCGGGTGGTGCATCTATGTATAATATCATGTCCTAAATGCAATCTAAGCATTCCTAAACTCAATTTAAGCATACTTTATAAATTCCATAGTCTAAACATATAAAAAGTATATAATATAGGATGTTTAGGGTTACTAACCGATTATATTTACATATTTAAATCAATTGCATATTTAAATTGACAAATTAAATAATTATGCATTATTCAAAGCTTACTAAAATACCAACTACCAAGTCCATTATTCAAAGCTTATTAAAATGATGAAATCTTCAAACAGTACCTAATTTGATACAAAATTTAAACACAATGATGGCCAACCAATTGCTTAGAAAGTGTATAGGGCAGTGGAGAGTGTTGTCTCCACACTAAAAAGTAAAAGAAGGGGTGATAATTTCAGCTCTCAATTGCTTGGCAGTTTCTGATTTCAATTTAATTTCAGCAACTTGGTACGAATTCAAGAGAGGCAGCAGACATTAAGGACTGTTAACAGTTAAGTATCTCCTATGCATTAGAATTTGAATTTGTTACATGTCAATTTTATAATTCAATTACAAACTTAAAATCAATTTTATTTGATAGGGAAAAAAATTCAAGAGGTAGGCTTACCTTGTTGATTTTGAGAAACAAGAAAAATGATTCAAGAGATAGGCCTTTTGCTCGGCACAAACGGCAAAAGAAAAAAAATCAGTGACGTAGAGGGAGAGACAGGGACTCAGAGAGAGAGAGAGAGAATGAGAGAGAGAAAGAGATGGAAGAAGAGTCAGACTCAGATACTCACCAGAGGTTGAGGGAAGCTCGAAATTTGGCTTCCGATGTCGTAAGGAAGAGAGAGAGAGGAAGAGGCGGCAATGGGTAGGTTCCGACGTTGCAGGGAAGAGAGAGAGAGGACGAGGCGGCAAGGGCTTCCGAACTCACAGGGATGAGAACGAGAGACAGAGACGAAGAAACGGTGATGGCCAATGGGTTCCCAAGTCGCAGCCTTAGTTTTTTTTCTTTTTTTTGTCTATCGGGTTCATAAGGAAACCCTAAACTTCAGAATAGGTCAAATGGGTTTGGATTTTCATCACTAAATCCAAACCCGATAACAAAGAAACAGCTTTTTTTTAAAAGATCATATCGGCTGATTTTTTAAAGCTGAAAAATCGGCCGATATGCTCGATATACCCCCGATATATCCGACTTGGTCTTGAAAAACGGCATACGATTTGAAATTGTCCAAGTCGTATCGGTCGAGCCCTCAAACTGACATGTCGGCCGATATGTGGGACATGTCGGCCGACATTTAAAACACTGAAAAAATTAATGAGAGAAATTAAGCATAAGTGATACAAGATCCTGAACACTGACCCAAAAAAAAGAAAAGAAAAGAAAAGAAAGGAGATACAAGATCCTGGCCTACTGGAAATCGAAACAAACAAACAAAAAATAAAGAACACTTTGCTGACTTATGATTTTGATTTCATAATATTTTAATGATAACGAACTATATTTTGTATGCATAGTATTCCTGAGTATTTCAGGAATATGAAGTGATGAAATTTGGACATTGTAGCTTTAGTGCTTCGCGGTAAAGTGTTCAAGTACAATGATCAAAAGCACAAGCTTCAAGATTAGAAGACTAATTATTAATGTCATATTATATGAAAGCAAGAGATCTCAGCTTCAAAAAGAAAGAAATACACATACCAATTGAATTACGATGAAGATATGCAACTACGTTGAAATGTTTAGGTATTTCCTATAAACTCCTGTTTTTAACATTAGTTAATTTCAGCATTGAACCACATAAGAGCGCTACACATTCCATTACGAGTCAATAGAATCAAATTTGAGTCAGTTCAGAGCTATATGGCTCAAGTAATGACCATTTTAGTGAACCGGGAGCAAAACCATAATAACCTGTGCGTGAAACGTCAAACAAACATAAAAACAGACCAGTCTTCGATCTACCTACCAATCGAACGATCGATTGGGATTTAAAATGTAGGGATTTTGTATATTCTTACTTTTCTAAGTTGATTTTTGGATCTAATTTGAATTTTAAATAGGTTTGACTTGGGGAAAAATATAGGTGATACATAACAGTCTTGTCTCCCACCAAAAGTGATAGGGATCAGTATACCCGATTTTATTCTAGAGGGACTTGGCATCATAGATCTCATTGATATCTCAGATTTGATTTGGTTTAAGATAATTCATATTTTATTTGGTTATTGTTGGGATAAAAATAAAGTTACTGATAAGGTTGAGATTATTTTGATTTGATTTGTTTAGGGATAAGCATTTACATGTTTTAGATAAGATTTGAGTTATCTTCTATTTATTTGAATCTCTATAAAAAAGAGGAACTTATATGTAATCGTCAGTGAATTTGAATGAGAATTATTGCTCAAAGAGATTTCTGGAGTGATTCCAATTGTGTCTTTTAAGCTTATTCTTTCAGATTAATCCTAACATTTGATCTCATTCAAGTTCCTCAACAACTTTCCTCAAAACGATCTCATCCTCACAGCCACGTTATTCTCCTCTTCCCCACATCGCATGAATCTAAGCCCTCTCCATAGCCTCTGTCAAACTGGACTTGAACCTGCACCTGAAGCCTTAGCCTCGCCGTTGATAGCAACCAGCTCCAGTGTTCTCGATGTTGCAACCTCTCCTTCACAGGTCTGATCCCTGCAGAATTCCACAGCGACAGAGAACTACAAAACTCAGATCCAAGCCCCTGTTCCCGTTTAATCAGATTGCTTATATTTTGTGGTTAATTAAAACGGTTACATCCTTGATCTTATATTGAACTGACCCTTTTATTTTGATACCCTTTCGCAGGAGCTAACTAATAGGAATTCGACTCAAACACTGAGTACTCAATTAGGATTTGTAGACTGTGCTCGATGTTTTATCGCAAACGCATTCCTTATTTGCTGTAGTTTTTGCATCAATTATTATTATTAATTGTTAGTTTATTATAGTTTGATATTTAAAATTATTTTCCGCTGCAAATTTAGTGTGAGTTTGCACTTGCTTTGCATATTAGTTTGTTTAATCACTTTTCCTAGAACTTGATAGATCGTGCTACGTCAAATTGGTATCAGAGCCTAGGTTTTAAAAAGTTAAAAAATTATTAGCAACCAAGAAAAAAAAATTGTCATCATGAAGTGTGAGGAGTGTCATATCAATGATGTTAATCCTGATTATTACCACCTGCCTGTTTGTAGTAACCCATATTTCCACAATCTCTTGGTCAAAATCTTAGATGCAGCTAGGCCTCTTCCACCACCCTAACATAAGATGTATGTCAATTTTATTTTATAAAAATAAAAAAATAATTTTAGTTCTTTCAATTTTAGAAAATGCTTTGTTTCTAGTTGACTTGATTTAGGCGAATTTGTTTTTAGGAGAACTTGATTTTTTTATAAGGCAGTTTATTTCTAGTTTAGGTAAAATAAAAAAAAAGAGAAAAAAATTATAGTTTAGTTTAATTTTTTTTCTCTTCAATTCTTTTCTATTATAGGTTGCCAATTGTATGCAGTTACATAGCAGTACGATCAATAAGACCGAACAAAATATAAATGAAACTCTAGATAAGATCCTGAAAACTCTAGAAGATGTTAATGCACGAGTCACTAAACTCGAAGCCGATCGGTTAGAGGGTAACAACCAGGATAGGGATGAACATCCTAGGGATATACCTAGAGCACGGAACCCAAATAATAGACTTCGTCTTCCTCCTCCTAGAAGGAATTTAGATGGAGGTCAAGAGGATAGGAATAGGTCTGATGATATAACGAAGCGAGATAAAGTGGAAGCCCCTTCCTACGACGGGAGACACGACACAGGCTTTTAGTTATTGGATGGCAGACATGGACTACTATTTTGATTGGTATGACATGTCCGACGATCGTAGGGTTAGATTCGCAAAAATAAAGTTGTCTGGTCCAGTAAAAATTTATTGGACCTCGGTTGAAAGACAGCTAGAGCGTTTAGGATGCCCACCTATAGAATTTTGGGACGAGATGAAAGAAAGATTAAAAGAAAAATATTTATCCCTCGCCTATAAGACCCAATTGTTAGATCAATTAAGCACTTTACGGCAAGGTAGTATATCTGTCCAGGAGTATATGAGCAAATTTGACGAACTAATGGTTTGTTGTGACATCCAGGAAGACCTAGTGTTACTTTATCTAGGCTTCGTACAGGTCTTAGAGCAGACATCAAGAGAGAAATGATTCCTCATACAATAACCTCGTTAGAACATGCCTATCAAATTGCTCAAGATTTCGAGCAATATCTCAAGACACCTAGCACTAAAAAGTTCTCTACCCCAATAGGAGAGTCGTCTAAGAAACAAATAGATAATAAGTTAAAAAATTATAATAACACGTCTACAGATCAAAAGGAAAAGGTCACTTTAGGTAGCTCCACAAAGAAAGATGAGAAACCCAAACGGTGTTTTAATTGTAAGGGTATAGGACACTATGCATACCAATGCCCTAGTCGTAATTTACATCTAGGATCAGATAGCCAAGAAACAGAAGAAGATGATGAAGAAGACGTTTGCGAGATTAATAATGGGGATAGCGACGCCGATGAGTTATTAGCCACCTCTTTAGGCGTTATGAGGCGTACGTTAGCAACATACGAAATGACGATGATTGGTGTAGGAACTCTATCTTTCACACCTACTTTAAAGTTAATGAGAAAATGTATAAGCTTGTAATAGATGGAGGTAGTTGTGTCAATGTAATAGCCAAGTCAGCATTTGAACACACGAGTCTAAAGTCAGAACCACATCCGTAGCCCTATAGTGTCACATGGGTAGATAAAACCGCTATACTTGTATCCCAGAGATGTTTAGTTTCTATTCAGTTATCTAGCTACTCAGACCACATTTGGTGTGATGTCCTCCCTATGGATGTTGCCCATGTTCTATTAGGACGACCTTGGCTATACGATAGAAATGATACTAGTTTCGGAAAGTCAAATAATTTTATTTTCACTTTCAATGGTAAAAAGATAGTCTTGAATCCGACAAAACCAAAATAGGCTAAAGACGTTAAAGGTAGCACACCACCTAGGAAAAGTCAGCAAAATAAATCTGTTCACATCTTAACTCAAAAGGAATTTATTCGGGAGAGCGCTCCAGAAGGTTTTATGTATGTGATAGTGGTCATTAGCGAGAGCACTATTAGTGAACCACCAAATCACCCTCTTGTAGTTCGTCAAATCCTTTCCGATTATAAGGATATTATGCCCAATAAGCTTCCTGATGAGTTACCTCCAATGCGAGACATCCAACACGTTATAGATCTAGTACCAGGGGCCACCTTACCGAATTTTCCGCACGATAGGATGAACCCTACTGAGCATGCTGAGTTACGCCGTCAGGTAGATGAGTTATTGCGAAAGGGTTTCGTTAGGAAGAACTTGAGTCCTTGTGCCGTTCCTGCTTTGCCTACCCCTAAGCAAGACGGTAATTGGCGTATGTGTGTAGATAGTCGAGCCATTACCAAGATCACCGTTAAGTATGGGTTCCCTATTCCTAGGATAGATGACCTATTAGATGCCATGAAAGGATCTAGTATATTTTCTAAGATTAATCTTAGGAGTGGGTACCATCAGATTTGTATACGTGATGGTGATGAGTGGAAGCTGCGTTCAAGACTAAGGACGGGTTGTTTGAATGATTAGTTATATCCTTTGGATTGTCCAATGTACCTAGCACCTTTATGAGGGTAATGACACAAGTTTTGCGTCCTTTTCTAGAAAAGTTTGTTGTTGTATATTTTGATGATATTTAAATATTTAGCAAAACCCGAGAGTAACATATGTTTCACTTAATACAGATTTAGACGTCCTCCGTAAGGAAAAGTTATATGTCAATCTAAAGAAGTGTGAATTCATGTCTACATCAGTCAACTTTCTAGGTTTTGTAGTCTCTAGTGAAGGAGTAGCAGCTGACCCTGACAAAGTTAAGGCTATTAGAGAGTGGTCTACTTCTAAGAACATTCATGAAGTCAGAAGCTTTCACAGTCTAGCTACATTCTATAGGATATTATTCAAATGATTTAGTACCGTTATGTCCCCAATTACAAATTGTCTTAAAAAAGGAGAATTTCAATGGACTAAGCCTGCTACTAGAGCATTTGAGAAAATTAAGGAGAAGCTTATCACTGCCCCAGTACTACATCTCCCTGATTTCTCTAAGGTTTTTGAGGTTGCATGTGATGCCTCAGGAGTAGGTATAGGAGGAGTGTTTGAGTCAAGAGGGTCATCCTGTAGCTTACTTTAGTGAAAAATTAAATGAGACTCAACAACGCTACTTAACCTACGATAAAGAGTTCTATGCTGTAGTACAGAGTCTTAGGTATTGGCGTCATTATTTATTACCTAAGGAATTCGTCCTATTATCTGACCATCAAGCCCTACAATACTTGAATTCGCAAAAAAAATTAGGGCCTAGGCATATTAAATGGGTAGAATTCATTTAGGAGTACACATTTGTACTTAAACACAAATCCGGGGTAGAAAATAAAGCTGATGATGCACTAAATAGGATGTTCTGTATATTAAACACGATAAGTGTATTAGTAATTGGATTTGAACACATCTTAGGAGAGTATCCCGCTTGTAGAGATTTTGGTGGTATCTACACTTTTCTTACACATGACCCACCTGAAAGTATAGGAGGTTTCACCATCACAGATGGTTATTTGTTTAAAGGTACCCGATTGTGCATCCCCAACACGTCACTTAGGGATCAACTTATTTGGTAATTACACGCAGGATGAGTTGCAGGACACTTTGGTCGTGATAAGATAATTTCTATGGTTGAGGATAGATTTTATTGGCCTAGTGTTAAGAGAGACATTGCACGAGTAGTGTCACATTGTAGGGTTTGTCAGATAGCAAAGGGTAGTAAACAGAACATTGGATTATATACACCTTTATCTATACCATTTACACCATGGCAAGATTTGAGTATGGATTTTGTCTAAGGGTTACCTCGAACTATTAGAAAACATGATTCAATCTTTGTGGCTGTGGATAGATTTTTCAAGATAGCACACTTTATTTCCTGCAGCAAGACATCTGATGTGTCCCACATTGCTTATCTTTTTATGCGAGAGATCGTTAGATTAAATGGTTTACATATGACGATAGTTTCTGATAGGGACATTAGATTTGTTAGTCACTTCTGGCGCATGTTATGGAAAAAGCTAAATACAGAGCTATAATTTTCAACTGCGTATCACCCTCAAACTGATGGTCAAACCAAGGTAGTTAATAGGAGTTTGGGAAACTTGCTTAGATGCCTTGTAAGAGACCATATGAAAACTTGGGATTTGGTTTTACCTATGGCAGAGTTTGCATACAATAGTTCTGTAAATAGATCCACAGGTTTAAGTCCTTTTAAAGCCGTTACAGGTTGTCAACCTAGGAAACCTATAGACTTAGCAACGATTCCTTTGGGTCCTAGGTTTAGTGCTTCAGCTGACTTATTTGCATGGCATATGCATGACTTGCATCTAGAAATTAGGCGAAAAATTGCTTTAAAGTAATGAAACTTATAAACTGATAGCGGATAGTCATAGACGTATGCATGAACTCACAGCAGGTGATTGGATGCTTGTTTGGGTGCGACCTGAGAGGTTGCCACCAGGGACTGTGAAAAAGCTTCACGCACGGCGAACATGTCTCTATTGCGTCATTCGGCGTATTGGACCGAATGCTTATGAACTAGATCTGCCAAAGGAGATGGGTATAAACCCAGTTTTCAACATAGAAGATCTAGTTTCGTATAATGAGCCAATGGATATCGCAGCTTTTGATGAAGTCACTCCACCTACAGCCAGCTTGCCACCACCGCCTATTATAACTCCTAATAGAGGACCACAGTCAGATGTGATTGAGCAGATTTTGGATGATGAGATTATATCGACTGCCGACGGAGGATTTCAGAGATATTTGATTCGTTGGCGTTGATGTCTACCTTCAAAGGACTCTTGGCTCCAGATCGAAGAGGCTCAAAAGCTCGACCCGGAGTTGCTCCATGAGTATCAGCATCAACATTCACCAAAGCGGAATCTTTTCAAGCCGGGGAGAGTTGATAAGGATCGGTATACCTGATTTTATTCTAGAGGGACTTAGCGTTGTAGATCTCGTTGAGATCTCAGATTTGATTTGGTTTAAGATAATTCAGATTTTATTTGGTTATTGTTAGGATAAGAATAAGGTTACCGATAAGGTTGAGATTGTTTTGATTTGATTTGTTTAGGGATAAGCATTTACATGCTTTTAGATAAGATTTGAGTTATCTTCTGTTTATTTGAATCTCTATAAAATAGAGGAACTTTTATAATCGTCAGTGAATTTGAATGAGAATTATTGATCAAAGAGATTTCCGGAGTGATTCCAATTGTGCCTTTTAAGCTTATTCTTTTAGATTAATCCTAACCTTTGATCTCATTCAAGTTCCTCAACAGTTTTCCTCAAAACGATCTCATCCTCACAAATACGTTATTCTCCTCTTCCCCACATCCCAGGAATCTAAACCCTCTCCATAGCCTCTGTCAAACTGGACCTGAACCTGCACCTGAAGCCTTAGCCTCGCCGTTGATAGCAACCAGCTCCAGTGTTCTCGACGTTGCAACCTCTCCTTCACAGATCTGATCCCTACAGAATTCCACAGCGACAGAGAACTACAAAACTCAGATCCAAGCCCTTGTTCTTGTTTAATCAGATTGCTTATATTTTATGGTTAATTAAAACTGTTACATCCTTCATCTTATATTGAATTGACCCTTTTATTTTGATACCCTTTCGCAGGATCTAGCTAATAGAAATTCGACTCAAACGATGAGTACTCAATTAGGATTTGTAGACTATGCTCGACGTTTCACGCCTCAGGTTTATCGCGAACGCATTCCTTATTTGCTGTAGTTTTTGCATCATTTATTACTATTAGTTGTTAGTTTATTATAGTTTGATATTTAAAGTTATTTTCCGCTACAATTTTAGTGTGAGTTTGCATTTGCTTTGCATATTAGTTTGTTTAATCACTTTTCCTAGAACTTGATAGATTGTGCTACGTCAAAAAGCCTATAAACGGTTCTTCATTGAGAAAAAATTAATGAAAAAGGGTGAAATATATGATATCTTATCAATACTTTGAGCATTCATTTCTAAGCTTTTCAATAGAAAATTCATACAGTTATTCACAATAGTTTTAGCCATCTCGATCAACAACATCTAATTCGTTAGAGGGTTTTCGGGTACAAAGGCTTGAGTTTTATTGGATCTATCTTCTTCTTTTCATATCAGCTCTTTGGATAAGTTTCACTTACCAATCCTTATTTGTTTGATTTGATTTTATATCACATTTGGATTGGATCTTCATTAGAGAGTTGTACTTCTAGTTATGATTAACTATTATTTTGCAGGAATATAGATTAATTGTTTCATTGTGCTTAACGATCTCTATTTTGTGAACAGAGAGATTTTGTTATTACGACTTATCTCCCAGGTGTTAGGAGATTATATTGCTCTCTAGGGTGTTAGAGATCAGAGGCCAGGATTCAGAGGATCTGTCAAACAGAGCGGCTTGATTCCCTTAATATCAAGGTGTCACTCAGCTTCTATGTTGGAAGAGTATTGAGTAAAGGAGCAAATTTACTACCGCAACATCAAGGTGTAATGGAGCCCTAGGCTCCCACAATATCAAGGTGCAATTGAGGTTGCAAATTAGAGCGGTATTAAGTGGAATCTCGACTAGCCACAACACTATCGAGAAGAGTGAACGCAGACAAGTTTGCCGAACCACTATAAAATCTCGGTGTTTGTGGTTGTGCTTCTCTTTGGTGATCTCTGAAGTTGCATCTTTACTTTCCGTAATTATCATTATTCAAATCTGTGTTGCAAGTTATACATCGAGAGTGTGTTGTGAAAATTGATTAACATATCTAAAATATTTGCCTAAGAACAATCATATACAATCAAATAAGAAAAGGTCAAAGTCTCTCAAAGTTGCCACGTCACCCTATCCAACCCCCCCCCCAAAATTTTTTTTTCCACACTTCAATTAATACAATAGCAAAATTCAACCAGCAACAACTCAAAGTCCAGCATCACACTGAAATTAAAATCTTGATACCTAAACCTTGAATACAACACAGGATATTCATTTTCTGAGATGAGTCAGAGATAAATCATAAATGGTACCTTAATACAAAAGGAACTCTGAGTTTAAGGGGGACGGCATCACCAAAAAAGGCAGCCTCTTCAGCCATTTGCAATAGGGCTCTGCGTACAATTTCACCCAAATACATTCCTGAGATTAACTTCTCAAATATCTGAAGAAAAATAGTAAATATGCATTGGATCAGTTCAGCGACAATCTAAAGTGGTAAACATAAAACAGGTTGCCTTATACAACTGGAAGCCTACCTGTTCACCAGGATTCAAGCTGTCAGCATCTAATGCATGATCATGCTCCGTCAAAGGAAGATGAAACGAGAAGAAGTTTCCCCATTCCATGTTAATAACCTAACCACAAGGTGACACCACCTTAGTGTGAAAACTGAAGGATAACCAATAATTTTTCAGAACTTGAGCCTTTTAGTTGACTAAATAAAATCATCAAGTCATATGCTGCCAAGTTATGTTAACTGTAAGAATATAATATGATTATGATATGTTTAGCAGGATATTCAATCTTTACCATCTCTCCAGATTTTGGCAGGAGTCCTTGCCATTTGGGAATTGCTTGTACACTCTCTACATATGCTGCATTGCTTCCGGTTCCCAATATCACAGCGGCAATGACATCATCATCATGATACCTGCCTCCAGCCAAAGTTCCAATTGTATCATTAACCTACATTAAGATAGCAGTCAAGTGTTTTTATAATCCACTCTAACATAATTTTCTTTCTGAGCCTAAAAGATATTAAGGAACTCACTAATGCTGCTACTCTCATATCAAGACCTTTTCTTTCCATCGCTTTAGTCAATTCAGCCACAACGTCTTGCCCAACCTGGTATTACATGTATACAAACAATTACTAAAAGAATAGAAAATGTATAAAAATGACATCATAGAAGCTGGCCACATGAAGGAGATGCATCATATTTTTAGTCAATATCAGTATCATCAGTCTTCGATATGTAAACAAGAGATTTGATTTTTTGCGCTGAACTGCAAAATTAGAAGACTACAAAGCCCTCTTGTATTCACCAGTCTCCAAAGTACTTCAGATCAACACAAAAAATGTAGAAATAGAATCAATAGAGTAACCAGAATTAACCATTTCATCAATATTGAAGCCCTTCGTCCATTTAATTAGGGTTCCTGAAGCAATGGAAGTTTGTCTCACTGGAAAAGAGAAAGTAAATCCAAGCTCTCTCTGCCTTCCCTCAGAAAGGTGAAAATCTTCACCCTCAGTAGCCACAAACTTAGCTAATTCTTCTGCAATGAAATCAAATAGTTCCTGAAAGCAAATTAATACAATTTAAGTCAGAAAACAAAAAGTACACCCTTCAATAAAAGGTACTGAAACTTTACTCACATCAGACCCTCCAACCATTAAATGAGGTGGAATGGAGACCTCCATTGCTTCTCTCTTAACAACTCGTCTTTCTTTTCCGCCCAATTGGACACGCAAACAACGAAAGTTTGTTCCTCCAAGATCCAACGCATAGAACAATCCTTCCTCATTTCTACGAAAAGTAGGAGCAAATTAATCAAATTATTGAGCTTCAACGGAAATATGCTGGTTAAAAAAAATAAAATAAAAATTCTTTTAACCAGGTCATGTTGCTTTAAAGCTGCATGCACTATAATATTTCCGAAGGATTAACTCTCATTCATCAAACTCAGCTATTCTAAAATTTCTCAAGAAAAAACAACATTCTTTTTATAGGATTATTCTCTCAGTTTGCAAGTGTTAGCGTGAGAATATTGGGTTCTTTGTTCAATGCAGAAAAATTATCCCAACACCTATTTTACGAGTGTTGCTTTGTTAGACAAGTATGGGAATCAATTTTCAGTCAGTTTCGAGTCTTCTCCTGGCCTACTACGTTTCTGAGTTTTGGCATGATTGGAGGATATTCAATATCCATAGTGATCAACAAAACGAGTGGAATTGTGGAGTGATGGCAACCTTCTCGTTCATTTGCTCTTTTCAATGTATGAATTAATGCTCCAATAGAAGTCATCTATGTTGCAGAATTCTTTCTCATACATTTCCTAGGAAGATGTACTGTTGTGTGACTGTGTTCTTATTATATACTTATGGGTATTAAGCTATTATGAGATAAACATCTTTGTATTATGCACTTTTGCTTTTATAGTAAGGGTTCATCCACATTTAGCCCCAAATCTATGTATTTCTTAATATACCGTCTAATTCTGCCATATTGAGTTAAAATACCCTCCAAAGTTATGTTAAGGAATATTGTTAGATGTCTCTTTTATATATATATATATATATATATATATATATGAGAAAAATGTAGGAACTTGATACCAAGCACAAATTTTATGCTTAGTAGTGAGGTGTCTCATTCTCATCCACTCTCCAACCCATGCGAATGAGTGGATAGGAATGAATCACCTCACTACCAAGTACAAAAACTTATGTTTAATACCAAGTTCCTCCATATATATGAGGTGGCGGCTCATTTACTAAAATGAGCTCCCACTCACAAACATCATACCCCACACTCAATTTACATGACCACTAAGTGGGCCTAAACACTATACACATTAGTGGTAGCTCATTTTACTAATGGTGTGTTTGGGAGATGACTAAGGGAAGGGAAGGAAGGGAAATTTTTTCCCTTCCTTCCTCCCCTTCTTTACCCCCAATTTGGGGGGTAAGATTTTTAGTCAAAATTCCCTCATCTTCCCCTCCTCTACCCTCCTCAAAAAACTCACAAACAAGGTTAAACCCCAAATTTCCCCTACCTTCCCCTTCTTTACCCTTCATCCAAACAGGCTGTAAATGAGCTGCCACCTCATATTCCTTTTTTCCATATATATATATATATATATATATATATATATATATATATATATATATAAAATAAAAATAAAATAAATTAAAAATCAAAAATTTAAAAAAAAAACTAAAATAAACAGAATTACCCATTGGGGAGATGATCGACGTAGCTGATGAGCATCTTGAGCTTGCTGCCGCCATCGCGCTCGAGCCCCGCTTTCATCTCCGCCACCATCGCCTCCGCCACATCAGTGAGCTTTCCCGCCGGCGTCGCGCATCGCTCCTTCAGCTCCTCCACCATCTCCCTCGCCCGCCCCCACCTCCTCCTCCTTCTCCTCCCTCTCACGATCATCGCTGCCGCCACCACCGCGGTCGCCACCGCTGCTGCCGCCGCCAACGACGACGACGCCTTAGTCATCCCTGAGATTCTAGGGTTCCACCGTAAAGATGAGATTTTTTATTAGTTCCGATAATCATAGGAGTGAAAAAAAAATAAAACAGAAAAAAAAGTGAGGGGTTTTGATTGAGGAGTTTGGAGTTATTAGGATTTGTTGAGTGCTTTTGTGCGTCGTTTTCTCGAATGCTGATGTGTGCATTAAAGAGTTAGTCAAACGTTTCGATTAGTACTAATTGAAACTTGTGCGGCCATAATATGGTTCATCTTACGAAATTATTAATGGATGTTCATAACGTTCAATTAAAGTATCCTTATTTAATTTTTGGGCTTATTTATATAGTCAAGTATTTCTAGTGCAAAAGCTTATATAAAGAGTTGAATGATATAAAGAGAAAATATAATTTAAATTGAAAATCTCTATTTATGATAGCTCTTTAATTTCTCCTATCTCAAGTATTACTTTGCTCTTTTCTTAGAAAATTTCACAACATGTTATGGGCACTATAGTATTTTTCTAATTTTTCTCATCTAGTGGAAGGTATATCTCCTTTACTACTCTTTATATGTTACACACATATATTTTCACAAAATGAAGTTTATAATACTAACATCCTCTTCCTTTGTATTTGACTTTAATTTATGTGTGTTTGGTTTTGGTTAGAGATAATCTATTATCTACATGTTTAAATATTATTTATCTTAATTCTTAACCCGTCCATATTTTATCGTTTGTATCTTTTATATGAATTTGATCATTATTTTCCACATATTCTAATTTGATGTTAGATCCTCAGATGTGATGCATAGGATAGTGTGTGCATCTAACTAGATAATGTGTGTTTGGTTTATCCACTGGGAACGTTACTTGGATTCTTACTTGATTTAGTTTTTGTGCACAAAACTCGTCTGGCACTAGTGGTCAAACAAATGCGGGCCACACATTACCTATGAGATGTCCAATTCCCTCCTGATAATTAATCCACATCAACTTTTTCATTACTTAGTTATACATGATTTGTTATGAACTAGGCCCAAATAACTCAATCTATAGAGAATATCCAACATTTGGATGCTGTCTCCGACTAGGTTTTCAAAGCAGCAAACATGCTCGTTAATACCAAACATAAGTCAATAATGACTAGATACATGTGAATACTTGATCTACTCAAAAATGGGACAACCCGTTATCAATCCTACTCCTAATGATCCAAAACAAAGCATAGATTGTAGAGAACAAGATCTACTCAAAACCCATAAAAAATATCATCAAAATATGGATCAAAGACTTGAGTTTGCAAAGTTATTATTACACTACAACAATGGTTTCTTCTCCTTAAAAGAGATTGTTGATTGAGATCCACCTCTTAGAGATATCGCCCCCTAGATGAAATTTAATGAAAATAGAAAACTAAACATTTCAAGAACTTGCTTACATCAAGAGATAGAGGAGAATGAGATCTCCAAAACTCATAACGTGGAATTTTTAAAATAAAAGATTTGAGCAAGAAATCACTCACCTTTTGATAAATGAGCTCTCTTGCTTGCCTCTTCTCTTTTATCTAACTCAGCCTTAATGAGAATGAGAGATATTTCTGGGCATTTATATTGAGGGTTTAATGAATAAGTTTTGGGTTATTGGGTCCCTAGACCATTTGGTTCAAACCCATTAGCCTATTTCACATAATGAGCTCTCAAATTGTATAAAACCCTCCCTCTTTTGGAAAAGAAATTTGAGATCCCAAACAAATGCAAGGATGACCAAAGCATGATAGGAATACTCATAAATCTCATTTTTGACAAAAGGCATTGTGCACTTGTCACCACTTCATTGGTCGAAAGAATCTAACGGCTCAAAGCTACTTGATTAGAATCTAAGGTCAAAATTTACTAGGTGCGGGGTAGGGCCCTTATAAAATCTTTTTTAGTAAATATTAAGAAAATCACATATTTAAATATGTTGATCATCAATAACATTAAAAATAATCAAAAGACGTATCTAAAAAAACAAACCTTTTGCGATTTTCAAGTGAATACCCACGAATTCCAAATGCTTCGCCCTGATATTACACAATCACAACAAGAAAATTAGAACTCTCAAATAAATCTAATTGAAGAAAACAAAAAAAGAAAATTTTTATTTTGCCTTCACGAATTATAGAAACAAATCAATGAGATGATCAGACTGACAAAGAGATGAAGAAGACGATGACAATAACCGACTCCTGCACAATCAACAGTAATTGCTAATTTTTTAACTAAAATATCAAAGCCTACTGAAGATATCATTTGTCTCTTGTTTTTTAAATTTTGAAAAAAAATCAGTGAATTTTGGTAACTGGAAAAAAGACAAGATTTGCATTAAGTAAAATTTAGAAACTGATAAATATAATTAGCATGATAAGATCCCTTATTTGATGTAAAATGATGTGCGTGTATTGTGAATGATAAAGATTAGTTTTATATGAACATCTAATATTTATATGGACTACTACTATAGAAATTAGATAATGAAAATATGATAAGGACTCTAATTTACTTCCACACCCGTTGACAAAGTGCATGCAAAACGTTTATCCGATCATCAACAAAGCCATCAAATAGCCAAGAAATCCAAGATTGAATCCCAGATATCTGATGAAATTCAATAATTTCAAGATCGATGTCTTCTACAATATGTTTTCACCAAAACAAAGATAAAAAGTCCTAGCTAAGACTGAGCATATATAGGGCATCAAGAGAATTCATAATATAATGAAAACTTACTCATCAAAATTTCCAAATAAAAAGTAATTCCTAATGAACTCAAACTTTTCTAATAAAAAGATAATTATAATAGACTCCTGCTTTAACTCAAATCCCTCTCTTGTACAACTTCTTGTAATCATGAATCACCCTATCTTTGGTACTCCTGCGCAATGTAGGCTCAGGAATTTTATTATTCTCCCTTCTTCGAGTTGCACTTGTCCTTAAGTGTAAAGTTTAGAAAATGCTCATTGAATTCATCATAATCCTCCCAGTAGCCTCATCCTTCACCAAGTCATGTCAGTGCACCAACACCTGCCATGCCCGCTCCTTAGTGCGTCGCTTCCACCAGCTCTGATACTGAACCGCCTCTTTAGGAACTAATTGCATGTTTCCCCCGAACCAAATATAGGTAATTCCACGACAATCAATCTAGAATCCTCCCACTTTCTTTTTCAGTACTGATACATGAAAAGTATGGTGTAAAAGTGACGATTCTAACAACTCTAAACTGTAGGCAACCTCACCAACCCGCTGCAATACCTTAAAAGGCCCATAGTGAGATCTTCACATTGAATCTCTTCTTCAGCGATTTCTGATGGTATGGTTGAGCTTCAATATACAAACTCTCCCAGCTCAAATATCACATCTCCTCGACTTTCGTCATAATACTTCTTTATCTGCTTCTGAGCTTTTGCTAATTCCCTCTCATCTCTTGCTAGTAACTCCTGCTCCGCTTCATCATTATTCATTGTCCCATACTCATAAGACTGTAACAGAGATGAAGTCTGGCTATAGGTTACCTCAAATGGACTCTTCTGGATTGTTAAATGAAAAGTGTTGTTGTACCAGAAATCTGCCCATACTAGATAATCCTTCCACCTCTTCTACTCCTCATGACAGTAGCTCCTCAATTATTGCTCTGCGGTATAGTGCACCACCTTGGTCAGTCCATCAGTTTTTGGGTGATAAGATGAACTCGCCTTTTAGCTTACTTCCCTGCAATGCAAATTGCTCCTACTAAAAAGAAGTCATGAATGTTTTCAGCCAAATTATTTGGAAAGACTTGAGATAGTGAAATAGTCATTCTTTTTTTTAATCTCTTGGAAAAACAATAAAATATTACAATATCTTTAATTATAAGTTTAATTCTGGAAAGCTGTGTCGGAAGAGACTAGGTGTCAGCACTATTGACCATATGAATAAAATAGCACCGTTCTTTATATGGTAAAGTGAGATTGAACTAGTTCTTTTCGAGGACTCTTGAGATGAAGAAGGAGCTTTTATAGAGGGTTTGCCGTATTGAACAAGTGAGAAGAGTGCCAACAATGACCAAAGATTAATTGTTATGTGGCTAGGCCAACACAAGATCAAAGATTAGGTGTTAAAGGCTAGAGGTGAACAAAGCTTGCCAAGTAAAGTTCTTCTCCGCGTAGCTAAGATATATAACAGTTGAAGAACAGGTGAAGGATAGTAATGATGCAATGAGTGCTTTGGATTCGGCCCCCTTAAAATTTAATGAATGATGGTATTTATAGGATTTGTAGTGAACTGCGCACAGAGTTCATCTGCGCGTAGTTAGGTAGTGTCCATGAGACAGCTATGGTGCCACTTGTCACATTCGATAGTTCACTAATTTTCATTAAATGCATTGCGGGTGTGAAATCTTGTGGGACCTGTTCATCATTATGGGCACCTTTTCTTCAGCCCCTTTGCATTTAACACGGTGTGGCTTCCCATCCCCGTATATCTGACGGGATGTCATCTTCATTATTACTTTCATCAAATCAATTAAATGCACTGCGGTCGCCTAAACCTAGCATGAGCGGTCTGAACATGTACGCTTGGTTTGAGTGTGCATTGGCTCGGGACCATGCACCTCTATTTACGTGTGTCGCTGACTTGTCCAAGTTAACATATTAAATGGGTGTCAGTGTGATTAGACCGTTGATGGGGAGGTCAAATCAAATTAGTGAGGCTTTTTCTTCCATATGGGCCGTGGAGCCTTGGCTTTGTGGAGTTGGTTCGTGTTCAACTTTATAGTGTTCGAAGAGTATCTTCAGTGGTCATGCCCATTCTGGCTTACCCGAAGTTTATGTTTATGCAGAGATGTGTTTTGCAAAGTTATGTCTTCTCTTAGAACTTTTCTTTGGAGCTTGTATGTCCAAGAGTCTTAGATTCTACCTTTCTTTAGTTAACTTTCTTAACTTCGTAGGGTTCGTGCATTATAATTCGAATGACCCAAGTATGTTTGGGGGCCTATCCTTATATTTTAACCGATCTCATTAAACAATATGCTTTTTTTGACTGTCTATAAGACCACTTACAAAGTTTCTTGAATCCCTACGTCTAAATCTCTAGAAACTTTGAATCCCTTTAGGCGGATGATTTGATCCTTCAGGCGGTTTGTGATGAAAGATGCATATTATTCGGAGGCATTATTGAGAAGCATTCGCATACAATTTTTTTATAAGTTTGATGCACATTTAGTGGGCATGATGTAATCCATAGACAACACTTGGTAGGGGCAGTTACTGCCAGAGGTGTATTATAGAACCTAACAGTTGAATCTCTTTGGAAGATGTGTTTTATTGGACATTTCGGAGATAGTTTGACAGAGGTGTTTTGTTAAACGTATTGGGAGAGGTTGTCTTCAATGGCGTACTGATGAGCTTGATTGACAATTGTCTTGATAGAGGTGCAATATTGAATATTCTAAGACTTGTCTCTTTTTAGCATGATTCTCTATAGAATCAGCTGTTGAGTCATAATGATATTAGTTAGAGGTGTACTGATGAGCGTGACGATGTCATTGAGGTAAGATCGTTCAGAGGCATACTGATGAGCTTGATTTGATGCTTGTCTTGGTAAAGGTGTAATTTGAACATTCTAAGACTTGACTTTTTTCAGCGTGATTCTCTGCAGAATCTACTATTGAGTCATAATGACATCATTCATGGGCATACTGATGACTGTGACGATGTTATTGAGGTAGCGTCATTCAGAGGCGTACTAACGAGTTTGACAGATGATTGTCTTGGTAGAGGTATAACGTTGAACATTCTAGAGACTTGAATTTGTTTGACATGATTCTCTGTAGAATCTGCTGTTGAGTCATAACGATATCACTCAAAGTCGTACTAATGAACGTGACGATGTCATTGAGATAGCATCGTCCAAATGCATACTAATGCGCTTGATGGATGCTTTATAGCTGAGTTGAGCATAGCCTAACTGGGCATAGCTGGGTCTAATTGTGACTTGCGCGGGATCATTTTAACATTCGCACCTGATTTGACTAATCATTCATTTGGGAATGAGGCGTGACTTTAGTCAACTCCTACTTCAAAAGCGGCAGTCGTTTAACAAGAAGACTTCCCTTACTTGTTGTTTGTTAGTTGGCCATTCTTTCTTTATGAATAGGATATGAAGTGAGGAGATTGCTTCACTTACATCTCCTTCTCCTTCGCTTCTCTTCTCACTCGCCATGGCCGACCTCCAGCTTGAAAACGAATCCCTTCGTGCTTAGGTGAAGAGTCAGGAGAAACGAGTTGAGATTCTTGAGGGTGTTATTCAAAACATGGTAGAGAAGTTCCTCGCTTAAGATAACGAATGCTTGCAGTTTTGGCACGAATATTTTTAGCTTATTCTATATGTGGACAAACTCAAGCAGCATCTTTGGAAGGACCCATGGGACTCTTTGAGTGAGAGCTTTGACAGTGAGCAGTGCGCTATTGTAGAGAGGAGTAGATAATCTTGTAGTTGGAGTAATTGTTTTCCTCTCTATATTAATGAAAGTTTGCATTCATCTTCCTTGGACTGTGTTTTCACTGCTCGTTTTGAATTGAATGGGGTCTTGCACCCAACTGAGTGTGTGTAACGAACCATGCATAGCGTATCTAGGCGTGATGAAGTGATGTCCAAAACTAAGTGGTGGTGAATCATGCATCTTTTTACAACTAGGTAGAAAAAACTATGCTTGAGTGAACTGTGTGCGCTGATAATGGCGCAGTTTGAGAGGGAATAACTGTTAGTATTCGCATCCTTCTTAATTGCCTATCTAATCATATTTTGGGCAATGTGATCATGTCACATGACACCTTGTGATTGGTTTCCTCTTCTTATAAGTAGAAGGCAATTGAAAACCACCTCCTACAAGTAGTTCTCCCTTCTTACAGTCTCTCTCTCGTTCTTCTTTGAGAGTTCCACTGTCATGTCGATGCAGGTGCCAAACCAGCCAAGCTACCCGGCTCGTCACTAGAGCTAAAGATGATGGCAAAATCGGACCCCCCACGGAAGTCACTGTGGGAGCAAGTGCGAGAGATGGAGGATGAGGTCATGCATCTCAACCACATTGTCGAGGACCTGAGAATAAAGTGTCAGTTGCTCATGGAGTCTAATGCTCATTTGCTCCAAAACCTAAACAAGGCGGAGCGTGAGGTGGAGGGTCAAGTGCAGACTTGGTGGCATGTTTGATTCCATCTGGTGCAATAAGCGTCGTATTGCACGCATGGGTAGGGATGCCAACCACGTCTCCTCTAGTGATGATGATGATGATGAGGATGATATGTGATTGCAACTACGGTGGCCTCTTTTGTTGTTCTATCCTGCGGTCTAGAGCCTAATGTTCTGTTTCTTTTCTGGTGTGTTTTTTTTTGTGGTTTGTAAATGATGACTTGGAGTAATGGTTTGTAAATGATGATGAGGATGCCAACCACGTCTCCTCTAATGAAATCTTTTTATTATGCATGATCTATTGTTGTCTGAAACTGTGCTTGACTAAACCCGTATTGCCCAAAAATTGAGCTCATGCAGACTGTGCGTTGTGCTGAAACTTAACATGAGTAGATCGTGCATAAACAAGTGGGAAAGACTGTTAGTACTCCCATCTCTTTAATTTGCGTGCCTCGAGATCAGTTAATGGCTGAGATTTATTTCTTGGAGCTCAAGGCTAATTCAATGAGTCTTGTTAATTGCAACAGGCTATAAATAGGGGTAAAAAGTGAGGTGTTTGGGGTGTGAAAAAATTTTGTAAAAACTTCATTTGGATAAGAGGGTTACTCATAGATGAGAAGATCTTTCAAAATTATAAACTTTTATTTGCAATAAATAAATTTTTTTTCTCCTTTTAAATTTTCTTTTCTTCTTTTTATTGATTAAGATGAAGATTTTCTTTCAAGGGGCCAACCCTTGCAATGTAAGTTTTAATTTTCCCTTTTATTTTCTTATTTTAGAATTGCATGTTTTACGATATTATTTTTTTGTGTTTATTTTTTATGTTGATAGATTAGATTTATTTCATGCTTTGCAAGATAGATTTACATTCATGCTCTTTTATTTTATTTTAGTTAGATTCCCTTTATGCTCATAATAGAGAATTTTATTTTCTTGTCTTTTTTCTTATTTTGTAGTTAGTGTTTTTTTATTTTCGTCCTAGTAGTTTAGATCTATTTATTGTTCTTTTATGGTTTCTAGTATAGATTTTATTTTATTTTTTGTTTTACAAAATAAGTAACTAATTCTTGTTAGAATTCTAGAATTGTAAGAAACTAGTTTATTTTTTATGATTTATGGATTACTCTCTTTATGCTTAAATTGATCATGTTTAGGATAATCAACTAGAGAACTAATTGGTAGAAGAAGAATTTAATAATATATGTTTATCTTGAATAGTTTGATAGGTTATGCTTATGAATTCTAGAATTATTATCTAGTTGTTTATTCTTTTCATGAATGAAAATTTTGCTTGGATGATAATTTGATAAATTATGCTTTCTTTTAGCAGTTTGATAATCCATGCTTAGTAAATCTAAAGTAAAATATAATAAAAATAGAGTAGTTCATAAATTTTAAATAAAATTAACTAGTGGATTCAATTCTTGATTCCTCATTTCTCTACTTTTTTTCTCTCTCTTTCTAGATTTGATTTCTCACTTGATTTCTCTTTTCTTGATTTTGTTTTATTCCCACTTCTATTTCTTTTCTTGAGTCCATTTCTTTTTATTTTTATTTTTAGTTTCCTCCTTGTTCTCTTTTCTTTTTATTTGTTTTCTCCATATCCCTTCTTCTCTCTTCTTTTACTCTTTTTTTATTTTGAGACAATTCCCTCTCTATCCATTCTATTTTTTGTGCTAATCAAGTTTCAGCGCCGCCGTCGGGAAAGGTGCTTATAATTAGGATTTTCTAATTTGATCCTTTGATTTGTGTGTTTCCTTGTGAAGGACTAAATTAGAAGATTAAAGATTGAAGATTTGCTTGAAAAGATGTGTCCTCTTTCTGGTATTTTTAATTCCACCCTCTAGTTAGGCTTTTCACATTAGAGACAATTAGGAACTAAAAAATAAAAATAAAAATTTTCTCTTGTCGTCCCTAATAAAATTCACTCTCCACTAGAACAACTACTAACAAGATAATAAATCCAAACAAGAGCTCTCTTTCTCATATTTATTTGATTGTTGACCCTAATTAAAAAAAGAAAAATATTTTCCTTTTTGCATCCTTTTATAGTTGCTTTTAATTCTTAGGGTTGCATTGCATATAGTTAGTAGGAATTCATCAATGTGATTTGAGCATTTTAATTTGAGCACTCACTTGAAAATACTATTAAGGGCAAAAATCCCTTTTTCTAGATGAGGTGAGGGATTTCATCACTATTTCCTTAGCCCACAAATCACTAATTCTTCACTACAGAAACCCAAGCCTTTTAAAACTCATTAGACGTTGGCCCTTAAGGACTCGAGCTCATTAAGGAATAAGAAATCCTTAAGTGAACTGGTTTAAGTTTACTTAAATCCGTTGGTGTCTAAGACAAGGTTTAGGGGTTGTGTAAAGCGCTCCGAAAAGAAAGAGGTACTTAATTAGTCTTTGGCCTCCCTATAGTACTATCCTTACATGGCTAACTGACCAAGTAAACTTTAATCTTTTTACTCAAGGAGTTTTAGGTTAGAAGCTGATCTAGTTGAATCTAGGCTTAAACCCTAGAATTAAGGGTGATTATTTCAAGTGATTGCTCTTGATTTCTTTAGTTAGGTTTTTCTTTTATCCTTCCTCTTCTCTCTCACTAAGCTTTTAGGTCTTTTAGTTTTCCTTTTTTAAAAAAAATTTATTTTTCCAAGATCTTTTTCCCTAATTTTCTTTTTAGATATAAAAAAATTCAAAAAAAAATTGTTTTGGGGTATGCAAGTTTGGATTAGGTACAATACCAATCACTTAATTCGTGTTGAACTAATTTTTGAGACTAAAGAAATGGCAAATCCTAATCCACCCGTTCTTCAAGACATGTGTTATCCCACTAAGAATTTAATCCCGTCTTGCATTAGGCTTTTTGATATTAATGGAGCTAATTTTGAGCTTAGACCTCACTTCATAAACATGCTTTCAAAATTCTTAGGAAATGAATCCGAAGAGGCTTATATTTTTATATCCGAGTTTAAGAAAGTTTGTCTTATGATTAATATTAGGGAGTTATCGGAGGACGCGATTAAGTGTAGATTTATCCCATTTGCTCATAAGGATAAAGCGAAGAAATTGATGTATAGCTTATCCAAAAATTCTTTCTCAACCTGGGATGAATTTGTTACCATTTTCTTGAAGAACGTTTTTCCAATTCATAAAACGGTAAAGCTTAGAAACAGCATTGAGAATTTCAAGATAGTCCCAGGGGATCCATTTTGAAAGTATTTTGATAGATTTAAGAATCTTCTTATCAAATGTTCTCATTATGGTCTAGAAAAGTGGCGATTATGCTAAATTATCTATGAATAATTAGATTATTCCTCAAAGACACCCTTAGAATCTATGTGTCCAGAGAATTTTATGATGAAAATTGCTGATGAAGCTTGGAAATTTTTAAAGAGTTTATCTAAAAACCATGCAGTGGGAATACTATAATGAAAGAGTTTCATCGGTTCCCCTAACCAAATCCAATGGTCTTTCTCTAGACTTGACCACAGCCTCTAAAGCAAAGATGGCTACAATCCAGCATCGGTTAGAAGCCTTAGAAACTAAAGAATGAGCACCGGGTTAAATCAATCAAGTTTCTTTCCCAGGATATCATAACTGACTATCTCCAATCCATGTTTCAGAGGAATGTCCTCTCTTAGAAAATAATCAACCACTAGGTCAAGTGAACGCTGCAATCCTGCATCCTGAGAATGATCCGTTTTCTCTAACCTACAATCCGTATTGGATAAATCATCCAAATTTTACATGAAATCAGGAAAATTTCTTCGAAAATTAAAATTTTACTCCCACTTCAACCTAACAATTTCCTAGAGGAAATACAGTTCCATTCAACACACTGAACAACTTTCAACAATCCAATTCACTTTATCCAAGCTAGTCTTCTCATTATCAAGTAATAAATCTTATTCCTCCGAGCTCTGATCATGAGAAATATTTCAGTATCTTAGAAAAGAATTTAGGGCCATGATTAAAGCTTCTACACAAACTACCAATATGCTGACTCAGACATCCAACACTTTGAATTTCTTCATACAGACAACCGGTCAAATGCTCAATTCAAACACTCAAGCCATGTCTAGGTTAGAAATCCAACTTGGAGTACTAACTAGTGCCATGAGTGAAAGAAAGAAAGGAAAATTTCTGAGTTAGCCTATTGCAAACCCTAAGAACACGGGATCAAGTTCAACCTACCCAGCTCAGGTGAATGCAATCCATACACTACAGTCAGGTAAGCAGATAGATAATCAAGTGAGAATGCCTCCAGATAAAATTCTGTCTTCTTCTTCCCCTATTCAATATGTTGAACCTGAATAAATCCCTTCTCCTTCTAATAACTCTATTCATCAATCATCCTCTTTTGATGACCAAGAACCTGAAACAGAACCTGAGCTTAATCTTGATAGGTTTAAGCTTGTTGCTCCCTTCCCAGATGACTCAGACCTAGGAAAAACTTTCCTCAGGTAGAGAAAATCATAAAAACTTTTAAATAGGTCAAGGTCAACATTCCTCTCTTAGATGCAATCAAACAAATCCCCTCTTATGCAAAATTTTTGAAGGATTTGTGCACTAAGAAAAGAGTCACTAATATTTCTAAAAAAGTCTTTCTAGCTGCCAATATCAGTGACATGCTCTCAAAGCCTATGCCTTTAAAACATAAGGATCCTGGTTCTCCTACTATTTCGTGAGTCATAAGAACTATCTTTATTGATAAGACACTTCTAGACTTAGAAGCTACTGTGAATTTTCTTCCCTATTTAGTTTATCAACAACTAGGGGTAGGTAACTAAAGCCAACCAAAATATACCCTCCAGTTAGCTGATAGATTTGTCAAAATACCCAAGAAAGAGATAGAGGATATTCTGATTAAGGTTGGAGAGTTTATTTTTTCAGTGGATTTCATAGTCTTAAAAATACAGCCCATTTTTAATTCCAAAGGACAGATACCTGTCATTTGAGGAAGACCATTCTTAACAACTTTCAATGCTTTGATCAACTGTAGAACTGGTCAAATAAAATTATCCTTTGAGAATATGACTGTAAATCTCAACATTTTCAATCTTGGGAAATAGCCGATTGATTCTTCAGATCAACCCCTAAAAGTAAACTACATCCAGAAAATTTTGAGTAAAGAGTTACAAGAAGAGAGTGAGTCAGACCCGAGTTTTGAGAAGATCTTAGATGATGAAATCAGGATACTAGAAGAGTTAGAATCAGAACTAGTCTTTAAGAAGAAAAACACTGAGTCGGACATAAATTTCACTGATCTCAGCTTTGAAGAACTCTTTGCAGAGGACCTTAGGTTCCTAGAATATATAGAACAATCAGTCTATCATGCCTCTAGTATGAACCTTGAGTTTGAGAAAATTTTCAAAGAAGAACTGGTTGTGTTAGGATAAACTTTTAGTCATAGGGAACCTGAGTTTAAATGTGAGACTATGGGTTTTGATTGATCGATAATGGAAACTTAAAATACATACCTACTATCAGTTGCTATAGAATTTCTTAAAAACCTCAGAGAGTACAGAATTTAAGCACATCATAGACTTTATGATTTTAGACTTCTTTAAAATCCGAGGTAGAATTTTTAGCAATAAGGTCGGAATTAATGTAGAGTGTGAGCTTTTCAATTTCAATATTTTATTCTACATCTTTACTCTTTGTCTCAAAATAATAATAATAATAATTTATTCTTTTCTCGTTTGAGAGTTTCTTGTTCTTTTGGAAAAAAAGAAAAAGAAAAAATGAACAAATAGGAAAAAGAGAAAAAAAGAAAAGAAAAAATTTTGTTGGCTACATCCTCCTCATACCAAAGATAATTGTAGATTTTTATCATGTTATCATTGTTCTAAGTCAACCGAACAAATGGAAGTGCCTCCTTTACTATCTGCTTTATTTTGTGCATCATAGATTTTGCATTAAAGACAATGCAAAATTTAGGTGTGGGGGTGAGGACTAGCCATATTTTCTCTTTATTTTCATCTTCTCTCTTCATTATATCCTTTCTTTTATAGTCTTTTCTTTATGTTCTTTTCTTTCCTTTAAAAAATTCACTTTCTAACTTGATAAAGTTAATTAATAATATATTTTTAATAAAATTTTAAAATTTTTAATTCTTAGTTAGCTTTATACTCAAGTTAGCCTTTTATGATAACTCTAAATAAATTTTTAAGAAATGATTTTCAAAATAGTATACTCTGTCCAAGCTCTAATTTGGGGTTTTATTGGAAATAATGAAATTTTTTTATGCTTAACTTAGAGTGAATAACAATTTCTCATGTCCCCTTGATCTAAATATTTCTCGAGTTATATACTCAACAAGAAGGAGCATGAGGCGTGGAGCCTTTAGAGTGGGATTGGTGATATATTCAACTCTCTCAGGCGTTGCAAGCGGTGTCTTGTGCATTTGGGTGAAAACATGGGTGGCACCTCCCCCGACAAAGATGACGATGGTGATGAGGGACTGTGGTGGTGACTTTCTTTTATTTTTGCTATATGATTGTGTTTGTAATGGTTGCGTCTTTTGTCGTGTATTGCAACCCTGAATATAGCAGCTGCTTCTTTGTAATCTTGGTTTTCAATCAATGTGAGCAAGGAATTGTTGTGTTTAACTTGATCTTTATGTGTTTTAGATCTCATTGTAGTTACAAAGGATTGTTATGATTCAATCCAACTCTATGTTTCCAAGCTTCGGGTGCCCGCGGGAAGTAACCCAGCGTGTCGTTTGGGCTATACGTGGCCTTCTAGTTTCAAGGATTGGGTCCGATATTTTGATTCTTTTACTATATGTTGATGATATCATCTTCATTAGAAATTCTGTGTGTCTCTCTTGCATCGATTCATTGGTATGTTATCTGCCCAATTTGATATGAAAGACCTAGGTGACCTTCATTATTTTTTGGGGGTTCAAGCGGTTCGAACTGCTGATACCATCTTCTTGTCACAACACAAACATGTCCATGATCTCCAACAAAAGTTCCATCTTCATACCTTAAAATCAATTCGTACACCTATTGCTTCCAAGACCTCATTATCTCTTCATGATGGAGACTTACTTGCTGATGCAATAGAATATTGGAGTATGGTAGGTGCTTTACAATATCTAACTTTGATGAGGCTCAATATTGCTTTTGCTGTTCATATGGTATCTCAGTTTATGCTTCCTCGCACTACTCATCTTCATGCTGTTAAAAGAATATACAGGTACTTACAGGGCACATCTGATCATGGACTATTACTTTGATGATCAAAGAATCGCTCTGTTCTTGTAGCCTACTCTGATGCAGATTGGGCAGATTGCCTTGATAGCTCACGATCCACCATGGGCTATGCAGTCTTTTTTGGCACAAATCTGATTTCTTTGCATGCTAAGAAACAACCCACAGTTTGAAAATCCCTGACTGAGGCTGAATATCGGGCGATGGCTTACACAGTGGCTGAAACTATGTGGACTAGATATCTCTTAGCCGAGCTTGGCTATGTTATTAAACAACCAGTTCAGTTATTATGTGATAATATCAGTGCTACTTACATGTCTGCAAACCCACTTCTACATGATTGTAGCAAACACATCAAGGTTGACTATCATTTTATTCGGGAACGAGTAGCTCACGACGATTTGCTCATTCGATATGTTCCCACTAACCTGTAGTTGGCAGATATCTTCACAAAGGATCTGTCGTCACAGTGCTTTCTATTCTTAAAATCCAATCTGTCCGTACATCGTCCTGTACAGATTGAGGGGGCGTATTAATGTATATGTAAGGATTAAATTGTAAAACTGTAAAGAGGACGATTATGTAATTGTTCACAAGTATATTTACATCATCAGCAACCCTAATTTGGTTATGCGGTTCATAATTATCCTCAATTTAGATAATAAAATCAAAAGATGTAACAAAATCTTAGTATAAAAAAAGAGGTGCACTTATTTCTGTGTGATGTGATCCTATAATTAGAAAATTAAACTGAGAAAATAACATTATATGCGTAATTTTATACAACTTGGAATAGATACTTCATGGCTATCGTGCATAAAAAGATGATTATAATTTTTTTGCTGAGTCGATGTGTTTGACCACTGACATTTGTGTTCTGTGAACTACACTAAAGCGAGATTTCACAAGTCTTTCACAAAATATGAATGCATATGAGTAGGCAAGGAGGTCTTTTTGGGTTTAATCCGTAGAAAATAGTCTTTGGACTATAATAACACCCCACTCTCCACCTTCATTTAGCCCAGAAAATCCAGACTATTTCATTTTAATGGACTAAAAATCCCCGCTTAATACCCCCAAAAATTTAAACTAAACGCTTTACTATTTTATTTTAATGGATAAAGGCTTATTAGCATATATAATAATAATACCCAATACAAACATAGCCTCATATCATCCTCCTCGCCTATACTCCAACGTAATGAATTTGGTGGAATCTTCATTTTAATGTGTCCCCATTTTGATTAGTTGATTTTGAAATCTAACATAACATGAGTTGGAAAATAACAATTAGAAACATGAATTGGTGGTCTTCATATCTTCACATTCATTAAATTAGATAAAGAAATTAAAAACAAATTAAGAACAAGTCTTAGGATGAAATTAAGAAGCAGACAAAACATACTGAAGAACCAAAAGAAACTCAACTTTCCATCTATTATATATTATATGAATATAGAATTAGATATAAAATCCAAAATTTTCATCTTTTATACATTTTGTTAATACATGTAATGATACCTTAGCCCAAGAAATTGAAGGTTTGGCTCTTCATTTGAGAGTTGATATTTAACTAATACACTCAACCATTACTAACAATATAGTAAAAGAATTGCAACAAATTCTATTCCAATCATCATTCTTAAGTGCAAAAATAAAAAGAACATATATGGGGAAAACATAGTGCAACTCATTTCAATTCTATCTAATTTAGAAGAGTTTGAGTTCCGCAGTCGAGCATATATCAAAAGCTCGGGAAAGCTTTGGTGATGACAGGAAACAAATAATAAAAGGTTATTTGCATATATACCCTCTAACTCATCCATATTTACAAATTTAACCCCAATCTAGATATTTGCTAATTTGATCCCCAAATTTGTAACATTGGTTTTTATACCCCTCATTTAATCTCATCCAGTATATTCTTTTTTTTTTTTCTGTTAGATTAATATCTAAATTTTGGTAATGTCTAAATCACCCTTGCATTTGTTAATTAAGGCTAAAATATCCTAGCACTTGTTAATTAAGGCAAATTACCCATTAATATCTAAAATTTGGTACAGTTACTAAAATATTCCTTCCCTATTCCTCTCTCCCATCAACAATGCACTTTTTCTTCCTCCTCCTAAACTTCACAAGAAGATAGCAATTACATTTGAGGAAACTATTAAAAATCAATCTCAAAATCAATTCCGCAAAACAGACTGAGCTCCAGAAATTAAATATTATTTCTCACAGTCAATTTCGCAATTTCTTGACCAAACTACCAATTTCACAGTTTCGCGATCAAATAACCAATTTCACAATCCCCACAGCAACTCCACAAGCAGCTCAGCTCCAAACAATCAAACTAGAATCAATTTCACAAATTCATCACAACTCCCCTAAACCGAATAAAAAAGATCAAAACTTTTTCAAATTGTCAAAATTAATCACAGCGATGATTCTAGCTTACAAACCTTCTTCAAATAGATTAGGGGTATGTTTTAGATTTCATTCATAAGCCGTTAATTATTTGATTGTTATAACTGAGGCGTAGGATACTTTAGTTTGAGAGAATGCAAGTATGGATGATATAGGGGTATATATGCAAATAACCTAATAAAAAAAAGAAGTTGAGGATGTGAATTTCAACTCCATAAGATTGTGATTTTAAGATTGTAAGGACATGAATTCCAATTCCATTAGAATTATAATTTTAAGATGATAATGACATGAGTTCAATTCCCAAATCATTATTCCTTTTCATAAATTTTCATGTTTTATACATTCAGTGAACATGTAATGAGATGTACAACAAGGAGAAACAAAATATAAGCAACAGAAAAGACAGAATCGAATACTCCACTTAAAACAAAGAGTTGGCTGAAAATTTCAATACAAGTAATCAAAATCGCTTCAAAATGACTCATTTTGGAATAAATTATCAGTATTCTAACTGACCCGTAGAGAGACACACTTGCACTAACACGTGCCTGGAAAAATTCAATCCTTCAAAGGAGATGACATCCTCCGCTCTACTAATTCTCCCATCCTCATTTAAATAGAATTTGAAATTGTGCTTTGATTGTGTCGGTGTAGGCATTTGGCTTTAGTAGCTAACATGGTGTAT
Organism: Asparagus setaceus; assembly: GCA_012295165.1. Classification (NCBI taxonomy): domain Eukaryota; kingdom Viridiplantae; phylum Streptophyta; class Magnoliopsida; order Asparagales; family Asparagaceae; genus Asparagus; species Asparagus setaceus. Next base: position 10,634,795 of record CM022703.1, read on the forward strand.
CAAAGAAAATGGATGGGTAAATTTTCAATGTGTGGATGAAAGGGAGGTTATGTATAGGGAAAATGAAGGGTTGCTAGTTAGTTAATTGGGTCCATAACTCGCGCATTCAATTAAATGAGTTATGAAATCTTAAGAGCCTACAACTTTAAATATTATTATTATGATTTTTTTTATTAAACAATATTATTTAAATTAAACAATGTTATTGCACAGTAGTAATATCAAGGGTACTGGCACTTTGGAGATTATACATGCAATTTTAAGAGCGTTTTTTGGGGAAAAAAAAGTTTTAACATAAGACGTGCTTTTGATTAAACTAACTATTATTATTATTATTATTATTATTATTATTAGTTAAACTGTCTCAATGCTCTATCTATTTATGTTGTCGATGACTTGCTGACTGTCTCACGATAAAATTGATCATGTCTACTTGTAAATATTTTTTATTTGGATTCATATTATTTGATTGCTATTGAGATTGTTGTTGATTTATTTTTCTTGCGACAGTGTCTGGATCTGAATTTGGTGATGTTAGATTTGATTGTTGTCAAAGTTGAAGGGGTTTCTTGCCATTGAGATTGTTGTAATTACCTTGATTGTAAATGAAACATGGTTGTTGGAAAGGGAACAAATAGCCATTGGTAAATTTTGTGCTAACTTTTGTGCTTCATTCACCTATACCTGATAAATTTCAAAACTCGGTTGATAGCCTTAAGTGATTGTGAGTCTTTTTGTGGTGGGATTTTGTAACTAGATGTTCTGGTATTTATTTGTTTCCTGATGTAATCTCAATCATGTATGCTTGATAAAAACCATGTAGTTAATGCTTACTCGGCAAAGGAGAGTATTTTCCATTGACCAAAATGAAGAAGATGTTAAATTAACAACAATCACAACTGCCAGTATGTTTTGTAAACCTATAAAAACAAATGAAAACATTAAAATGCAATAATACGTAAACCATGATGTTTAAACTAGTCTCAAGAGCCAAGTTGAGTAAACATAATCACAACAGCAAGCACATTCAATAACTTGCAAAAACAGATGAAAACACAAAAGTGTAATAAGTAACCTGATGTTCGAACAGGTCTCCATAGCCAAGTTATATATAAAAACACTTTCAATTGACAAATAAACAAGACCTTCAATATAGTTCTATTCGAAGTTATATCAATCCACGACATGTAAGAAGTCATGTTTCCGTGCTTCTATTTCTTTTAAAGCTGCTAATGCATCTCTCTGTGCTCCATTTCGATCTCAGTTTCATTGAAAAATTTTGTATAAACTTTGGGGTCGTCATTTGCGGCCTTCATCAATGATGATAAATTGTTAGTATAAAAAAAATGTACAACAATATTATAGGCTGTTGGTGTCATTCTTACTTGAGGAAAACTATGAAAGTTCTGTGGCAAAACCTGTCCTTAGTTATTAGCAAGAAAACTAGACTGAGTTGCACAAAATACCGCTTGACTGGAATAATCGACAAATGCACCAAATCTTTGGTTCTCTCCCATTAAATTGAACATCAAATGTCTTTGTTATCATTGTAGCATCTTTCTTTTTTACACGTTCCTTAACCTGAAAGTTCGATATATCTCCATCACTATGAATAAAAGAAAGAATACAAGATACTAATGCTTTTAGCTCATCTTGAAACTTTTTAAAAATGCTAATAGTATAAATTTTGGATAGTTGCTCCTCCATGGGAAGTTGTGAAACTAATTTTGGAGTTTTGTGAAATGATTCAAAATCTGCTTTTGCTTCCTTCTCAAATTTACTTTGCAAAGCTATGTCGTACTTTGACACAAATTGTTTGAGTGAAGTTTTTGAAAGTACATAACCTTCAAAGAAAGCATTCATACTCTCGCTTCTTTGAGTAGTAGACATTCCGGCCTAAAAAATATCCTTTACAAAGACAGGAACCCAATGATATCGATCTTCATATAATGCGCCAAGCCACTCATTTTCTTCAAGTTCATATTGTTCAATCATTTTATTCCACTCATTTTCAAAGTGCTCGATCCGTAAGGACTCATATACTATGTTCTTCAAGATCTTTTTAATTGCTTTGTATTCTTTATATCCACTTAACTTTATCGGAACCTTTTGCATAATATGCCATAGACATAATCTGTGATGAGCCTTCGGAAATACCTCAGCAATTGCTGCTTTCATTGCTTTGCACTGATCAGTAATTATGGCTTTGGGAGGAGATCCTGACATACATGATAACCACGTTTGAAACAACCAAATAAATGTCTCTATGTTTTCTCTAGAAAGCAAAGCACAACCCAATAACACCGATTGATTATGATGATTTACTCCCACAAAAGGAGCAAAAGGCATACTATATTTATTTGTCAAATAAGTAGTATCGAAAGAAACTACATCACAAAAATATTCATATGTTGCCCTTGATCTTCCATCAGCCCAAAAGACATTCTTTAGCCTACCTTCCTCATCCACATCCATCGAGTAGAAAAAGTTTGGACTTTGAGCTTGCATATGATTGAAGTATTGATACAAAGCTTGTGCATCTCCTTCCCCAAGAGTCAATCTTTGAAAATTTTCAAGGTGATTTTTACATTCTTTTTCAGCATATGAAACATTTTCATATCCTCCACCCTCCACAATGCAAGATCGAAATGTCTTGCATGGTGGTATCCCTGCTGAATCATTATACTTTAGTTGTCTCTTGACTTTTTCTGGTAACTCTTTATGAGAACGAAAGAACCTTGACTTTGACGGAGTGACATTATGCTTATGTTCTAGCACCACCTTTGTAAGATGAAATAACCTGTCATTCTTCAATCTGGCTCCAAGACTAGCTAAACATTCCGTCCTTGCTGATGGTCTTGACCAATAATTATCTAATGTTGTGTGATGTGCTTTTCCCTCCTTACAACATGTTAATTTGAAACCTTTACGCTGACCATCCTCGTTGAACCAAGACCGCTTCACTTTAATCCCAAATCCAATATTTTTGGCATATTTGTTATAGAACTCATAAGCTTCTTCGAATGATTTAAAAGTCATACCCACAGCCGGTTTTATGTGATTGGCTCCATTTGTAGTGTCATCAATATTGTCATCATGAATCTCTATATAAACCTTTTCATTGCATGAGTTTTTTGTTGTAGATTCTTCTTCAATTTCATCTTCTGATGTACACTACAAGTCAACCAAAAGTTAAATAAGCAAACTAAAATTAAGCTAATACAAGTTAACTTTTTTTTATCTAATTAATTAAGTTGGAGTTACAATGCCTAAAAAGAATTTGTTCCTGCAAAGCAATCATAAGGCTCTATTGCAACTAAAATATAATTACCTTGATTGTACATGAATCGTTGATGTTGGATGGAGAATTAGTAGCCATTGGAGACGAAACACGATACGCCGGATAGGACAAGAACACGAGATGTCAAGTCTGGCAAGATAGAGAGCAAGACTAGCAAAGACAATGGAAGTACAAGTCCGGTGACATGGCGTGAACACGAGTTGCAAATTAGGTGACGACAACGTGAACACGAGATGCGAAATAGGTGACGGCGGTGTGCACACAAGATGCGAAGCAAGACCAGCAAAGACAGTGGAAGCACAAGTCCGGTGACACGGCGTGAACACGAGTTGCAAATTAGGCGGCGACGTGCACACGAGATGCGAAATAGGTGACGGCGGCGTGAACACAAGATGTGAAGCAAGACCAAAGAAAGACAATGGAAGCACATGTCCAAAGGACACGGCATGAACACAAGTTGCAAATTAGGTGACGGTGACGTGAACACGAGATGAAATAGGTGACGGCGGTGCACACAAGATGGCAAGACCAAAGAAAGACAGTGGAAGCACAAGTCCGGTGACACGGCGTGAACACGAGTTGCAAATTAGGCGGCGACGTGCACACGAGATGCGAAATAGGTGACGGCGGCGTGAACACAAGATGTGAAGCAAGACCAGCAAAGACAATGGAAGCACATGTCCAGTGACACGGCATGAACACAAGTTGCAAATTAGGTGACGGTGACGTGAACACGAGATGCGAAATAGGTGACGGCGGCGTGAACATGAGATGCGAAATAGGTATGAACGAAATAGAGATTCACGAATAGGTATGGATAGGTTAATTGCCAGGTTGGAAAATAATATCTTTCTGTTTTTTCTTTAGTTTTCCTTCGCAAACTATCCTTGTTAGTCTCTGATTAATTGCCACGTTGGAACGCAGCCAACTCAGCTGTCCCACACCGAGGTCCCATATTTGGGGTCTAAAAAGAATTATTCATTATTTATTAGACACAACCTTTCCAATTTCATCTATTTCCGTTACTATCCTCTCTTTGGTTGTCTTCAAATTTAATTAAATCCTTTTTAAAATTGAAGTTCCCAACAGGTTGAGGGAAAGGAAGAAATTCCCAATACTTCAATGGAGATGTGACTCTTGCCATTCAGTTATTTCAAAAATCACAAGCCATAGAAAATCCTTTGATGACCATTGCAATACCTATAAGAAAATACCTAATGCATTGGAGGAATCATGAGAAATTTTTTTGTAAATTATATATTTATTTTCCTTTTATTTTTATTAATTGCTGACATTATGTTTTTCTTCAAATTACATCTGCTTTGTATGTGGCGCTTTATCGGAGGGAGGAACCACCGTTGCCATCACTTTTTTGTTTTTTCAATCGCGCATGCTCCTTCTTCACTTAGGCTATTTTATCCACCTCTGCTCAGCGCTCTCAATGAGCTATATCTTATACGTTAAGTTGCAGTCCTTTGAGCGAAAATTCTGTAGGTTCTACTCTCTTCTTCAATAGATGGTCAACATGTTAGAGTTCTCCTCAATATTGCAAGACTAGCCTAGCTATTACAGTACCAAACACTTAAAAAAATTAGTATTAATTTGATCATATTCACTAGTAGAAAAAGAGGCAACCTAGACGGATCAAACTAGACGGATATTTTTCCGTCTAGTTTGGATCAAACTAGATGGAAAAAAGTCCGTCTAGTTTGGTCCGTCTAGGTTGGACCAACCTAGACGGAATTTTCTGTCTAGGTAGCCTATTTAGACGGACATTTTAAAAAAACCGAGCTATACTGTGAGCCCCACCTTCCTAGATAGAAATTTTCCGTCTAGGAAGCATCCTAGACAGATCCTAGAAGGAAAATTTCCGTCTAGGAAGGCCCACACACTCTCAAAACCCTAATCTGCCTAAACACCGGCCGCCACCCCCAATTGATTCCCACTTGAGAAATCACTCGAACTGGTCCCGAATTGGTCGACTGCACGCCGCTCACCCACACCCGCTCGCCCATGCCCGCACGCCAACTGGGTCCACCGCTCGCATGCCCGTGGTCGACCGCCTCCCGCACACCCGCCGTGCCGTCGACAGTGAACCCACGCCGTGCCGTGGACAATCCTAAAGGTGTGTTTTTTCATGAAAAATTTTAAGTTTTTTTTTTAAATTTTTATTGTTTATTGCTCAATTTTGTTTAGATACCCTAAATTATAATCCAAAATGAACAAGTTCGAATCTTTTAACCCTAATTAAAAAAATTTCAGCTATTAACCATTACTCAACTACATTTTGCACTGTTTTAACAACACTTGTAATCATAATTGAACATCCGAATCATGATATTAATCCTGATTGAAAAAATTTCAACTATTAACACTTACTCAACTACATTTTGCCCTTTTGAACACTTTTAAATTATTAACCACACCAATCATGATAGCCGATTTACACTAAGTTTCGTATGCACTATAAATATGTGTGATTATATAAATTTGTGATGTGAAAATATGTAAAATAAAAATTTTCAAAAATAGAGTGATATAACACATTATAATTTTCAATAATGTTATGTGTTATATATCAAATTTAGGTGAATGAAAAGATAACGTTATCCCTAGAGTACTCCCATCCAATAATTACATCCAATTTTTTGGACTTATAATATAAGATAGACGAGTCAATTTTGGGTAGGAGATGAAGTTTTCTACCCAAAAATGATCATTTACTTTATATTATAAGAAGAAAGATTTGGGATGAAAATTTGTAATTATTAGATCTATCCTTCTCGGACGGGTTAGGAATATAGTAGTGCATACATCCAACTTTGTATATTTTATACGTTTTTATTTCTTGAAAATTTCGGCAGCACGTATTCGTTATTTTCTGTGTACAATAAAGCGTATGTTGTTCTCCATTTCGGTCTATTGCCAATATGCATAATAATATCCGCACAGTGTACAGGGAGAACGGCGGGTAGGTGCTGCCAACATTTTTAATAAATAAAAACATACAAAGTATACGAAGTTGGATGTAAGCACTGCTATATTCTTAATGGGATAGAAGCCTTCCTATGATAGTCGCTAGAGTGTTCTAATTAGTATCTATATACGTTTCAGTTTTAATTTAGGAGGGAAAAATATTTTTATTGTTAAATGATACATGTATGTAAGTATGATGTTTATTGTATGTATAATATTCTGAAGAGTCATAAATTTACTAGTAGTAGTGAGATTAATTGTAGTTAATAATTATATATAATCTACAGATGAGGATAATTCCTGACAAATTATGGATAGATATTCCTCGACTTGAAAGATTTCGTGACACGCGATATAAGGAGGGATGTGACGCCTTCATGCGGTATGCCGAAATGAATCTGGAGAATTTAAGTAGCAGCGCTATGTATTGTCCCTATTGTAGGTGTAGGAATATGAAGCAGCAGAATAGAAATGATATACGGATCCACATAATAAAATTAGGGTTTGATGAGAACTATAAGTATTGGTCATATCATGGGGAAGTCTGTATTGAAGATGAGGAGCCGAATGTGCGTGTTGGTACATCCGGTGGCTTACGGATAGATGACACAGAAATAATGTTCAATGATATTTTTTTCGTCCTACTGAATATGATATCGATGATAATGTTGAAGATGATATCGGAGATGGTATTGAAGATGATATCGAAGATGATGCTGAAGAGGTCGGAGATGTCGAAGGTGCAAAAAATATTGAAGACATGCATGCTTCCGCAGACATAAAGTGAATAATGAAGCTACTAGAAGATAGTGAAAAGGACCTATATGAGGGTTGTACCGAGTACTCCAGATTTTCATTTATGTTGAAACTCTTACATATTAAGACACTTAGCAGAATGGCTGATAATTATTTTAAAATACTTCTTGATTTGCTTTGGACAGTAATTCCTGGAGGAGAGGTTAGCATACCCCAAATAACTTATCAGGCTGAGAAGATTATTTTCACTCTGGGTCTTGATTATAATAGGATTGATGCATATCCAAATGATTGTATCCTCTACCACAAAGCCAATAAAGACCTTCAGGAGTGTCCGACATGTAGAGTTTCTCGGTGGAAACAACGCACAAACTCTTCAATAAGGAGGACAACGGAGAAGAGGGCATGCAGAAGAAGATTTCAGCAAAGATGCTTCGGCATTTTTCATTGGTCCCTAGATTGCAACGATTGTATATGAACAAAGACACTGCAAAGAACATGAGGTGGCACAAGGAAGATCGAGTAGATGATGGTAAATTGAGACATCATGCTGATGCTTTAGCTTGGAAGCATATTGATAAAATTTATCCTCGTTTTACCGATGATTGTAGAAATGTCAAACTGGGCCTATCTAGTGACGGATTTAATCCGTTTGCGGTAATGAGTTCTGGCTGGTCTACGTGGCCAGTTGTATTAATACCATATAATTTACCTCCATTCTTTTGTATGAAACAGCCATATATAATACTATCATTACTGATACCTGGTAAGCATGCACCGGGAAATGATATTGATGTCTATTTAGAGCCGCTAATTGATGAGCTGAAACAGTTGTGGTCTGAGAGTGTATTGATATATGATGCCCATCTTAAAGAGTCGTTTAAATTACGTGCTATTCTAATGTGGACGATTAATGATTTTCCAGCTTATGCTAATCTGTCCGGTTGGTCTACGAAGGGCAAGTATGCTTGTCCTATATGTGGTCCGAAATTTGAAGCCCTTCAATTACCGCATAACCGAAAGAGCTGTTATTGGTTTAATCAAAGGTGGTTGCCCTTGAGAAAGTATAGAAAATTATCTGCTATGTTTGATGGCACAATTGAGAAGAGAATGAAGCCGCGTCAGCTGACTGGAGTTGAGATTGTAAAGTTGCTTGAGGGGTATCCAAAAGTAAGGTTTGGAAAAAATAGTTATTCTAAGTACGACCCGCTCGGAGTAAGAGATTCCTTAAAGAGCAAAAAGTCATTGAAACGTAAGAGAATGGTCCGATGAATGCAAGTTGAGAATGAAGCTGAAAAATTTCCTAGAGGATGGACTAAATTTAGTGTCTTCTTTCAGCTACCTTAATGGCAAAACCGGCACAACTTAGATGTCATGCATATTGAGAAAAATATTTGCGACAATATATTATCAACTCTCCTACAAAATACCAATAAGTCGAAGGACAGCCTACGGGCTCGCCAAGACTTGACCACATTGAATAATCGGAATGATTTGCAAGCACAAGATGTTGGTCTAAAAAAATTGAAGTTGCCTCCGTCTCGTGTTACAATGTCGAATGAGCAGATGCAGAGATTTTGTGAAATTATCAAACCGGTAAAGTCGCCGGATGGTTACTCTGCTAACATATCAAACAATGTCCACGTACAAGAGAGGAAACTCTTAGGTCTGAAGACCCATGATTACCACGTCCTTCTTCATCAATTGCTCCCGATTGCACTCCGTAACAATAAGGAGAAAGAAGCGTCGAAGATTATTATTGAGTACTGTGGATTCTTCAGAAATTTATGCTCTAAAGTTATAGACGTGGATGAATTTAAAAAACTTAAAGCTGAGATCTGAGTTACTCTGTGCAATATGAAAGTGATATTTCCCCCTTTATTTTTTACAATCATGGTCCATCTTACCCAACATCTTGCAAGAGAGGCTAGAATCGCAGGTCCTATTACTTATCGTTGGATGTATCCGATTGAAATGTTAGGATTTTTGTCACCTTCATTAATTATATATGCATTTCTTATATTGACTTCATAATAATTATTTCTTTTCAAAATTTTAAGATATTTGGGTTCCATGAAACACAATGTTCGCAATCGACCTCGTCCGGATGGTTCGATAGCTGAAGGATATGTGGCCAATGAATGCTTTATGTTTGTATCACGTTACATGCGCAAGAATAAAATCACACATCAGGCACCAACTAAGGATAAGAAGTGTGAAAAATATCCAAGATCTCACTTAGATCAAATTCATGCATATGTATTGGAAAATCTTGATATTTTCCAAGACTACCGAAGGTAACAAATAAAATTAGTACTATAGATGATATATATTCATTTACTTTTAGTTTACCAATACAATCTTATATATTGTATTAATAGACGATATCTGGAGAAGCTTAAGAATGAAATAACCGGTAGGAATGCAGTGCACAATATTCAGAAAAAACATAAGAAAGAATTTTCAGATTGGTTTAGAATTGATGTAAATGTTGTATAATTAAGTTTTAAACTTTCATAATATAACTTTAAGTTAAACTTGTCCTAAATATTCTCTGATATTGTTTGGCTTAGGTTGAAAAATCACTTCTTGATGGCACTACATTATCAGATGAAATTATTATTCATGCACAACGTCCTTACTATGAAGTAAGACATTATAATGAACATCTCATCAATGGGTATAAATTCTAAATGCTAAAGACCGATGATAGGAGGGTAACCCAGAATAGTGGGGTCATGGGTTATTTTTCTCAAGAATGTTTTTCAAGTATAAGAGATCAGAATCCAGCTCTAACTGACATACTATATTATGGCCAATTAGAAGACATTGTGGAGGTAATTTACGGGTTTGGTAAACAAAATCAATGTAGTTACATGATGTTCAAGGTACGGTGGTGTCCTGCAAAAAATCAAAAGGATCATTATGGGTTTGCACTTGTCAATCTCCATCGAGAAATATATCTAGATGAGAAATTCATTTTCGTAGAACAAGCGGATCGGTGCTTCTTTGTGAAAGATCCGAATGTCATGACTGATTGGGTGGTTTTGTACAAGGAGCCAAGATCTGTTATTCTTCCTAATAACAATGAAAAAAATGAAGAAGAAAGTGAAGATAATTGTAATGAACCAATTGGGTCATCTGATGACATTTGGCAAGACTTCTCCTACATGCAAAATGTAGTGCTTGATATGACCGATCCTGATACTCAAACCGACATTCAGAATCTTATTACAAGCGGAGGCTTCGGCTCAAATGAGCAAACAAATAGAAGATAAACTATAGCAAATATACTCAGTCGATCTTGTGGAAAATAATTATAATAGGTATGAACTATGTTACAATGCATTATTGTTTAAAAAACTTTCCTAATAAAAATAATTAATGCTTTTCATAATAATTTATCTTATGTGCATGTATATATTTCTTGTTAAATATCTTAATAATTTAATTTACAGATGAGGAATGTGAGGCTCTTTGGTAAGGACCGTGATCGATCATGGAGTACCACCCCAGGCACATGTCATATTGAGGAGACACCACCATCTCCTTATGTGGGTATAAACTATTTAATAGTTTAATACTTTTTTTATAAATTATTAGTCATCTAGCTCATATTGTTCTTTGGTTGCAGACTTAGGTTTTTCAACACCTGGCCCTTCTGGTGCACCACTATCTCCTTATGCGGGTATAAACTATTTATATTTTAATATTTTTTATAAATTATTAGTCATCTAGCTCATATTGTTTATTGGTTGTAGACTTGGGTTTTTCAACACTCGTCCCCCCTGGTGCACCACCAGCACCATCACCTGGGACAAGTATTAAGTAGTTAATATTTCATAATGATCAATTGAATTTTTGTATTAATTATCATTCTTATTTTTGTAGATGACTTGTGGACACCCTCGTTCTCTTCTTCTACATTTCAGACCGACTTGCGTCTTGATAATCACATTTTTATTATAATTTTACACCATCATTATCTAGTTTATATCAATAAATATCCCACTAATAATATGTTTTATCTTAATGTGCATGTTAATGAAGATTAATGAATAAAAGCTCAAAAAGACTCAAACTCCCTGATTTTCTACCATTTATAAAAGCCCAAATATGAAGACAAAAGAAGGCCCAAGAAGAGATAAGGATCTATGAAGAAATCGGGTCAAGAAATCAACAAAAAACCAATCTGCCATATTTGTTTGAAACTAGTTTTATATCCTACTTATTCACATAAGATTGAGATTAGCTAAGTGGATCTATTCTAGCTTCCTCATATCTTTAATTAATCCTCCATATTTGACTTTCTTGATCTTCCTCTTTGTTCTTATTTTTTATTTGTTTATTCTATTTTCCTTTATTACCTTCTTTATTTTCCTTCATTTTATTCATCATTCTTTCTCCTCTCTCAAACTTGTTTTATTTTATTTGCACATATTCACAACCACTCTTTACCTTTTTCACTCTCAATCTCATTTTATTTTTATTTTCACTTTATCACTTCCACACTCTTAATCCCTCCACACTCATTTTTATTCTCATTTTATTTTGTACTCAATCACAAACACTCTCTTAATTTCTCCACAACCACTTGTTCTTTTATCACTCTCCTAATTGTCACACACACAACATAAGAATTGATTTTGATTAACTCATTACAACACCTTCCTCGTGGGATCGATAACTTTTTATACTATAACTTGATAGTTGTATACTTGCAACTTAGGTTCACATTATTTACCTATCAAGTTTTTAGCGCCGTTTGCCGGGGAAGGTGCTTGTATTAGAATTTTTCTATTTTGGTTCTTTGATTTGTGTGTTTAAGTGTGAAGGAACTATTTTGAAGCTTGAAGTTAAGGATTGAAGATTGAATAATTGCCTTCAAAGAGGCTAGGATACTTTTGCGTGGGTAACTCCTCTTTCTAGTATTTTCAATTTCACCCTTTAGTTAGTTTCTCACAATTAGAGACAATTAGGATTTAAATAAAAATAAGAAAATATATTTTTTTTGTCAACCATAATAAAATTCATCCTCCACTTGGACATTTACTAATAAGATAATAAATTCAAACAAGAGCTCCCTTTCTCACATTTGTTTGATTGCTAACCTTAATTAAAAAAAATAAAAAGATTTTATTTTTGCATCATTTTGTAGTTGTTTTTAATTTCTAGGGTTGCATTGCATATAATAGTAGGAATTCACCAAAGTGATTTGCGCATCTTGATTTGACACCACTTGAAAATATTCTTAAGGACAAAACCCATTAATCAAGATAAGGTGAGGGATTTCATCACCCTTTCCTTAGCCCACAAATCACTAATTCCTCACTACACAAACCAAAGCCTTTTAAAACTCATTAGATGTTGGCCTCTAAGGATTCGAGCTCATTAAGGAATAAGAAATACTTAAGTGAACCGGTTCAAGTTTACTTGAATCAGTTGGTGTCTAAGGCAAGGTTTAGGGGTTGCGTAAAGTGCTTCGCAAGGAACGAGTTACTTAATTGATCTTTGATCTCCCTCTAGTACTATCCTTACCTGGCTAACTGACCGAGTAAACTTTGATCTTTTCACTAAAGGAGTTTTTGGTTAGGAGCTGGTCTAGTTGAGTCTAGGCTTAACCCTAGAATTTAAAATAATTGACACAAGTAATTGCATTGATTTGTTTTAGTTAGATTTTTCTTTTATCTTTCTCCTTTTTCTCATCATCTTTTTAATCTTTTAGTTTTATTTTTTTCCTCTTAAAAAACTAACTTTTAATTTTCTTAGAATTTTTTATTTTTCTTTTTCAATAAAAAAGAAAAATATTTTCCAAAAGAATTTTAATTTGGTGTATGCAAGTTTGAATTAGGGATACTACCAATCGTTTAATTTGTGTTGAACTAATTTTTTGAGACTAATGAAAACGCTAATCCACCTTTTCTTCAAGACATATATTATCTCAAAGAAGAAAATGAGTCGATCTAAGTTTTGAAGAAATTTTTGGTGTGGAACTGAAAATAATAGAAGAAATAGGATCGGATCGGTCTCTAAGAACAAAGGAACTGTGTTTGATACATGTTTCTCTATTCTTAATTTTGAAGAGCTCTTTGTCGATGAACTTAGATTCTTGAGAAATAAATAACAACCAATTTTCAACCCTCAAACATAAATCTTATGTTCAAGGAAATTTTAAAGAAGAATTGGTTATGATGGGTTAAACTTTTGTTAATAAGGAATCTAAGTTCAAAATGCATAACACCATTAATACCTAACTTCAATTCTTGCAAATATCATTGAAAACCTTAAAATATTCAGAATTTAAGCACATCATTGATTATATCATTTTAGACTTCTTTAAAATTCTAGAATTTTCAGCAATAAGGTAAGATTTGACGTAGAATTTGAGATTTTCATGTTTAATCCTTTATTCTACATCTTTAATTTTTGTTTCATAATATTAAAAAAATTTCTTCTCTCATTTGAGAGTTTCTTGTTCTTTTGAAAAAAAGAAAAAGACAAAAAGAAAAAGAAGAAGAAGAAGAAATTTTGACTTCATCCTCCTCATACCAAAGGTAATTGCAGATTTTTTGTTCTAGGTCGACCGAACAAATATAAGTGTTTTAATTCTTATCCGCTTTATTTTGTGCATCATAGAGTTTACGTTGAGGACAATATAAAATTTAGGTGTGGGGTGGGAACTAGTCAATTTTTCTCTTTATCTTAGTCATTTTTCCTTTTTATCTTACCATTTTTTCTTTTTATATTATTTTTCTTTTTCATAAAAATATTATCACTGGCCAACTTAATAGAGTTGATTAATAATTGATCTATTTGAATTTCAAAATTTTTAATCCTTAGTTAGTTTTATATTCAAGTTCACCTTTTATGTTAACTCTAAATAAATTTCTTAAAAATAATTTTCAAAATAGTATACTTAACTTAAGTCTTAACTTAGACTTTTAATTAAAGTAATGAAATTTTTGCATGCTTAACTTAGAGTTGAAAATAATTTTTAAGTTGTCTTAATCTAAATATTTTTTAGGATATATATACATATACACATATATATATATTAAAAAAACTAACTTTACAAAGAAGAGTGTGAAAAATAGGCACCAATTAAAATTCTCTTAAAATTCAAGGTGGTTCTATCTTACTAAGCCTATGTTGACCTAGTAATTAAGCCCAAGGAGTATTTCCATGCTTAATGACCTAAGTCCAATTGGGTTGGGATTCATTGGCCAAAAACTCGTTAAATGGTCACTTAGAAAGCCCGATCGAAAAGAACAAAATCACCAAGGAATAAAGAGTTCAAAAAATTAAAATATTTATATATATATAGTTATATTTGTATATATGTTCTTGAAAAATAAATTGATTAAAAGGCTTGAAAATTAGTTAAAACAAAGAGTTAGCATGTTCTTTTCAAAATTTTTAAATTAAATTTCTAAGTTAGACTTGATTTTGTATAACTATAATGAAAAGATTTTCTCTGAGATTTACCTTAGAGTTGTATATAAAAATATTTTCTTGAGTAATAACTAGCTTCAATTAGAATGTTTAAATATATCAAGTAAATTAATTATTCATAAATTTCTTTAAATTGGCAAGTTGACCGAATTTTGTTGGTATATTCACTGTAAACCCTCACGAGACTACAACTCGTCCACTCGGGTAATCTAGAGGTTTAAAGGCTTGTTGTATGTGCTAAATACAACCACGATTCCTGCGAAAGTGAGTTAGGATTTTTCTTTCTTTCTCTTTCAATTTCTTTCTTTGCTAGAGGACTAGCAAAAGTTTAGGTGTGGGGTATTTGATAATCATATTTTTATTATAATTTTACACCGTCATTATCTAGTTTATATCAATAAATATACCACTAATAATATGTTTTATCTTAATGTGCAGGTTAATGAAGATTAATGAATAAAAACTCAAAAAGACTCAAACTCTCTGATTTTCTATCATTTATTGAAGTCCAAATATAAAGACAAAAGAAGGCCCAAGAAGAGACAAGGATTCATGAAGAAATCGGGTCAAGAAATCAATAAAAAAATCAATCTGCCGCTAACTAATCGGTCGGCCAACCGATTGGCCAATCGATCGGCCAACCGATTGGTCAACCGATTGGTGAACAGCCATCCAAGGGTTCTCCTTCATTGCTGTAGGCTATAAATAGAGAGATAGAGTGAGGGGTTTGAGTGTGAAATATTTTATAAAAACTCTATTTGGAGAGGAGGGTCACTCTTAATTGAGAAGACCTTCCAAATTTATAACTTTTTATTACAATTAATATAAAAATATTTTCACCTCTTCATATTTTTTTCTTCTTTCTGTTTGATCATGAAAATGAAGATGAGATAAAGATGAAGATCAAGATGAAGGTTTGCTTTCGCGTTGAGGCTAGAACCCTATTGGGATGCAAATTTTCTCTTTTGCTAATAAATTTTCTTTTGCTTTCTTTTCTTGTTGTTAAAAATTCATGAGGCTAGAACCCTCTTGAATTAGATTTATTTTCATGCTTGTAGAGTATATTTACTTTCATGTCTTTACTTTCTTGCTTTAAATTCTTGCAATTACTTTCATGTCTTTACTTTCTTGCTTTTGTATTTATTTTGTAGCTTAGATTTTTCTTTCTTGTACTATTCACCTTGAGACTAGAACCCTCTTGGGATTAGTTTTAATTTATTTTTTTTCTTTGATTCACCTTGAGGCTAGAACCCTCTAGGGAATTGCCCTTTTCTAAATATGGAGCTAATATTTGTGGGAATTCTAGAAATTATTTGAAACTAGCTTTATATCCTACTTATTCACATAAGATTGAGATTAGCTAAGTGGATCTATTCTAGATTCCTCATATCTTTAATTAATCCTCCATATTTGACTTTCTTGATCTTCCTCTTTATTCTTGCTTTCTATTTGTTTATTTTTATTTTCCTTTGTTACCTTCTTTATTTTCCTTCATTTTATTCATCATTCTTTCTCCTCTCTCAAACTTATTTTATTTTATTTGCACATATTCACAACCACTCTTTACCTTTCCACTTTCAATCTCATTTTATTTTTATTTGCACTTTATCACTTCCACACTCTTAATCCCTGCACACTCATTTTTATTCTCATTTTATTTTGCACTCAATCACAAACACTCTCTTAATCTCTCCACAACCACATGTTCTTTTATCACTCTCATAATTGTCACACACATAACATAAGAACCGATTTTGATTAACTCATTACAACACCTTCCTCTTGGGATCGATATCTTTTTATACTATAACTTGATAGTTGTATACTTGCAACTTATGTTCACATTATTTACCTATCACGTCCCAAGACACATGAGTTTCACAGTTTACCCTTCCCTCCAGACTCGATTAAGTCCAGAGCTGAATCAATGAAGCACCACCCACATGCGGCTTGAAGGTACAATGAATTGACACCTATGATGGAGGTTAGAAAAACCGTTACACTCACAGCTAAAGATAGGGAGAAAGCGAATGGTAAATTTAATAATCCACTTTTAATTTTCACATTTATAGGTTGCGTGATTTAGTGAAGATATTGTTATCATTGTACGCGTTAAGTCGGATCGCATAGAGGGACGACGTGGCGGGAGCAAGCCTAAGTCCAAACAACCACCAAGAGGCATGAGAGCCATTGTTCGGTGGAATAATGATGCATTGCCTATTGGTGCTTAGGTGCCAAGATTAAATAATTAAATCGAGGTTCTCGTACGTAGAGCAAGCATCATCAATCCTTATTACAATTTCCGAGAACTACCATGGACCGCCTACGAGCAGATATGGAATGAGCTTATGGTAACTTTGTATTACTTTTGTTATTCATTTATTATTGATTAGTAATAGATATTGAATTATCCTAATTAAAATATGTATGCAAATTTGCAGAAAAGTTTTGCCTTGAGGACTTTGATGGGGCTTGGCACTATGTTTTTAATGTTAAGGTTGAAGCCGTCCTCAAACAGTGGAGGCATTAGATTAAACAAGAAACTTATGATAGGTATTCAGAGGGTTTTTGAACCTCGATGATAGGGTTGACGAGCTTCATTTCATAGCTCTCCTCATGTATTGGGACACCCTTGCTGCACAAGTTAGTTTTATGAAAATTACACTATTTACATGATATATTCATTCATTGCATCTTTACTCAATTAAATGTTTTTTAAAGAATAAATCAACGAAGGTGTCAATAAATAGAAAAAAAGGTGCATGACCACCACTTGGGCGCACACTCCTATGCTAACCTGGAGGATGGTTATTGTCGAGATATGACATATATTATTTAAAGTTTTAAATGATCTTAGTGCTTGGTATGACTACAAAGTCTCGTAAATTTATAAACTAATAAGGAAAACCAATAATGCCGATGAACTTAAAGGCTAAATTGGCATATGGTACCTTCCGTGACCGTTATAGAGATGGCGAGGCGAATAAAGAGAAGATCAAGGGAAACCTCGAGTTGGTGGTAAGACTTAATTATAACTTATTTCGAAATGTTAATTGAATTTTTTCTAAAATTTATTTAAATTTTCTTAGATCTATTCCCAATGTTGTAAATTTTTTAATCTTATGTGTGTGATTGAGGAGGGATTTGAAGCCGCAACGAAGAAGGCAGCGGCACTGCACATGTCTCAGGAGGAAGCAGAAGGCGAGCCAGACCCTCACATGCTATCTCCGGAGGATAACATCACGCTCACTCAGAACGTATTGGGATATAATAGGTAAACAATCGAATCGAATCGAATACTAAGTTCCAATTTATATTTGTTTAAAATTATCGAATTCGAATGCGAACTCTAATATTCATATGTTAAGGTTTTCAAATCTGAACTCGAATACTTGGTATTTGATAAATATTCATGAATACTTATCGAATAATAAAGTATTTTTATTAAAATACAGATTTAAGATTATTTACGTCATAAAATCAGTACATAAAACTTATTTAGAAATATTAAGTGGGTTACAATTAGCGAACTAGTTGTTAATTATTTGGTTCATTTCCACCCCTAATAATAGGAGAGGAAGATATCCACTGCATGATGTTGGAGCTTCACCGGGCATAAGCATAAGATCATTCACAGCATCCTCCATGTCATCTACAGTAACGATAGTAGCATCAGTCAATATTTCTACTATGCCACTTGTTCTACGTATCTCCACCTATTTGCGTGGAAAGATTGACTCAGAACTGCACGTTCAAGTGACTGAGGAGTGAGTAGCGTTGTGATTAGGGCTCGCACGATGGACGAGGTCATGGCCTACATCATAAATTGCTTGGCCGGTATGATTCCTGCTGATCTGTTTGGTGAAGTTATACCACTTATAAACTCCGGCGCCGGTAATACTGGCAGAGCAGCGCACAGGTATCTTATTTTTGTGTTAATACTATGTTAATATGAGTTCATTAAATCTTCTATAATTACATATTACTCCCATAAATGCAGAAAATTACATGAAAAATTATATATTGATCCCCATAATATTCAATAGTTGCATATTATTTTCATTAAAGTGAAAATACTAAGGAACTAATGCTATTGCATATTAGTCCCAAAAAATCAATAGTTGCATATTATTTTCATAAAAGTGAAAACCTAAGAAACTAATGCTAAATTGAATATTTAAGGGACTAATACATAAAAAAACCCTTTATATTTGATATATTGTCAAATTTCACATGATTCTAAAATATAATCAATTTGACATTCAGGCTGGAGACGACGAGATGTGAGCCGTCGCCGACGCCGATGAGATGTGAGGTTTTTTTTATATTTTATGCACTAAACGCTTTTTTATTTGTAAGAGTACTCTATTTTATCTATCTGGTGTTATATGGACTCGGTATTGCTAGTGTATCTATTGTAAATATTCTGATAAGATAAATTTTTGCTGAAATGGATGTTGGATTGGATTGTTAGATGTGTATATTGGATTGGATTGTTGATTGTGTATTATATTTGATTGGTGTGGGTTGTAAATTGAATAGGAAATATGTATTGATCTGTATATCAGATAAATGTAAAATGTACAGGGAATTAATTATTTTGAAAAAATTTCAAAATATAACAACCTACACGGAATTTCTGTCTAGGTTGCTATTATACTAACCTAGACGGAAATTCCGTCTAGGTGGCGACCTAGACGGATTTTCCATCTAGGACGCAACCTAGACGGAATATCCGTCTAGGTTGTTCCTAGACGGAAAATATTTCTGTCTAGCCGCAACCTAGACGTATTTTCCGTCTAGTTTGCATCCTAGATGGAAAATTTGTCTAGGCCGCAACCTAGACGAAATTCGAACATCTGTCTAGGTCACTTTCCATCTAGTTAGACTAAACTAGACGGAATTCCATCTAGTTTGAGTTAACCTAGACGGAATTATCCTAGACGGACTTTTCTAGATGGATTTTCATCTCGTTTGGTCTAACGAGACGGAGGCGGGCAACCTAGACAGTTTTTTCTGTCTAGGTTGCCTCTTTTTCTACTAGTGATAGCCAACTTCCGAGAGCACAACACTTTCATTCTTCTTAATTATTTTTTTAACTGCTTTATATTTATGCTCTTTGAATCATTTCATTTATACAGATATTTTGATGTAGGACACTTAATGGATAATTTTATGGAGGAGCGGGATAATCACAAGCTAAATACGGATACACACATGTTATTGACTTCCGCAAAGAAATGATCATATCTTCTAACCCGGAAGACGGATTTTGACATATTATATATGAAAATCGCATATCTCGATGAGACGAAGCCAATCCAATTGTCATATTTTCAAAATCTGATTAGTATCACCAGCTTTTAGTAGAAATCTAAAAATAATTAATATTTAGTTTATTTTTAGCAATAAAGTTAGAGTCAATTTAGATTATGAAATAAAATCAATTTTGATTTAATTCGGGCTGATTTGTTTTCTCTATTATAGGAGTCTTTTTTAGGGTAAGATTTGATACTTTCTATTTCTTTGTAATTCTAGTCTTATTAGGAGTCTATTTTTATTTTCTATTTAAGAAGAGTCATGTAACCCCAATGAATACATCACTTTTATCAAATAAATTTCTCTTATTATATTTTCTTCGTGGATTCAAAGTTCTTCGTGGATTCGGAGATTGTTCTTTGTGGATTCAAAGAATGCCCCTTGGTGGATTCCTAGGTTTATCACTTCCGCGCTGTGTTAATTGGTATCAGAGACTTATTTTTTCGATCCGATGGTAGGCGACGAAGACCCTATTACCCTAACTCAGATTAAGACTCACGTAGACCGACTTGCATTGGTAGTGGAGCGTCTGAATCCGGGATGAGTTTGAGATCGCATTGATGGTCGCCAAAGACGAGATCCGACTCTGCAAGACAAATCCTACAGTGATGATCATAGAGGCTACCGAAGAAAGGAGAACTATGATGCTAGAGGATTAAAGATACCATCCTTCAATGGAAAGTTTCATGTTGATGATTTGCTTGATTGGATTGATGAAGTGGATAGATATTTTGAGTATGAGATAATCCCAGAAGATTGGAAAATTAAATTAGTGGTTTACAGATTTAAAGGAAAAGCATCTACATGGTGGGATGCCGTATTGATAAATCGATACCATCAAGGAAAGGATCCAGTTTGAACGTGGGCAAAGATGAAGAAATTATTGAGAGACTGTTTCTTACCTTCTAACTACAAACAATGTCGGATGTCTTTAAAAGATTCTTTTACCTTATCTGACACGGTCGGTCTAGCGAAGAAGGTGGAGTGAGAACTTCAGCAGAATGACAAAGGACCTTCATCATGGATATTTTTAGAGAGTTATCAAACTACTTATGATTATGGAAAAACTAAAAAACCTCAATTCATCTCTGAGAAAGAGTCTGGATTTGTGAAGAGCATTGAAGTAGCAACAAAGAAAGAAGAATCACCTTCTGAGCACAATATCTTTCGCACGAGATACACTGTGATGCAGAAGGTTTGTGATGTTATCATTGATAGTCACAGTAGCAAGAATCTTGTCTCTCGGCGTATGGTGAATAAGTTAGGTTTGAAGACAGAGAAACACCCATCTCCCTACAAGATCAACTGGATTCGCAAGGGCAATGATATGCAGAACTATGAGATGTGTCGGGTATCTTTTTCTATTGGCCGCAACTATGTCGATGAGGTGTTGTGTGATGTGGTTGAGATGGATACTTGTCATATGCTTTTAGGTAGGCCATGACAGTTCGATATTGGTGTCACCCACAGGAGCAAAGACAATGCTTGTATCTTCAAGAAGAATGGATGTTGAATTGCACTCATGCCTCTTTCAGAAAAGGAGTCATACATGATAAAGACTACTGAGGAAAAGAAACTTTTGATGGTAGACAACGAAGCTTTAGCAGAAAACTTAAAGCAATCTGAAGAGGTCTATGACTTTGTTGTAACTGGAAAAGAAGAACTTGCCCCTGCTGAAATTCCTCCTAAGGTACAAACACTCATTATGCATAAGATTCATGATGCTGATGGTGATATGATAGTGAAGATGGATATTATGCATGATATTCCCAAAGAGGTTGTGAGCGATATTGCACATATTGATGTTGTCCTAATGGAGGAGAAGGATAAATTAAAGAGTGAGGCAATTGATGATATGTGTGAATTATTTGGTGGAGGGCTCGAGGCAAAAGAGACGAAAGAATTGTGTATGGGGTATGAAGGAGAATTTTCTTCTCTGGAAGTAAAAGTTGTGAATAATTTCAATAAGATTTTGATGATACTTCCAGCAGTAGAATATGAGAAGCAACATGGAACATATTTTGAGGAGTTTTTCAAGTCATCTTTAGATCCACATGCCGTCAGTGACATTAAAGTAATGTGGAAAAGATTCATTCAAAAGTTTGATTTAGAAAAAGTTTTAGCTGAAGAGGTCAAACAACAGATGGAGAAAGTCAATGCTAAGTACAAGGCGGATGCTGATTAATGCAGAAAAAGAAACATGTTTATCAATGAAGCTAATATTCAATCAAATACAAGCTCGGGGTCGAGCTTCTTTCAACAAGGGGAGACTGATGTAGGATACTTAACGGATAATTTCATGGAGGAGTGGGACAATCACAAGCTAAATACGGATACACACATGTTATTGACTTTCGCAAGGAAACGATCATATCTTCTAACCCGGAAGGCGGATTTTGACATATTATATATGAAAATCACCTATCTCGACGAGACGAAGCCAACCAAATTGTTAGATTTTCAAAATCTCATTAGTATCACTAGCTTTTAGTAGAAATCCGAAAATAATTAATATTTAGTTTATATTTAGTAATAAAGTTAGAGTCAATTTAGATTAGAAAACAAAATCAATTTTGATTTAATTAGGACTGATTTGTTTTCTCTATTATAGGAGTCTTTTTTAGGGTAAGATTTGATACTTTCTATTTCTTTGTAATTCTAATTTTATTAGGAGTCTATTTTGTTTTTCTATTTAAGAAGAGTCATGTAACCCCAATGAATACATCACTTTTATCAAATAAGTTTCTCTTATTATATTTTTTTCGTGGATTCGAAGTTTTTCGTGGATTCAGAGATTGTTCTTTGTGGATTCAAAGAACGCCCCTTGGTGGATTCCGAAGTTTATCATTTACGTGCTGCGTTATTTTTAGGTGCCTACGGGTAATTATATAGTGATTATGGTTTTCATGTATGATTTCTATTATTTTAAAATTATTAAAAAAATGTTCCTTTAAATCATGTTATTTTTGGGCCAAGATGAATATGATCAGATTTGCTTTTACATAGATCTATGGTTCATTCTTATTTGTTATTTCCAATAGCTAATATTTGATTGGTTTGTTTATGACACTCCTTTCACATTTGTTAAATAAGATACGTTATTGATAATAAATTCATTATTGCTATTTTAATGATTATAGTTATTGAGAGCTTGATGGATTTACGTAGACGAATACTAATTCTTTGTCCTTATATATTATGCTAATTAGAAAATCCTGCGGTATCATGCGGATATAACACTAGTTACATATAAAAAGGAGAGATGTGCGGGCGTGTTTGGCAACCGGGAAGTAAATGGAAAGTGTACGGAAAATTGAAAAGTGGCTCAATTTTCCATTTTTATCCTGTTTGACATTTGGCAAGTGAATAAAAAGTGATTGAAAAATGTAGAGTGTCACATCAGCATTTTAGCACATTTCTCTTTCTCCAAAATTTTGAGAAAGTTGATGGAAAGTGAAGGGAGAGAGGAAAGAGAATATATTTTTAGATTTTTAAAGTATCACTTTAGTTTTACTTATTCACTTTCTACTATTACTTTTCGTGATAATCAAACAAAACAAAAAGAAAGTATTTGCCACATTATTTACCACCTCAGCTTTCTCTCCTTTTACTTTCTAACATCCAAACATGATTTTGCAAAATAGAAAGTAATAAGAAAGTACCTTCATGATAATGTACTTTCTCCTATTTTCACTTTTTATTTACTTTCCTCTTGCCAAACATGCCAATATGTTGTTTGGTATCTTTAGAAATACCACCAATTTCTCATTATATATAAAGGAGGGATACACTAATAAAGATTTCATGTATCTTTCTTGGCATCAGACAACCCAAAACACTTGATGGGTTTGTACCGTTTGCTACTTCTTGAGGGCATGTCTAAACCTACTTTTTAGTCGGCCTGGTTTGGCGCATTTGAACTTGCAGCCCTTAATTAAGGGGTTAATTTTAGAAAACCCCCCCTCAACAATGGGGCTTGTGTCAGAAAACCATCCACATCTATTTTATCTTTAGAAAATCCCCTCTCAAATTTGAGGGTGTTGTAGATAACCCCCCTCAACTTTCAAAATATGACTAAACCCCCCTTAACTATGGGGTGTATCACAAAACCCCTTTATCTTTCTAATTTTTTCAAATAACCCCCCTAATATTATTAATTTGAAATATGCAATGACTAAAATACCCTTAGTTGAAAAAAATTCATTTGAGTTAAAAAACCCAACCCAATCAAAAGATTAGACTTCGGTTCGATGGGTTTTGATGAGGAAACTAATCTCCAAAAGAAATTTAAAAGTTTCAATTATTTTAAACATTACAAGCATGGATAAGCAGAAAATAAAAGAAGTTTAGGGTTTGAAAACAGAAAGAAAAAAAAATTAGATTTGCACGTAAACCTAGCAATGAAGATGGAGGAATAAGAAGATGGGGGAAATAAAATGAAAGTTATTTTTAACTAAAAAAAGTTTAAAAGGAACAATATGGTAAAAAAATTAATGTCTTAGGGATAGTATGGTCATTTTAAATCATTTGTTCCTTTATATTTAAATTATATTAGTTTAGGGGGTTAAGTGAGAAAAATTGAGGGGGGATAAATAATAATTTCAAAGTTGAGGGGGGTTATCTACAACAACTCCATAATTGAGGGGGATTTTTTAAAGTTAAAATAGTTGATGGGGGGTTTCTGAGACGACCACCATAGCTGAGGGGGGTTTTCTAAAATTAACTTCTTAATTAAGGCCATTATTTTCTTCCCCTTTTAATAATCCATTTGCTTTTCTTAGGCTCATGTTGTCTGGGTTCAAGGGCCTTCTGTTCTTTTGTTTATGCAGTTGGGCCTTGGCAATGCATGGTATTTCAACATTTATTCGTTTGAAAATGAGAATACGGGATAAATAAATATGGATTCATCTGTTTTAACTTATAGGATAGGATGAGTCACGCCACTAATCTATCTCTGGATAACGTACTAAGCAAAAGAACTTGTCATTCTCATACATATGTTTTTCTTCGAAAATCAAATGCTAATAGCTAGACTGCTGCGAGAATGGCATGAACGTGATCAACTTTGATCCACTCAAATGTGGGGCTTTAGCAGCATGTTTTCATCTTAACCTAGTAAATAAAAACAAGGACACACACACACATTCATATGCATGCGCATGTAATTTAAACCCACGAATAATTTCCTTTACAACTCATCAACTGTTGGCAAGCTATGAACCATAGCGAACCAATCATGATAAACCAAGGAGACGGCAATATGCATGACATTTCATATACATATGTTACATGCGATAAGGCTAAAAACATTAGGCTCCCCTTGTTCGTTACTTACTTTTTTTTTTAAATTTTATTTTGCAAGTCATTGTTTGTTACTACAAAGTGCACGATTATGTTTTGTTTCTAGAAAAGGCTTTATGTCATGATAAAGCCCACAAAGTCCAATTAGCGACCAGACCAATTATACAATAGGCTTTGACAAATAAAAAATAAAAAATAAAAAAATAAAGACCATAGGCACGACAAGGCGCTAGAGCCAATGCTAGATTCAAAGTATATGTATGGCCTTCGTTAGCATGATACGTGGGGAATTAGGAGTTTGAACAAAAACGATTTCCTTTCTCCCTGCTGCAAAAAAAAATAGTGAAGAAATCATTATATTACTTGTTTACATAGTACCAACTTTTTAAAGTATAACAAGGTAAAATACTACCTAAAGTACAAATAAGTATATTACTTTTATACTACAAGATGCAAAAACATAGGATCCATAGAATCTCATAATTTCTCATTACAAATAATTCGCATAAATTTTTTTTTCATGCAGCAAAAATACAATATTAACTCTTATAGTCTAGTTATTGTGTGCGAGCGTGTGTGTATAAGAAAAGAGCCAAAAGATGGATTTTTTAAACTAATTAAGATAAGATACATATAGATTATCCAGAGTGGTCAAATTCCTTCCCGGGCCCCATGATAGTAGGAGCATCATGGTTCGCTCCATCTTTTCTTTAAGGATATGATTTCTGATTTTTGATATAGTAAAATTTATATTCTAACTTATCTATAGTATACAAATTGAAAGGACTAAAGTGCGCAACTTTGATGAAAACACTTCTATTTCAAAGTAGTTCTTACGTTCTCAAAATCCTATCCCTTTTCATATGAGGGGATTTTCTTATATACAGTATTGTGGCTAATCAGATGTAGCCACATTATTGTATATGAGAGAATCCTCTTATATATCAACTAGTATAGTGCACGTGCGTTGCACGTGTTCCCATTCAAAAAAATAATTTTGTTATATAACTTATTGTAAATTTTAATTTTAGATGTAATTATGGCAATCCTGGAGGATTTATTTGTAAACTTCTCACCATTAAGAGCCTAGATCTAAATAATTCTTTTGAGATTCATTTTTAAAGTTCATAGGGATAATTTGTAAATTTATAAAGTTTGAAGGTGTTTTCTACAAATTTTAGGGTTTTGTTTATAAAACTATGAGGATTTTAGGTAGTTTGTGCAATTTTTGGGTTGCTTGTAATGGGAAGAGAGGAAGAAGTTAGAAGTAGTGGTGTGGGTTGAATATAATGTGTGCTTGCTTGTATGAGAATTTTTGAATGGTTTTTATTGTTTTATCATGAAAAGACACAAAATTACATAGATACCCATATGAGCATAAATAACATCTTTACACTTCTATAGAAATGGGAGGGCATTTTTCAGATGAAATGTTTTAACATCCAACACACTTTTAGAATAGTATTAGATGATACCATTATTCTCTATTAATAAACTTTAAAATTTAGAAGTTAATTACTATCTTATATCTTCCATTTTGATATCTCTTCCTACTAACAACTCACCAGGACACACAAACTTGCATTCGTAACTTCCAAACTTGTTGGGGCCAAACCCACATGCCACCATTTTCCCGGGAACCTAATCCCTTTCTTGTTCTGTTCACTTGTTGAGGCCGGTACATATAGGAAATGGGGGACAGCACTCATGAGGCTATGTACATAACCATATATCTCTTAATTATATGCCTAAATATTTTGTGAGATCATAGCCTAGCCTACCTCATGATTCTAGACTCATATATTCCCATCAACCGATTCAATGCTCTTTTTCATGGATAATTTTTCTTATGTTATCTTAATGACTTGCTAGGGTTCCAATGCCAACTTAGCAAATCAATGATATATCTAAGGACAACCAATAGATGAACATCTTTTGAGCAAATGCATAATTATGAGATGCACAATGATAAATAATTAGTAGTTAGCTATGTCCTATCTTAGAGGTCGCAAATAAAGCTTAAAGTCTTCCTTGTGTCTGATCTTAGGGCGCTAGGGTGGCAAACTCTGGATCCTCACTATTATGCTCATCACATGGACCTTGTGGACTTCGTAGTGTCCTTATTCATGACCTTAATTAGCAACAAAAACCCCGCTGGAACTTGGATTCATTACTATGTTTCTTAAAAGACATCATTATATACAATTGTATAAGCTTGTTCGTGTGACTGTTGCTCACTTCATATATTGCCAAGAGAACATGAAATTGGTTAGTTATGTAAGGTTGGCAAAAGAGGGCCAAGTTTGGGCATATAGGGTTTATTTGTCTACTAAAGTTGAAGCAAAATAAGGTACAAAATCACTAAGATATCCTTTAAAATGTCATCTTTGCATATGATGGATGGAGTAAGCTGAGGGGACTACCATAGTTCTATATAAGTACATAGCTCCTTTAATTTCTAGAATTAGCATGGACATGTCTCCTCTACAAATGGCATCTTGCTTCATGCAAGCTCACATGTACTAAGCCCATCATTCTTACTCCCATATAGGTTGACAAATGGACCCATACCCATGGCAAATAGAGTACAAGGGGAGATGCATTAACATTCTTCTCTTAAGCTGGCATGATGTTACCTAGGATTAGTTTATGATGCTAAATGAAAAATTCTATTTGTTTATTACATTACTTCTCAAGAATATTATATAACTAGCCATCTCTCACGCAATGCAAATTGAGTTAGTTTATATAGGAAAAAATTTCCGATGGACACGGTCCATTAATATATAAGTGGTGCATCAAAGGATATCAACCACTGAATTAATTAACTTGTGATTCGTACATTAATCTGACAAATACTATTATTTTGTTCCATCATTAACACATTAGATCAGAATTACTAGATACTCTATCATTGGGTAGAGCCTCAAATGTCCCATCTTAAGTATGTTGGGATCTAAGACGCAAGCCTAGAAGGGGTTGGTAAATAGAGTTGCACAAATATTTTGATATAATAAAACAATGCAACGGAAAATGTGAAATAAATGGCAACAACCAAAGATAAAAAAAAATCAACACAGAGCACAAGAGAATTTTTATAGTGATTTGGAATAAATCCTACATCTACTTTTCCTTCTCTCGAAGGGACTTCCATGCTATGGTAATTATTCTCTTAGATTACAAACTCTAATCCAGTAGGCTTTACAAGACCGCTCCCTAGATCAAATCCTAATCTAGTCATCTACATCCAAATAAGTTTGCCACTAGTGTGTACCCTAGATCTCAGCTAGTAAAACAACCATTAATTGACACCGACTTGAGTACATCATAAAACCGATCAAATGATCGTAGAAAATATTTTGATTACAAATAAAAATATCAATAAAGTGCAATGAAAAGATCTTACAGCCCTGATGATCAAACCATTTTTCCAAGAATAAAAAGTTCTAATCTAGAAGCATGAAGGTAGATGCAGTGATCCTAGGGTAGCACTCGTCGAAGAAAATCAATCCGATGATGAAAAATACAACGATGATGTGATCTAGAATACTGCAGGATGATCCTAGTGATGTAGGAAGCTTCAATCTTCAAACCCTAGGTTCTCTCTCTTCATCTCTTTTTTTTCTCTGAAATTAGGTCAAGGATATCTATCTCAAACTTGATAGGAGAGATGGTATAGTAGCTGCAACGAACGGCTGAGATTAGATCCCAGAAAGCTGCTAACTTGACCCCTGGTCATTGATGGGTAACTTGCTCATCAATGGGCAAGTTGCTCATTGATCGGTCAAGTGCTCATCAATGAAAAACATGTGTCTGTAATTTTTGGATCAGTGGGGGTAAGCTTCAAATCGATGGGCTTCTCCTCTCCTCATCAATGAGCAAGATACTCATCGATGAGTGAATGATTTTCGTAAATATTTCATCAATGGGAGGTTAAGGAATCGATGACATAGCAGTAGGTTCATTGATGAGTCACTCTGCTCATTGATGTCCATTAGCTCATCGGTGGACAAACTGCTCATCGATGGGTTATGCCTGATAAAATATCATTTTGGGCTGAATTCGACTCCATTTGAACTGGTTATCGTTTATATCCAATATTTAACTACACAAGTCATCTCACACACAAGTTCGTCATAAATACACATTTATTATTACTATAAAAAGAAATTGTATGGACAAGGTCCTAACAAAATCTATGTCTAAGAAGTATAAATCATTTGAATAGTAGGATTATTGCATCATGCGAGTAAGGAAGAAGGTATCCAAATCCTCTTCATATATATATATATATATATATATATATATATATATATATATATATATATATATATATATATATATATATATATATATATATATATATATATATATATATATATATATATATATATATATATATATATATATATATATATATATATGTGTGTGTGTATGTATGTTGTCAAAAAGTACAGACTGGTCCAGTAGATGGATGATGCTCGATAATAAACCTCAAGAGATGCCTGACTATACCACGAGAAGTAGGATAGTTGAAGAAATGGAGAGGCTAAAATGCGAAGACTAACCAATGGCGCCTTCTCATCTTGAACCTGAAATTCCCAACAAAGCCGACTCGCATGACAGGAGCAATTCCGATCGACCCACTACCGACTACACGTAACTCATCTAGATGATCAAGCAGCAACATGTATGAAGCTACTCTATAGGTCTAGGCCCTATAAACCATACATATGACAAGACATCGTTGATACGATTTGACCTCTCCCCGAATTGTCTAATCGCAAGTAGTGTCCACCCAATTCATTGACTTTGGTAAACCAGTGACACGCATAAACCAAGGCACATAGCCCGGAGGCACGCACTGACTGAACTCAGTATATTGCACAAATTGCTCATACTGCGTTGGGTGATTGCAAAACAGTGCAATGATGGGATAGAAACAACGATGATGATGATTACTCGCCAACTATGCGAGAGGGGAGGCCACGTCGCATTTAATGCGTAATGACTGAAGGTGGAGATCATCATGATAAACCAGATCTGCTGGATCTCACGCCCACAATGTGCCCACAATGCATTTAAAGGAAATTCGGTAAAGTGAAGGATGTGATAAAACGGTGACAGATAGCAGCAGGGTTGACATGTAGGCATAGGTCTAATTGCGCGCAATCAAAACTCCTTGTGTAGTGCAGTATGAATATCATAAATACGACCTTATACTAAAAAAGGGCTAGAGGGATAAAGGAAGAGAGAGAAAAGGGATATAGATACACATAGACCATAATACAAGAAAAGAGAGAATACCCTCATTCCCCAACCATCCAAAGCTCGAATCGTACAGGCTGGGAGTCTACTTTGTAAGCTCCGTTCATCTTCGATCACCTAGTGATTGATCTTTAATCATCTCCGGCCCTCTTTCTGCCTGTTCGTCATGGCGAACCCTCAATGACAAATCCATCCGTCATCTCTAAGAATCTTTACAATGGCCCAGTCTGATCTCGCTAAACCGACTCAAAAGACTATGCTATTTCACCCATGCGGTCCATGAAGCCGACACCTAGTCCCTACCGACATAGCTTCCCAGAATCTCTAGTATAACTAAAAAGCACTGTATCATTATTTATTTATTATTTTCCTCTACAGAGATCAATAAAAGAGAACAGCTATTTCATTGTCTCAATCTTTTGTGAATTATTTTGATCTAAAATAAATGATGATTCTGCTAGCGAGTGACTTCTCCTCTAACAAGAAAGTCATGTCGTAATACGACAACATAGCACCTAGAACGATGGTCAAAACCATCACGGTCGAGGTCAACTATGCTGCACATGAGGCATATTTAAGAAGTATTGAAGGAAGCTCCAAGCGACCATAAAGCACTTCTTTGGTGTTAATAAAACACCGACACCGAGCTATGGTTGAGGGCCCCACTGACACCCAGATAATCAAGTCTCTGTCAAGGGCTAAGTGTTCCTCTACCCGAAGGTCGGAGAACTCAACCCTCGAGCATGATAAAACTATACGCTGCCTAGTCTAGTATTCAAAATCAAAGTTGGTGTCCACTGACTCCAATCATCACACGGATGGCCAACCTAGTGAGGACACATCATCAGTCCTCATGGAACATCAAGCTAAGTAAGTTTTGCTCGGATGATAATCAAACTCAATGCTGCTGAAGATTCAAGGTTTAACAAAGATGTTCGGTTGTCATATGCAACCTCATCTGAGCGGCAAGATCAAAAATAGCATGTTGTGATCTCACAACGTGCAAGAGGGAGGGCCCGTCAAGGGGCTAAAATAGATGAACAAACCAAAGTGACCCCTACAACATCGAGACTCAAGATCTATGCATGTCTAGAGCCAAGGACTATGAGGTCTCCCTCCCTGAGAGGGGTAGAGAGGTCAGAACCAGTCGTCAACCTCCGAAGCTACTTGAGGTCGAAGCGCTCTTGCTCCCATCCCCGGTGTGTGGAGGTTAGCAACCAGCATCTAGTCTCCCATGACTCATTTTTCACTATCCTCTAGCACTGCTCATATCATGTTGTAAACATTGGGCACATCCCATGTTGCACAGTATGCCCTCATGCCAAAGGTCCAACCGAGTGTCACGCGTCCCAACAAACGGAGACTCGATCCCTAAAAGTGTCTATTTCTGAGAGAGTATCTATAGGTCTCACGCAGACCCAGCCTAAAAGAAGATGACACCATTGGAAATATGCGGCCAAAATCAGTGATGAAGATGAGCCTGGGTCTGTCCATGTTCATATGACAGAACTAAGGCTCGAAACAAATCGAACTGAAGATAAGAATCCAAGCAATAACCGGGAAGAGTTTTTGGACTACTACAAGGTACCCGCATATCTGACTCACTCAAAGATGAGTAGATCAACATCGCGGGCCCGAGCCCTTCGTATCGCAAATCCTGTGTATGAAGAAGTGCCTAGAAATGAATAATTGGCATGTGCCTCCGACAACACACTGGCTTCACTATGCTCATCATAGTTCAAAGTTCACATGGCATCTCCTCAAGAGGGGACAAGTAAAAAGCACAAAGAGACAGCAATCCAAGACGTGGGTGAGAGCTCTGAGCCATCATCTGATCCATCAGAGGAGGTCAACCTCAGAGATATAATGAAGATGATCCTGAGCTAGGAAAGCGTGATGGAGCACATGCAGAAGAGGAGGATAGACCACTCACTAATGAATCAAAATGCTAGAATCAGGAAGGAAGTAGCCAACTTCCATTAAGATTTTGAATTTGCACGAGAGACAATCAACTTGGAGGAAACGGCTGACCCTCCTAAGATCAATGTCAACGGTACCCTGAAAGATCCTCTTTTAAACATGTTCCCCATAATGGATAGCTCGACCATTAGGAGGAGCAGTTAAATTGATCTGTCGGTGCAGAACACCATGAGTCAGTTACAATTGATAACCCTACCGTGGTCGCAATATTGACCAAGGTAACAACTCAAGTGCACTCTCTAATGAACAACCAGAGAGAACTAAATTATAAAATCTCACGATGATATCTAAGCTTTTTAGGATGACATGCCGTACCCTAAAAAGTACAAGCCTATCACAGTGCAGAGCTTCAATGGCACCAGGTCATCATAACAACACGTGTGCCAATTTGAAGCACAAGCCGGGTTATGGTTGGGAAATGATATCATCATGGTGAGAATGTTTGCCAGTTCTCTCAAATAGCTCGCCTTCCATTAGTTTGAGAGCCTACCATCAGGTTCTATCAACTCATGGAAGGACTTGAAGGGAAAGTTCAGTGAGAGATTTTACGAAATCAACTCTGAGATAACCTATTAAAGAGTGAAGAACAAAGTCTACAAGCCAGGCGAGAAGGTCCTAACCTACATCAAGAGGTTCTACAGACTCAGTCTCAAACTAAATGGTGCAATGTTCAAGAAGTCTGTCATCGAGCTTGCTAAGATCGTCTACCAGACTATATCCTCAAGCAGTTCGGGGTCGTCGAATCTAAAACCTAGAAGGAACTAATCATGAACACTGAGAGGGTGGAAGCCGCAACCATACAGCTTGGTGACATACTAGGCAAGGTAAACAGTGGTGGAGGCAAGGGACAATCCAACACCGCTAGAGCACACCCAGAAGGGAAGGCTAAGGTGGTAATGGCGGTCGACGCACCATAGCCACAATAATAGGAATGGTAATCGAAATAGGAATAATAACTTTTGCCCCAATGCCAACATGAATTACAACCGGGTGCCTCCGCCAGCGTAGTATCAAGCTGAAAGCCACCCTCAATAGTGAAACCGAGTCAAACAAAATCCTGATCGGGTGTATGTCTGAAAGCCGGAAGTGATCCCAGAAGTAGCTGAAACCCTTATCAAGGGAGGGCTCATTCACCTCAAGAGACCCAAGAAGCCTGAAGAAGAATAGCGCACGTACGACCCTAATTATTGCATCTTCCATCGCTTTATAGGGCACCCCACGAGGGATTGCATCATGTTAAGAGAGAAAATTTAGACGATGCACGAGTTCAGGTCACTAATGTTAAGTGAAGATCAAAAGCAAGTTTCAGTGAATATGATATCCGTACAGTTCGGTGACCTACTAGTGTGAGCACCGTTGACGAGGTAGTGCCTATCTCGAAAGCAGAGCTCAAGATCATCAACTACGAGTGCCATGGCTAGCAGGCTAGAGAGCTGACCCTTATCCCCCTATCTAAGGGCGAGCTTATGTGGGTGTATCTTGACCTTGTAAGGGACAAACAGTGGACCTTTGCCAAGGCGCACTGGAAAGTCACAAAAGGCAAAGGGAAAATGTGCAATGCTGCGATAGTCCTCTACAGTAACGACAAGGGGCCGATTTTCAAAATCACTGACTCTAAGGATGAAGTTCTCATGGCATTTTCCACAATCGAGGAAGAAGAGATGGCAACCAAGGTGGTTCGAGAGGCAGAGGCATTGGTAGCAATTACGGCTTAGAACATGAAAGAAGGACTCAGGAGTTGCAAGTTGTTTCACCAACATTATAACCAAGTCGAGTAGGAAGGACATCGAGCCCGACTTAATAACCAGATAGCAAACCCTGTGACGACACCACCTCCTGCAACTCCGAGAGCAATAGGTTTGGGCTCAGCCAATCACATGCCTTTGATATTTTGACTCAACTTGAAAACATCCTGGCTAGAGTGACGCTTTAGGAACTACTCTAGCTAGCCCCAGAGGTGAAGATGGCACTACAATAAGCCTTAAATAACCTAAAGGTTTGCCTCATTCAAATATAACCCTCGAAGGAAGGGGTCAAGGACCCTGCATGCACACGTTGCCACCGAGTGGAAAGGGACCTCCCTATGGTGGCATTTTCCGAAGGAGACATGCTCATACCATCCATCAAGCAAATAAGGTTGCTCTATTTCACAGGATACTTGGGTTCATCAAAGATAGAGCGTATGCAGTTGATCTTGGGTCAGCCATTAGCATCATCACGAGAAGGATGTTACATTTTCTTTAGATACCATTGCGATGATTTTGTCACACCGATACCAAAATCTTTAGGTTCAATGCCGATAGCAGTGACCCATTCAAGAAGATAAAGCTCAAATTACAAATCAGTGATCTAAGGTAGGACGTCACTTGCTATGTCATCGATGTTGAACAATCTTACAATGTTCTACTAGGCCAAACTTGGATCCATGAAAACATACTTGTCTCTTCTACACTGCATCAGTGCGTCAAGTACAATGACCCAGATGGGACTGAGCACACAATCTATGCCGACAAGCGATCCTTCAGAGGACTCAAGAGCTACTATGTCGACGCACGACTCTATCAAGTAGATCATCTTGATGACGACATAGCAAATGTGCTTGTTGTTAAGGATCCCGAAGATGCCCTAAAAGCAAGCATCGAACCAGCCGAGCCTCCTATTTTGGTCATTAAACCTGGTGTAATGAACTTTGAACACAACTGTAATCACATCGCTGTTAATGACAGTGCAATGGTTATCAACAAGGTTGTCCATTTTGATTACTCTTCATGTGTGACTAATGCTGTTGAAGATCGGGGAATAACCCCATGGCAATTGTCATTGCTAAATTCTAGCTGGTCATTCCTAATCCTATAACCAGGTTGAGTCCAAGTGATCGAAGGATCAAAAACCAGGAAGAAGTGTGCTTCGTGCTATCCACTAAGTTCAAAGATCAAACAGTGATATATTTCAAGAAGGTCAGCCAGAATTTTAACTGGACCGTCGATGAGGAGCCTGATGAGGAGGCCCCACAGTTCCACTATTATAGCATTCAGGCCCGGAACAATCTTGATGCACGTCAAGGACTCAATTTCGAAAAGGGTCGTGTTGTCCCTAATGAAGCCCTTCATTCCAAAGGGAAGGGCTGAAGATAATGATAACAAGATGATAAGGGGACTCAAATATGAGACCCCGCCAGAAATGATAGAGCCAGACTCCCCAGGCCTAGTCAGTGACCATTCTTCTAATACTGAGATGTAGGACTCAGATGGCAGCATAGCGCGACTTTCCTATGCTATCAGTAAATATGGTGTCGGTGAGCCACAATGAGGAAGAATCCAATCCATTTGACTAATGATGACATAGCTTTCAGGGCTCAACAGTTGGATGATCAGTGGGAATCCCGCTTTGAACAATGGGAAACTCTGATTGGTGACACAATGGAGGAGGTGGACTTGGGTGATGGAGCTACTTACAAGCCTATCTTCAACAGCGTGAGTCTCCCCCCATATGAGCATTGAGATCTAATCACTTTACTATGCGAATACATCAATTGTTCACCTAGACTTATGAGGACATGTCGAGTCTCAACCAAGACATGGTCGTTCACCACCTCAATATCAAGTTTGACGCAAAAACCAGTAGTGCAATCCCAGCAATAGTTCAAACCAGGCATGATGTAGAGCATCAATAAGGAGGTTTAGAAGCTCCTTAACACTAAGTTCAACAAGGAGGTATACCTACCAAAGTGGGTATCAAACATCATTCCCGCCCCAAAAAAGAATGGTAGTATTCGGGTTTGTATCGACCACCGTAATTTGAACGCAGCATGTCCAAAGATGAGTTCCTCTTGTTGATTACTTACATCATGATCGACAATACATGTGGTCTCGAACACATGTCGTTTATGGATAGATACTTTGGTTATAATCAGATCAATATGCATTAAGATGATTGGGAGCACACCGCCTTCAAGACCCCGAGAGGGCCTACATGGTCATGCCATTCAGCCTAAGAATGCCAGAGCAACATATTAATGGGTGATGAGAAAGTTCTTCAGTGAGCATCTACGTAAGACAATGGAATGTTATGTGGATGATCTTGCGGTCAAGAGCAAGAAAAAAAAGGATCACCTTCATGATCTGAGGACGGCTTTCGATATCATGGTAAAGCATGACCTCAAAATGAACCAAGCCAAGTCATTCTTTGATCTGTCTAGTAGTAAATTCTTAGGGTTCGTTGTTACGGCCAAAGGTATCCATGTGGATCTAGATAAAGTGAAGGCAATCTTGGCAATGCCACCCCCGAGAAACCTCAAACAACTCAGACGTCTTTAGGGTCGGCTGGCATACATCAGGAGGTTTATGTCGAATCTTTCTGGTCAGTGCCAATCTTTCACCAAATTAATGCTCAAGAATGCTTCTTTGGATGACATGAAGCATGTCAGAAGGCATTCCATGAGATCAAGGCTTACTTTACCACTCCCCTAGTTTTGGTTGCCAAGACTACAAGAAAGCCATTCATCCTGTATATGAAGTCTCTGGAGCATTCGCTAGGCGTCATGTTGGCTCAAAAGAATGATCAGGGACAAGAACAGGTCATCTACTCCCTGAGATGCACAATGGTGGGAGCCAAACACTGATACAACCTAATCGAGAAAGAATGTCTAGCCCTCTTATTCGTGGTACAGAAAATATGATATTTTCTAGATGGACATACTATCCGAGTGGTATCCCAGGTGAATCCGCTTTGGATCCTCATGACAAAACTCAAATCACTCAACTCATGACTAGCAAAATATGCCATCTTACTCTCTTAATACGAAATAGAGTTTGTACCCCAGAAAGCAATTAAGGGCCAAGCTTTGGATGACTTCCTAGCAAATCATCTAGTACCCAGGTATTCAAAACTTCATGAAGAAATACCGGATAAAGTCTGTGAGTCTAATGTCATGACCCATGAACAGATTTAACAGATGTGGTTTGATGGTGCCTTAAGAGTAGGGTCTGACAGGAGCACCGTTGTAGGGATCGAGGTTGTATTAGTCGCGATCTTTCTCTCTCACCGAGCAAGTCCCAACAACATGGCCGAGTACAACACGCTACTGATCAGACTTGAATTAGTGAAAGATCTAGGGGTAGAATACCTTGAAGCAAAAGGGGATTCATAACTTATAGTCAAGCAGATCAACAAAGAGTACGCAGTGAAACACGAGGACCTACTCCCGTACTACAACAAAGAAAAGAGGATGATGAAGCGGTTCAGAGAGGTTAGCATCACGCATATAACCCGTTCAAAAAATCTATATGCTAACACACTAGTAGGACTAGCAGCTACTCTCACATTGCCCTACAGGGCCCATCGATATGTGATGGTGGGAAGTTGGCACCAGTATTGTCGAAAACCAAAACTCAAAGTGTTCAAAGTTGTTGAGGCCAACACAACGATGGCCATCGCAAGGGATTGAGATTGGTGATTCCTCATCATTGATTATGTTCTCCATGAGATCCTGCCAGGGGACCCAAAGAAAGCAACATTAGTGCGAAGACGTTCAGCGAGCTTCAACTATGACGCCAGTACAAAGATGATCTCTCGCCACTCATTCGATGGAGTACTTTTACGGTGCTAATCTATGAAGGAGGTGGAGAAGGCAGTGATGGAGGCCCACAGAGGCTTGTGCGGGGCTCATCAACAATGCCCTAAATGTAGGATCGTTGATCTAACTCAATGAAACACACTAAACACTAGAAGGGGGGTGAATAGTGTTTTATAAAAATTGCAAAGTAGATTATAAATTGCAAGGAAAGAATAGCAACAATCTCAGAAATTGAACATCACAAACACAAGAGATTTATATCGGTTCCACCTCCCTGTACATCCAAATTCCCAAGCAAATCCCGCTTGAGAGTTTCCACTATGATTTTGAAACCTTACAAAATCAAAGGCAACCTGTCCAATTTGCAAGCCCATGCAATTGCAACACCAATTGACAAGACCATGCCAATTGTAAATAATCTCTTCACCAAGAGATCGCGACCTCTCAAACCCGAGAGAAACTTCCTTTAAATAAAAGTACAAAACTCCTATAAGCCTTGAAGTGGATGTGAATGTGATTCTCACTATGGCTATAGGTTTTACTCTCTGAAATATGCCTAAATAATTAGTAGGAAATGATCAAGAACATAGGCTATTTGAACTCTAACTCTTAGGCAAAATCTGAATTTTGGCCTCTTGAATTTGCACAAAGTTTGATCTTATAAGTGCAAAACTTCTTTTTGTTTTCTCGACGCTTTTCTCTATTTATAGCTCTTGAAAAGACAAGTTTTCAAACCCTAAAACATACACAACAGCTATAAAGCTGTCAAGTATTCAAATTTCAAACAAATAAAACTGCCTTTGTAGTCGACTATAACTCATAGTAGTCGACTACTCGAGTCAAAACAGATTCGTGAAGTCGATAATTTCTTAGTAGTCGACTACTTTGGTCATTAGTCGACTACTATGACTATTAGTCTACTACTCGACTATTAGTCTACTACTCAGAAAATACGTAAACTTATATTTTTGACTCAGGTGCATGTAGTCGACTATAAAACCTATTGGTCGACTACTAAGGGGTCAATATGAGATATATGAACTATTTAAGACTTATTCTTTATCTATAAACTTTAATGGTTAACATAGGGATTTATATTGTTAAACTCTAATGTGTGTGAATGTGTTGTGAGTGATCAAGGCTTGTACAATAATTCTAAGCAAAGAAAATGTAAAATTACATTTTGACAATTACGTATATCTTCTTCTTTGCTTCATATTGCCTTGAACTCATCTTATGTCTTGAGTATCTCTTTGAATATTATTGTTGATTTAGCTCTAATACTGCAAAACAAATGTTAGCACATAATACACACAATATGTAATATTTGTTATCATCAAAGAAATCATATCTTGGGGTCAAGATTCCTAACACTAAACTCCATGATCAACTCCGTCAGTTGGACTACTACCAGCC
Organism: Asparagus setaceus; assembly: GCA_012295165.1. NCBI lineage: Eukaryota > Viridiplantae > Streptophyta > Magnoliopsida > Asparagales > Asparagaceae > Asparagus > Asparagus setaceus. The sequence continues at coordinate 10,674,139 of CM022703.1, forward strand.
CATAATGGTTGCCGACGCTATGGAGCACGCAAATTATTGTCCGGCTTCTCAGCATCATGCCGACTTCATCCATCAATCCCCAAAATATCTTCACCCAACTACATCTCCTTAGCCATTTGATACATGGGGAATGGAAATCATCGGTCCGATCAGCCCGCCATCTATCAGAGGACATCGGTTCAACCTAGCCATAACCGACTACTTCTTGAAGTGGGCTGAGGTAGTACCACTGAAAGAAATCAAAATAAAAAATATGGTTAATTTCCTCAAACACCATATCACATATCATTTCGGTGTGCCCAAATGGATCGTCCATGACAATATCCCTCAATTCATCAGCCATACCTATGGACGATTCTACAATAAATTTAGGATTAAAGATGTGGCCTTTACGGCTTACAAGCCCACGGCTAACGGGTTGGCCGAGGGCTTCAACAAGATCATCATTAAGAAAATGAAGAAGTTTGTCTTGGGAAACAAGCATGATTAAGATGAGAAGTTAGGCAAATTCCAATGGGCCTATAGCACAACGGTACAAAATTTGACGGGAAACACTCCATTCGTGCTAGTCTATGAGTGTGAAGCCGTTATCCCGTTAGAACTCTAGATTCTATTACTCTGTACCACCTTTATGATGCGAATAACTTTAGAAGACAATGCCCATGTACACCTTTGAGAACTGGAAGCCTTGGATGAGAAGCGCTTGGTCGCTCAGCAACACATTGAGCTTTACCAAGCACTAATCTTCTGAGCCTTCAACAAAAAGGTCAAGAAGAGAATATTCCAAAATGGTGACATGGTCTTAGCCATGCAATGACCCATGATTCCCATGCATAATTCACAAAGGAAATTCAACAATAAATGGGAAGGGTCATTCGTAGTAGAGTTAATCTACTAAAGGGCCTGGGCCTCACATTCCAGACATAGCTCGTAGCTCCTCCTCATGGACAGCCAACTCATCTCTGAAGCTCCGCGCCGCCAACTCCAGAACGCGTTGGCGAAGAGTAGGGTCATCTACATCGATAAATCCCTCAAGTTCAGCCTAAGCTTTAGCAATCTCCTTCTCCTTAAGAAAGATTTTACCTTGAAGTCTAAGACCTTCCTCGGGAAAGGACCTCGCATCCTGCTGGACATCAAGTAGATGCTTTCGTACATTCTCAAGCACAGACCGCCCATGCATGAGTTGATACTCAGCCAGCTAGGCCAGCTATCAATTTGTTTTGATCTCCACCTCCCAAAGATTATCTGAACACCGAACACAATCTAATCAAGACCAAAGTTTGCTCATGGCCGAAGTACTCGTTAGAACCTTCTCTTGTGCTCTAGCCCTTCACCCCTAAATATCGGTGACTAGTTGTTCGCAGAGACTTTGTGCAAACTAGTCCGCACCCGAAGCCTTTAAGTCTCGCCAAGCTACCGCTTTGGTGATGAATTTGTCTCGAATACCTTTAAGAGCAGTGACTACTTTGGGGTAGGACACGACCTCAAAGCTATTTAGACAGCCATTCAAGATATGAAGTAGGTCCTTCGGTTCAAAGGAGGCTCTCTTGGTCACAACCATGAAACACCGCCTCAAGCCATAATAGAAAGCATCTATCGAGTCGGCTGTGAATTGGCGATTTGCCTCTTCATCTTTGGCCACGGGAGAAGGAAGTGACAGTAACTCCGACCTCGGGCATAATGGAGCAGCAACATAGGCATGCCTTAGGAGGCTGAGCCCTGTAATGATACCTGCTGCTTTGAGAGTAACAGACTCTGCTGGGCAATCTCGAACACTTACAGGCATGAGCACCAATGACCATGCCTCTACCATGACCTCAAAACATGCAATGACATCAGGAAATGCCATGGATACCCCAACACCTGGAGATAGTTCTGCATCTCGGTCTAACGGATCAGTCATAAAGGTCACTTTCAGATCACCTTCAGCAAGAGGATTTGAAGGTGCCTTTGCTTTATCAGCAAGCACAGCTACGCCCCAACATCATATCATGTTCCTACATTGGTATCATATTAGGCCACATTCGATGGTTTGAACCCCCTACTGTGAAACCCATCAGTACTAATACCAGTGCCTTTAGATGGAGTAGGCACACTGAAGGTAATGAAGGATGCTCCGATCGGTTCCTCTTGATCACGAAGCATCAGACCACTCATCCCCATGTCTAAATAAAAATTTAACAAAGAGATGAAAATTAAAATGCTTTGCTACTTCAAAATAAGGGGCAAGAAAGTCACAAGCCAACATCTTGCAATGAGGAACCTATCGCAAAGTGGCACAGAGACCATTGGCTCTTTGGCGCCAGACATTACTCCATCCAGAGCAAACGGAGCTACCGACGCCCATCCTCCCCAAGGACCAGCTCACTACCTAGGGAGCTTCCAAATGCCCGTGATGAACAGAAGTAGTGGTAGCAATAGCCCACATACTATGAAGCAACGCTGGAGCTAGCAGCGAATGAGGTAGGGTCCCATAGCAAAACATGAATGCTTGAAGGCCGAGAGGCCATACCGATCGGGGATGTTCTCCGCCTAGCATGGCACGGTCACTAGCCTCATTTCTTGTCTCACCACTCAAATGCTCACCACTATATGAGTCCTCTAAAGGCAAAATCAAACAATCAAAAGAAAGCCAATGTATAAATGATGCGCACAAAAAGAGGAAGAAGATCGGTACCTCTGACTTCACTTCCTCCCTAAGGTTGTAGCTCTCTTGAGTTATCACCAACTTTTGAGGCCTCCCTCAAAGACAGAACAGTCCTGACCCAGGGGTAGATTTTACTTAAACTCCCACGAGTCCTCGGAAGAGACAGAGCTCCCTTAGAACCTTCACCCAGTCCCTTCTGCCTCTTTGATTGAAGGTCAGACTAGCCAAGGATAGCAGAACATTTCCCTATAGCCAAATCAACACTCCTCTCGGATGAAGGTACTTGAGCGTGATCCTCATCAATGGTAATGCTAGCAAGGAAACGAAAGCGTGTAGGCTCATTACCATCATGAATGGTTCAAGTTAGGTCCCCCTGAACAGAACCATCCCCTTGAGGAATGCCTATGTTAGTTGTTCGCGGGAAAAGTCGGGTTGATCTTCATTGATGAACTCATTACAGCTTTATGCGTTTACAAATGAATTCGAAAGTTCATCTTTTTATAAGACTTGATTACAATGAAAATCAAAAATAAAAATTATAACTTTTCCTTAAACAAACGCAGAACCCTGTTTATCAGACTCCTGCTTGCGTGGGATCTTTGCCTGTGCTGGGGTTTATCTGTGGACCGCCGCGTGATATGATCCGGTGTAAGATCTACACGATCAAGGGGATTATTTCACGAAGGAATTAACCGCCGAAGTGAGTGAATTCGACCAAGTGAGATCACCACTCTTCTCGGGATCAAAACAAAGTTTGATCCGGAGGGGTCGTGTGTAGATCGGATCCTTATATCTCTGGAACTTCTTCGCTTTATCTTGGCGGGTTCGCGAAATCACGGATCTTTGCCGGATCTAAGCGTTGATCCTTTGTTGAATCAGCGAGCCTCCCTTCTCATCAAAAGTCCAGATCTAAAAAAATGAGACCCCCTCCTCTATTTATAGGCTTGGAAAGCAGGTCGGATCTAAAAAAATCACCTAGCCACCTCTTGGTGGCTCGGCCACCGGGCCACCCAAATGGCCTGTATTTCGTTGTTTGGAGTCTGATTCGGTTCGGTCTCATCGATGTTTGCTGATCTGAAGCTTCACAGTTGGGTTTATCCCATTATTCGTATGCGGTTTGTCGCTTCGCTGACTTGAACGCCTCGCCGACTCACTTCATACGTTTCGTCGGCACACTTAATGCATTTGCGTCATAGTCACTTGTTATTACGTCGTCAACGGTTCGCCGTTACGTCGTCGGATGGCTCGCCGATTGTCAACTCATTATCACGAGTCATGTTCAGGGACTTATAGGCAATTTTTAACGCCGACAGATACCCACTCTAAAGTGTTTCAGTCTCATTCTTTTATAGACGAGCCTGAAATACTTTGGATATGATAGGCCCAAACCTTCAATCGGCATAACAGGACCTGAAAATAGCTTCAAATCTTGATTTCTTCAGTTCTTTCAGATTATCCGGTGCTTTGTCGAATGACTGAAAGTGTCACGGTGCTGTATTTATTTTTTGACCGCTGTCGAAATCTTGAACTGAAGCTGGTAACTAAATTTTTGCTTTAGCTCGTGTCGGTGAGTTGTCATAGAACTGACCATCAAACTTCTTGAGATCTCTCCTTTAGTCGGTGAATTCTCCATTACGACGCATTGACCGACGTCAACACAGTTTAAGCATTGGGGGTTGTCGAGTTATCCTTAAGAATATTTTATAAAAATATTCTCCAGAAACTTCTCAACAAAAATAAAAAATAGTTTAGACTAGTATACCTTATTGGAGTAATTATGAGGCTCAAATAAACCAGACCGGATGAAAAGTGACCCTCAATGGATGATAACCCCGCTGAATAAATATCCAGGGCCCCTCCGGATGTGTGGGAGGGAGAAAGAAAAAGAAGGAATCAATCGACGGGCTGATTCGGGGCTGTTTTGATGCCTGGTTTAGCCTTCCGAGTGCTGAGCGTCGGCTGGAGCTAACATTCTTATGCTGCAGGTGGTTGTTGGCAAGTAATGAATCCGTTCACGTGAAGCCTATTGCAGAATTAACGGCAGAAGAGGCCTCCCGGGCTGATACTCGATGATCTCGGCTACGCCACAGAGGAAGCGATGCAAGACTCGTCAAATAGACGAGGAGGAAGAGGAGACCTTCAGTTCTGCCGAAGAGACCTCAGGAGGAGATCATGCGGATGACAAAGATCATGAGGAGGACTTTGGGACAGGTTTGTCAATATTCCCTCTCCCTTTTTCTCTTTCCTCTTTTGGAATTATTGGGTCTGACAGCAATTTGAAGCTTCAGGAATAACAGCCGAGGAGGAGGAGGGACTTCGCCCCTCTTACCGGGTGAAGCCTCGAGTTGGGACTCAAGCTGTTAAGTGGAAAAAATTAGTCCAGTAGTCACATGCGGATCCGCGAGCTTTTGAGATGGACTTGGCTGGTGATGACCTTGTCAGCGAAGGAGGTAATGCTTAACCACTACGTAGTCCCTTCGATCATTTAATTCTTTAAACTCAGGGCTCACATTTCTCCATTTCTGTGCAGGAGGATACGGAGAAGGCGAGATCAACTTCGATTTTCCCCATCACGACTTTGCCTCTACTGAAGAACCCAGTTTCACATAACAGGTGTACGAGTCTATGGCAGAAGAGCCTGTAGTAGCTGCTAAAATTAGTGAGACTACCAATGTAGGACCTGATTCAGCAAATTCAGTCACATCTATTATTGGTAACACCCCCATTTAGATGGCGAGTACGGGAGTTGAACGATTCAGAATTTGTGCCTTTCCTAATTGTCTCTATGCTTTTTGCTCTTTTAGAGAAATTGCAGGAAGCAAACCCGGACACTGGGATTAGAGAGACTAACTCCACTGTAGGAGGTAAGCCATTTTCACTGATCGCAGGTTCTTGATTCTGCTTCCTTCACTTATGTTCTCTTGTGTCAGATTTTTCGATAGAGGATTTTGATGAAGATGGATTGCTTGTGGACACCCCCATGGTCGACTTGACATCTGTCTCTCCCTGAGATGATCATCTTCCCGGTGATGTGTCACCTGAGCCAACAATTTCCGAAAATACTGAGGTTTGTTTCTCTAAAGGTATGGACTCCCTCTCCCGTTAATTGTAGGGCTAGCCTTTTTTAACTAATACAACTATAATTTGATGAATCTGAGGAATTCATTTTGTTGCTAGCAGGAACTCCTACTGATGCTCATTTTTTAATTCCTCATTCTGATGCTCCTCCAGAATTGGCTACCATGGTGGCTGCCGTGCCTGATGAACATGCCGTGAGACCAACTGCAACAGTCGGTGCATTAGCGGCGGTTACCCTTTCGATAGCCCCACTGACCCTTGAAGCTATACTGATGGAAGCAGGTACGGGTTATCCAGCTAAGGATATCTACACCGGCCTTTGACTTAAGATTTTAAAATGTCCAACCCTTTATTTTCTTGCAGCGCTTACATCTCAACTCCATGATCTGGCGAGGGCGCTGATGTCAGACAACGACCCAGATCGGATTATTATCTATATGGAAGTCCGCTTGTTCTTTTATTTCGTAAACATGATGATTGACAAGCTTCTCCACAGTGGGCTTTCTCTCCGTTAGTTCAGGCCGGTCCTTGACCCTAGAACGGCTTTGATAAGGGATGCTGGTTATCCAGAGTTTGCCAAGGCAATTGCTGATGATCTTGATGGTCTGGAACTCAAGCTTTAGAAATTACAGGAGTTGCAAGCAGCAGGTGCTTCTTCGTATATAGCCGATCGAGCGGAATCTTGTCTGGAAGCATGGCACGATGCTCGCCTTTTTACCGGACTCGAGGTTCAAATGCAGCGGGATCGGGTAGATCAAGTTAAGACCGCACATGCTGAGAAAGCAACATCCCTGAGTAACATTCATTCTTGTATTGCGTCAAGTGAGACCAAGATAGCGCAGCTTAGGCGGGAACTTCAGGTGGAGAAAGAGAACTTAAGTGTCTTGGAGCTGACAAGGGTTAACGAAGAGGAAGCTTAAACCGCCATATCCAAGAAACTGGAGCTCTCGGAATAAAAGCTAGCTGAAGTTGAGGAAGAAGCTGCGAAGACATTGAACGCCAATGAGGAGTCTTTCAGGGCTGAGTTGTAGAAGGAGCTCCAACAAGCTTACAACGATGAGTTGTCCAAGTTAGAACAACAAATCTTTTGCCATAAACTTGATGTTTGAATAACTGCAATTTCTTCGTTGAAAGACTCGACTCTTCATTAATCGAATAAATTTCTATCCTCCTTTTATTGTTGTTTATTATGATTTCTCATTTCGTTTGAAATAATCAACCACAATACTTATAGGATTTTTGGCAAACCCTCAGCCATCAACAGATTTGACGAGCCTTTATCGATTACCGTTTGAATTGGGCTAGCATGCAGATTACCTAAACCCGTTTCGCATGTGACGTTATGCTAAAAGAATGAAACTCTTTCAGACTTGGTGCTATGATGTTGAATACATAGGCTTCGTCTTCTTTTACGGGCAAGAGACTAACTGGCAACGCGTATTAGGCGTTGACTTTAGGGTTATTGGCCAACCCCCAGCAATCAACGGATTTGACGAGCCTTTACAGATTACCGTTTGAATCGGGCTAGCATGCGGATTATCCAAACCCGTTCCGCACGTGACGTTGTGCTAAAAGAATGAAACTCTTTTAGACTTGGTGCTATGATGTCTCACGAGAATAGACTACCCGGCTACATGTATTAGATGCGGGCTTATCCCTACTTAGGCTTCGAGATAAAATTCTCAGACTTAAATTCTGGTGTCTTCTTCAATCGGTAAAAGATTAAACCGGCAACGCGTGTTAGGCGTTGGCTTATCCCTACTTAGAATTCGGGATAACATTCCCCACACGTGTAAGGCGTGGATTGTGGTGTTATTAATAACAACATGCCACAATTTTGAATATGTGGGCTTTCGTTCTTTTTACGGTTAAGAACTAACCAGTAACGCGTGTTAGGCGTAGACTTATCCCTACTTAGGATTCGGGATAAAATTCCCCAAGATGAGTCTTGGTATCCTTTTCACAGAGAAAGGTTAACCGGCTACGCGTGTTAGACGTAGACTCATCCCTACTTAGGCTTCGGGATGAAATTTCCCAGACTTGAATTCTGGTGTCTTCTTCAATCGAAAAAAGACTAAATCGATAATGCGTGTTAGGCGTTGGCTTATCCCTACTTAGGATTCGGGATAAAATTCCCCAAGATGAATCCTGGATTGAAGGATTTTTTGTTGAAAAGATAAAGTTGATGTGGGAAAGGAAGAATTTTATATTCTGTTTCCCGATGCTGGAGAGGAAGAATTTTATACCCTATCTCCAGGTCTTCTTTTTAGGGTAAAGACGAACCCGAAATAAGAGAGGAAGAATTTTATATCCTATCTCTTGCTCCTGTAGAGGAAGAATTTTATATTCTATCTCTAGTGCAAAGAAAACTAAAAGTGGGATCTCCACTTTGAGAATCTTAGGAGGTGAAACTAAGAGTGGGATCTCCACTACGAGAATCGAAAAGATTCAGATAACTTTTACTTTTATAGGATTCACTACCTGATCTGGAAATGACTTTCTCATTTATCGAGATAAAATTTTAATTTCAGCCCTAACCTTGAAAAGGCGTGACAGAAGAGGAAAGGATGGAGCCCTTTTATTTATCACAAGGGGATCTTATCATTGAAAGTAGACTTCTTGTTCATGGAAGGAATCAAGAGGGGATTTTGCTGGTGGATTTGACCAGAAAGATTTTTTTTGGACTCACCGTTAATGAATTCGATCAGTGAGGAAATTTATGGTGGACGACAGATTTAGGGTTATCCTCAAGGACAATGGGTGAAATATTCCACGAGGAACTTCCCGTCAAAATGGGTTATCCCAAATATACTAAGGATAGTACTTTTTCAGGAATTTTTCATTTATCGGTATTAATTACCTGTCACCATTTTGAGTGATTAGACGATATGCACCGTTTGAATAGGCTGTGTCTATCACAAACGGTCCTTCCCATTTGGGTTTAAACTTACCCTTTTTCTTAGAATTGAGAATTATTGGTCGTCGAACAGCGAGGACCAGATCTCCTTTCTTAAAGCTTCTCTGTCGGACTCTCTTGCTAAAAGCCCTCGACATTCTGGCTTGGTAAAACTCGATGTGTTGTTGAGCTTCCAGGTATTTTTCATTCAGCATCTCGAGCTCTTCAAGACGTCTCCGATGTTTTTCTTCCACCGTCATCTCGGTTGCGCGGGCGATACGAATTGATGGGATTTGAATTTCTAATGGAAGTACAGCTTCACATCCGTATACCAGAGAATATGGGGTAGCTCTGGTAGGCGTGCGCATTGTGGTGCGATATGCCTGGAGTGCTTCTCCGAGTTTATCATCCCAATCACGTTTATTGGTCTTCACGAGTTTCGACAAGATCTTAATGATTGTCTTGTTGAACGCCTCTGCTAATCCGTTTGCGGTAAGATTATAAGCTATCGACGAGACGTCTTGAATCTTAAACTTCTCGCAAAAGCTGTTGAAGGCATTGCTGATGAATTGAGGACCATTATCATGTATGATCCGTCTCGGCACGCCATGTCGGTAGATGACGTGATGCTTGATGAACCTGATGACATTGTTCATTTTCACTTCTTTAAGCGAAATTGCTTCACCCACTTGGAAAAATAGTGGTAATCATGAGAATGAACCGATCACCTTTAGCGGCGGAGGAAAAATAGGACCCACAATGTCCATGCCCCACGCCTCGAACGGCTAAGATGTAGTCGAAGGATGCAAATGTTCGAGATTGATGCATGTAATTCCGTGTATTTGACATCGTGGCACTTTCGAGCATACCGATTGCATCATTAATCATCGTTGGCTAGAAGTATCCCATTCTTCCGATACGATCATAAAGCTTGGGACCAGGTTGGTGTCGCCACACTCTCCTCCGTGTGTTTCCTTAAGGACTTCTTACGCTTCTTTGTTGAAGGCATTGCCGATGAATTGAGGACCATTATCATGTATGATCCGTCTCGACGCCATGTCGGTAGATGACGGATGCTTGATGAACGATGACATTGTTCATTTTCACTTCTTTAAGCGAAATTGCTTGACCCACTTGGAAAAATAGTCGGTAATCATGAGAATGAACCGATCACCTTTAGCGGCGGAGGAAAAATAGGACCCACAATGTCCATGCCCCACGCCTCGAACGGCCAAGATGTAGCCGAAGGATGCAAATGCTCCGGAGATTGATGCATGTAATTCGCGTGTATTTGACATGCGTGGCACTTTCGAGCGTACTCGATTGCATCATTAATCATCGTTGGCCAGAAGTATCCCATTCTTCTGATACGATCATAAAGCTTGGGACCAGGTTGGTGTGCGCCACACTCTCCTCGTGTGTTTCCTTAAGGACTTCTTACGCTTCTTTGTTGAAGGCATTGCTGATGAATTGAGGACCATTATCATGTATGATCCGTCTCGGCACGCCATGTCGGTAGATGACGTGATGCTTGATGAACCTGATGACATTGTTCATTTTCACTTCTTTAAGCGAAATTGCTTCAGCCCACTTGGAAAAATAGTCGGTAATCATGAGAATGAACCGATCACCTTTAACTGACGGAGGAAAAATAGGACCCACAATGTCCATGCCCCACGTCTCGAACGGCTAAGATGTAGTCGAAGGATGCAAATGCTCCGGAGATTGATGCATGTAATTCACGTGTATTTGACATGCGTGGCACTTTCGAGCATACTCGATTGCATCATTAATCATCGTTGGCTAGAAGTATCCCATTCTTCTGATACGATCATAAAGCTTGGGACCAGGTTGGTGTGCGCCACACTCTCCTCCGTGTGTTTCCTTAAGGACTTCTTACGCTTCTAATGCATCCGTATGCTCGAGGCTAAATATACTCGATGAAAAATTCTTCAAACGAGTCCGCCATCTCAACGGCTGCCTGGTGATACGGAAGCAAGTCCAGATTCCTGACTTCGTAGTCCCCACGGATCTGCTTGACTATGAGTTGGGAATCCCCAAAAGCTTCGAGATATTCGACTCCCAGCTCTTTGGCGAAACTGAGTCCAATAAGTAACGCGTTGTATTTGGCCAAATTATTGGAGCACGGCTCGGTCAGTGTATAAGCTCGAGGCATCACATGCTTTCCCGGGGAAACTAAGACAACTCCAACTTCGGAAGAAATCTTAGAACATCCAGGGGTACTTGTCACATTGGTTGCTCGAGAAGCTCCATCAAAGTACAATTACCATATTTGGTGGTGCGATATAGTGTTGACATCGTGGGTTTCATCTAGCAAGTCGTCATATAATTCAGCTGCATCCGTTGTTGGGTTAGTTGCTAAGAGATCGCAAATTGTCTGTCCCTTGACCGACTTCTGTTGCTTGAAGTGTAAGTCGTATTGAGACAAGAGCAATGCCCATTTTGCCAAACGTCAATTCATGGAGACTGGTTGCGTCATGAATATTCAGACTGGATTTACATTGTAGATAACATAAATCGTCTGCCCAACTAAGTAGTGCCGCATCTTTTGAATCGCGAAAACCAACGCAAGGCACTCCTTCTCGATCATCGGATAGCGGGATTCAGCACCCACTAAAGTCCAGCTCAGGTAATACACTGCCTGTTCTTGACCACTGTCATCGTCTTGCGCGAGTAAAGCACTTAACGAATGGTTCATCGCCTTTATGTAAATTAAGAACGGTTTACTTGACTCCGGTGCAGCGAGAACGGGAGGATTCGCTAGATATGCTTTGATATCCTCGAATGCCTTTTGACAGGCGTCGTCCCAGACAAATGACACGCCTTTCTTGGTTAGCTTGGAGAATGGCTGTCATTTTTCGGAGAGGTTCGATATGAATCACCAGATATAAGCTAATCACATCTGTAACCCTCTGAGTTCTTTTAGATTTTTTGAGGGTTGTAATTCATGTATCGCCTTCACTTTATCTGGGTCAATATGAATACCCTTAGTGGTGACAACGAATCCGAGGAATTTGCCACTGGATATTCCGAGGAAGGATTTGGTAGGGTTCATCTTTAACCGATGACTCCGCATGAGATCGAACATTGTCCTCAGGTCTTTTATATGGTCATTTTTGTCACAGCTCTTCACGACTAAATCATCAACGTAGCACTCGACCGTTTTCCAAAGTTATTCCTGGAAAATCTTCGTCATCGCTCGCTGGTACGTGACGCCTGCGTTCTTCAGACCGAAGGGCATGACCGTGTAGCAGAAGAAACCGAGGGGAGTTCTGAACGCCGTGTGTTTTTCATCATCCGGGTGCATCTTGATTTGATTATAACCCGAAAAACCATCCATGAAGGACATTCTCTCGAATCCACACGTATTGTCAATGATAACGTCAGTGATCGGAAGAGGAAAGTCTTCTTTTGGGCATGCGGCGTTCAGATCTCTGTAATCGATGCAGATTCTAATCGTCCCATTCTTCTTTAGAACTGGGATAATATTCGCCACCCAATATGGATGTTGTTCTTCCCTGATAAAACCCGACTCTATGAGCCTTTTCACTTCCGCTACAATCGCTTTCATAATCTACGAACGAAACCGTCTCTGCTGTTGCTTGATGGGTTTGGCATCCGTCTTGATGTTGAGACGGTGCATCGCCACATTTGGGTCGAGTCCTGACATGTCTTCGTAGTTCCAAGCGAAAACATCAATATATTCCCTGATAAGAGTAATCAACTCTTCTTTCTCCTCTGGGGAGAGACTGTTGCTAATGAATATGGGCTTAGGGTGTGCTTCATCGCCCATATTGATCTGGACCACTTCATCCTTGGTGGGGGGTTCTCTTTGCTCAAATCGGTCTCCGTATTGCATATTGAGGTGATGGATCCACGGGTCTTCCCACGTTGGTATCTGCTCATCGTCCTCCATTATGGTGGGGTCAGCTGTAGTCATATTTGACATCAAACCCTTAAACATCTCACCGATGCTGACGTCAGAATCCCAAGCAAAGAAATCAGATGAATATCCATCTCTCAAATCAGATAATTGGTTATCGATCAACCAACAGCATTCGTCTTCTGAAGAAGATACATACCCCAATCCTCTCTTGAATCCACAGTAATTTTCGGGTTTCCCCTTTCGGACGTGTGCAGCTTTGGGTGGGACTTGAGGACCTCATCCAAAATAAAGACCCTCTCCTCGTGCAAAGTCATACCCCTATCTTTCCATGAGATTCTGCGCTTCTGGATTATATCTGAACAGATGAGAGCCAGGCCTATCATCATTAGCATCCTCTCTCAAAAAGTGGTCTAGTGCTGGAATCATATCTCCTTTACCATAGACCAAATCCTTTTCATCACCTGTTTTACCCGGAATGATGAATGTTATCCCGAAAGAGTCCCGGATATGCTTCTGTGTTACACAAGATGACCGAATCAGCATGTGCAACTCGGGGTCATCGTACAATCCTTTCATCACATCAGTAAGAGACAGCGAGTACTCTAAATCATTATTTACTTCATTGTCGGTAAGTTACAAATTACAACTATCATCCGACGATTCTCCATCATCAAGATTGACTACAAATGGTACAATGTCATTTATGACAAAACCACCATCGTAATCAATCCCGGCTTCGGTATCAGCTTTCTCGCCACTGTCCGTGCCTTGGGCCGATGATTCCGTATCGGACTCATTACCGTAAAGGAGGGAGTCAGTAAAGTAGTTCTCCAACCCCTTAAACGGTTGCTTATCCGCGACCACCGTCTTGACTTCATTATTCGTGTCGACATATTTTAGACACTGATGAAGGGTTGAGGGGACTATAATATTATTATGGATCCATAGCCGACCCAATAATAAGTTATAGAAAGTCTCTGCATCAATCACATAACATATGACTTTAGACTTCAAATCTCCCATCTGGCACTTTAATCAGATTTTACCTAGCAGCCGAGACCCACTGGTATTAAATCCATAAATCACCGTGCCTATAGATGTCAGTTTACTGGCAGGAATCCCGAGACTATACATCAGGCGGAGGGGCATGATACTCACAACAAAACCCGAATCAACTTGGATTCGGTTGACTTCGCTGGAGCCAATGTATCCGGTAAAATATAGCGGCCTGTCATGCTTTGAATTTTTCGTCTGCATGTCTTCCTTGGTAAAAATAATGCAGGGGAAGTGCTTGGTTGCGAGGTTGCATTGCTGGGCTGAAGACTCAGGTTCTTCAGGACTTGGCTCGATCTGAGTGAGAAATACCTCAGAGTCAGTCAGGACTTCCTGTAGGGTCTCTCTGGTTTCTTTTAACAATCATAGCAGCTCATAGAGGGTTATCCTCGCTGGGATGTTAGCCAATTGGGCCATAATATCAACGCGGTACGGGGAGCTTGAACTTCTCGGTTTGTCCCTTCCAATCAGACGATTGAATCGAGACTGCTTCAGGACTTGAACCTTCTGATGTTGGGGTTGCTTCTCCTTCAGTTTGGCTATGTCCTCCTTGGTGATCGCCTGCTGTTGTGATTTTTTGACTCGCGTAGGAGGAGTCATCGCCACTCCAAGCTCCGTCAGCATCTTAGCATTGGGATTAGAATCTTCGGGATACTTGTATTTATACTCGTGTCCGCTCCTTGTGGCGAAGACTTCATGTTCCTCTTTGAAAAGCTGGAATGTCATTATTTGTTCATCATTCCTCTCCGAGATTGCTGAAATAGCATGACATGGTTTCCCCTTGCCCTTTGATTTCTTCTTAGATGAAGAGGCCGCCCACCGATCATCTTTGAGCAAGTCAGGGTGGACCCAAAGAATTTCGCCGTTTGGGGTTGTATGTGGCACGAGCCCCTTTTTGCGTTGTCCATGAGGATCATCATTCACCATCTTCATCCCTACATTCATGATGGGCTTCGGTTGAAACCAAGTTAAAGGCACCGATCCAAAGATGATGGATACTGCGTTTGTCCCCACTTTCTTTTCTTTAGACAGCTTTGGGGTAATGACCCCTACATCGATCAAGGCCTGGATCTTATTCTTGAGATGGTAGCATGACGTTGTTGGATGGGGAACCGCTCTGTGGAATGCACAGTACCTCGGATTTATGACCTTATTTGCCTCCTCCTGATTCACGATTGGTGGTAGCTGGATCTTATTGTTCTCCAGGAGGTACTTGAAAATATGGGGAACCTCGTCTTCCTTGAAAGAATAGACTTTGGGGAACCTTGGTTATGACGACTTCTAGTTTTGAGGTCGTTGCTGCCATTGGGGCTGCGATTGTTGCGGCGCTCGCTATTGCGGTTGTTGCTGTGGCTGCAGCTGGAACGTTTAATTTACGTCCACTGCGTTCGCCTGCGCCTTTCCTTTGTCGCGTGGGACGAAATTCTGTTTGTGAGCATTTGCCGTTTGCTGACCTCTTTCTGCCTTTTTCCTCTTAAGGAATCGCTCGGCTTGCTCCCCGGGCACCTTCAAGTCTCTCCATATTTTGGACGGCGCCGTTCCCATTACTTCCAACACATCCAACGAAAGGTTGTTGTGGCAGGTCTGGAGAATGAACTCCTCCGTTATCGAGTCCCGACGATTCTGTAGGCATCGAAGATTGCCGATGAACCTCAAGTGCGGTTTAATCAAGAGAAGATTGAAGAACAACGTCATCAAAATCTCAGGAAATCAGGCACGGGGTAAAACTGACACATGCGAGACAATCATGGTGTCTCGGCCCTGTCCGAGACACTTATTGTGTCTCGGCCATGTCCGAGACACATTTTGTGTCTCGGCCTTGTCCGAGACACAAAATGTGTCTCGGCCATTGCCGAGTCACCAAAAGTGTCTAAAACGTTTTCAGGTGCTTTATCGATATTTGTGGGACCCGTTGGACCTTTTCAACATGTGGGGATGATTCATCTATGTTAGTGGGCAGTTACACCCTTGAAAAACACCTACTAAGCGCATAAATTGGGGCATTAAACGTGCCTTAAATTAAGGAGGGAGCGGTTACAACAGCCAGGAGATAGTCTTTGGCCGAGATAGTTTTACTGCGAGACACCAAAAGTATCGCGCCCACTATGGGCCGAGACACAAAAAGGTGTCGCGCCCACTATGCAGTTCTGGCAGGTCATAACTTATGTTCTTTTCAGCAGTTACACCTCCTAAAGGCTATAAATAGCTTCCTACGCCCATTCAGAAGGGGGATTCAGAAATAATTATTTTTGGAGAGATCAATTGGCTAGATTAAGAGACCTCAAAGGAGTAGAAGAAGAGTTCAAGAGTATTTCACTTGAAGATTCCTCGAGTTTAAGCTTCGCCTTAAATCTTGGGAAGAGTAGATATCTTACTTAGCTAAGATATTTGCTTAAGTTCTTATTTCCTTTGCGAAATATAAATTCAATCCCGCCAATTTGACAATCGTTGCTCGTTGGTCCACGGACGACGCGTCTGTAGGATCGTTGATCTAACTCAATGAAACACTAGAGGGGGGGTGAATAGTGTTTTATAAAATTTTATGCAAGATAGATTATAAATTGCAAAAAGATAGCACAAATACAGAAAATTCACAATCGCGAACACAGATATTTATACCGGTTCCACCTCCCTGTACATCCAAATTCCCAAGCAAATCCCGCTGAGAGTTTCCACTATGATTTTGAAATACCCTTACAAAATCAAAGAATCAAACCCCACCAATTTGCAAGACCATGCAAATTGCAACAATCTCAAACTCGAGATTCACAATTCTCACACGAGAATCTCCTTTGAAAACAACAACGCATAAGATCCTATAAGCCTTGATGTGTAGATGATATGCGGAGTGGCTTAGGAATTTCTTTAATCTCAAAAATATTTTTCTTTTGAATGTCAAGAACAGCTTTTGCTTTTGAATCTTTGAACACACCCTTTTCTTTTCAAAAATCCAAGTTGATGTATATGAGAATTTCGTGTGTCTTTTTCTGCAGTTTTACTATTTATATGTCTTGAAAGACACCCATTCAAAACAAAGAAAACTGCTAAAAACGCTTAAAGATTCAAATTACGAGCAGTCATAAAAGCGTATTATAGTCGACTACTATATAAGATTAGTCGACTAATGCGTGTTTACAGTTACGTAAATGCAATTCAAGCATTAGTAGTCGACTACTATTTTTATTAGTCGACTAATCTGTAATGACAGAAAGTCCGGGTGTATGTTTTAAATGCGGGTAGTCGACTATATATGCACAAGAGTCCACTAACTCAGAAACTTACAGATTCTGGAAAATTGTTTAAGTTTTCATTAGTCGACTATTAATAGCATTGGTCGACTAATCTGTAAACTTACAGAAACTTATATATTCATTAAGTTAAGTAATTAGTCGACTATAGTTTGAATTGGTCGACTACTCTGGACTTAAAAAGTTTATAAATGAATTGTTTTAAACTTTAAAAAATCTAATGGTTAATATAGGGGATTTCTATAATTAACCAACACACTAAGCATGTGTTAGTGTGTTCTAAATATGCATGTGTGTGTGTGATCAAGGCTTGTACAATATATTCTAAGTAAAGAAGAGAAAAATTACATTGTTCTTTGTATTTCATCTTGCTTTTCATCTTCAATACTCCATAATGCCTTGAGTCCAAATTTGATATATATGATATCTGCATCAACAAGTTATACCACACAAAAACATATATATATATATAGAACATATATTGTTATCATCAAAATATAATCTTGAGAATATATAAATCAACATTCTCCCCTTTTGATGATAACAATCAATTAAATTACTCCCCACGTATATATGCATATATGCAATGGAATAAAACTAAAACTCCTCCCCCTACATATATCAAATGCAATGGAATAAAAACTAAAACTCCTCCCCCTGCATATATCAAATTTTCTCCCCTTTGTTATCAACAAAAAGAAGGAAACATATAAGATAGGCAATTGAATATTTCATCAAGATGAGCTAAAACTTCAAATAGATCATCCAGTTATGAACATAGTCAAGACTTCACCCATCCAAATAGGTAAGCAAAGACTTGCCATGAAAATCAAAATGTTGATAACCTCCATGGCATAATCTGGGTTATAAAACAAACAAATACTTACTAATTTAATAGAAACATGCATGATGCAAACACATAGTCTTTAAACATACACATAGTAATAAACACATAGTGTTAAAACACATAGTCTTCAAACATTAAGCTAAGGAAATCTAGTTAAGCTAAATAACATAATCCTAAGTGTCGGTAGGTCACGGTGGTGGAAAGGTTGACTCAAGTTTTACATTGAAGTCTTCAAACATCTGAATCATCATTTGTTGGTTCTCCATCATTTCACGCTGGTTGTTCATAATGTTGATGTTTTGATCGAAGATCATGTTTTGACTTCGTTCTAAGTTCGGGATCTTGGCCGATAAGGTGTTGTATTGTGCATCGTAAAGCGGGATGGTTGAGAATGCGGTGGTGGAATATGGTGGAAGAAGGTTCACCTTGTTGTGAAGACCGAGGAATATCTTGAGTGTGAGTTTGGGCAGGTTCATCTTGGTTTGTTGTTGTTCGAAGTTCGAATTGGGTATTTTCATCCTAGTTAGGGCATTGGAATCAAAGAACTCAACTGATCGAAGGATGAAAGTTTGAAGCTAAATCTATCTGAAAAGCTTTGAAAATGGTAGTCAAAAGGCTCCAAAAGGTAGAAATCCTCTATAAGGAATGTGAATAAAATTTTCAAATAAACTTCACCAATTGACTTGAATATTAGCCATAATAGCATATAGGGCTTTAGCCAATTCAAAGAAATGAAATGAAAGCTTCTGATTTTGGAAACAAATTATAAGCTAAAATTGAGTAATAAAGCGAGGAAGGGTCGAAGTTTTGAGAGTGATTCAAAATTCCTCCTTGACCGGTAGGAAAATTAAGTTTTGCATGATATCTTCATCATCCATGGAAACATCTTCAAGACTAATTCCTCTATTAGGAATTTTCAATATTTTTCCTAGAAGTCTAGGAGAAAAGGAAATTTCTTTTCCTTTAACTAGAGTGTCTATTGGCGTTCTCCATCATCAAGTTTTTATGAGTAAGATTTGTGTAGAAAAGCTTGATAAGAAGTGGATAATATGGTTGTTGATTTTCTAAGAAAAAGTTGATCTAATCCAACATTAGCAAAATATCCTTGTAAATTATGAAGTGCAAAATCTTCATATTTAATAAATCGACCGGGAAGTATATCATAAGATTGCATTTCCTTAAAAGTATCTAAAAGACTAGGATCTTTTAGATAAATAGTGTAATCTTCTGGTGGAGAAGGTCTGGCGAAGCAGCTTTGATCTAGACATAATTGAAAGGAAGAAGATGTTGGAGAAGACTTACCAAGAGATGAAATAGATCAAGACACTAAGAAAAGCGGCTGTCGGGTCGGAGTAGTCGACTAAATGCACTAGTAGTCGACTAATGATGCCTGGAACTGGTAAAAGTGAAGAAAAATTGAAGATTTGAAGGAGGAAATGGAGTTGGATGATGCCCTAAGTTGAGGAGAGAATACCTAAGCGAGATCTCGATTTTAGAAGAGTGGGAGCGGGAGAAATGGGTAAGATTGAGTGGGAGTAGTTTTGTTAGGGTTAAAATTAAATGAAGGGCTTGGATTAAAAGTTAAAATTGAATGAAAGGTTGAGATTTAAATCATAAGAAAATAAATCTAGGGCTAGGATTAAAGATGTTTGGATGTATGGTTGAGATCTAAAGTAACTTATGTTATTGGATAGTGGGTTTGGGTTAAAAAGAAACAGATCCAATAACAATATTTTCGAAAGAGGTAGTTAGACTAATGCGAGGTGTAGTCGACTAATCTATGACGAAACGAATATATGTTTACGTTTTGAAAGCTAGTAGTCGACTAATCTGAATATATAGTCGACTAATAAGATATTGAGATAATAAAAATTATATGAATGATTGTGCATGTAGTCGACTAGTGAAGTTGTTAGTCGACTAATAAACATATGTACTTATTTAATAATTAATTTAAATTTGTAATTGAACATATACCTAATTCTCTTCTTAATTTAACATAAATATCTTCTTTTAAAGGTTTTGTTAAAATATCGCTATTTGTTTATTAGTAGATATAAATTCTAATATAATATCTCCCTTAAGAACATGATCACGTAAGAAATGATGTCTAATATCAATATGTTTTGTGCGTGAGTGTTGAATGGGATTTTTAGATAAATTAATTGCACTAGAATTGTCACACATTATAGAAGATGTGGAACAAACTATGCCATAATCGGATAGTGTTTGTTTCATCCATAAAATTTGTGCACATGCTAAACTAGCGACAATGTATTACCTTGAGTTGTTGATAATGATACAGAATTTTGCTTTTACTAAACCATGATACAAGTGAATGTCCTAAAAATGACATGTACCACTTGTACTTTTTCTATCAGTTACATCCGACAAAATCGGCATCACTATATGATAATAAATCAAATGTGCTATTCTTTGGATAAAATAAACCAAAATCAAGTACCTTTAAGATATCTAAAAATTCTTTTAACAGCTTTAAGATGTGATTCTTTAGGATTAGATTGAAATCTAGCACATAAACAAACACTAAACATAATATCGGTCTACTAGGCGTAATGTAAAGAAGTGATCAATCATACCTCGATATAGCTTTTGATCAACATTCTTACCACTTTCATCTTTGTCAAGTGATGTTGTAGTACTCATTGGTGTTGATTTGCTAGTTGTATTGTCCATCCCAAAACGTTTAAGTAGTTCTTTTGCATATTTATTTTGATTGATAAAAATTCCTTCCTTCATTTGTTTGATTTGAAGTCCAAGAAAGAAGTTTAGTTCACCCATGTGACTCATTTCAAATTCTTCTGCATAGTCTTAGCAAACTCTTGACAAAGATCATTGTTAGTAGAACCAAATATTATATCATCTACATATATTTGTATTAATAATATATCTTTATTTATTTTCTTAATAAATAAAGTAGAATCAACTTTTCCAATTTCAAAACCGGATGTTAAAAGAAAAGATTTTAATCTATCATACCATGCACGAGGTGCTTGTTTAAGACCATATAAAGCCTTTTAAGTTTATAAACATGATCAGAAAATTTTTCATGTTCAAAACCGGAGGTTGTTCTACAAAAACTTCTTCTTTAATAAAACCATTTAAAAATGCACTTTTAACATCCATTTGATAAAGTTTAAAATTCATAAAGCATGCAAATGCAAGTAAAATTCTAATAGATTCTAAGCGTGCAACAGGGCATAAGTTTCATCATAATCAATTCCTTCTTCTTGATTATAACCTTGTGCAACTAATCTAGCTTTATTTCTAACAACTTGTCCCGATTCATCTAATTTATTCCTAAAAATCCATTTTGTTCCTATAATGGATTTATTTTGTCAGTCTAGGTACAAGATCCCAAACATTATTTCTTATAAATTGATTTAATTCATCTTGCATGGCTTCTATCCAAAAATTATCAAGTAAAGCTTCTTTAACATTTTTAGGTTCTACTTCGAAACAAATGCAACATGAACTATTAAATTAAAATGAGATCTAGTAGATACTTTATCAGATATATTTCCAATAATCAAATCATGTGGATGATTTTTAACTTCTACAAAACTCTTTGGTAATTTATTTTGTAAATTTTCATCTTTTGAAATATCTAACATAGGAGTATCATTAATAGTATCAATTAAATCATCATCATTATTTAAAATAGAAGGTGTTTTTATAAAATTTTCATCAAAAGAAACATGCATAGATTCTTCAATGATTAAGGTTCTTTTATTATATATTCTATATGCTTTACTATGATTAGAATATCCCACAAAAATTCCTTCATCGATTTAGAATCAAATTTATCTAAATTATCTTTTGTATTTAATATAAAACACTTACAACCAAAAACTTTAAAATATGAAACTTTAGGAATTTTATTATAAAATAATTCATATGATGTTTTGTTTAAAATAGGTCTTAATAAAACTCTATTTAAAACATAGCATCTTTGTTGAGATAGCTTCTACCAAAAATATTTTGGTAAATTACTATCACATAACATTGTTCTAGCACATTCTTGTAATGTCCTATTCTTTCTTTCTACAACTCCATTTTGTGGAGCTGCTCTAGGAAAAGAAAATGTATGTGAAATACCATTTTATCACAAAATTTGCAAAAGTTCATTTTCAAATTCTCCTCCATGATCACTACATTATAGTAACTATAGAAAGAGATTTTTGATTTTGAATTCTTCTACAAAATATAGAAAACTCATTAAAAGCATCATTTTATTTTTAAGAATTATTACCCAAGTAAATCTTGAAAAATCATCAACAATTACAAATGCATATTTACTTCCATTTAAAGACGCTATCCTAGAAGGACCAAAAGATCAATATGAAGTAATTCAAGTGGTTTACTAGTAGAAATAATATTTTTAGATTTAAAAGAAGATTTATGCATTTTACCTTGTTGACATGCATCACAAAAATTATTTTTATAAGAAAGCTTAGGTAAACCATTTACTAAATCATATTTAGAAATTTTAGAAATATGTTTAAAATTAACATGACCAAAACGTTTATGCCATAATATAGAATCATTTGAAGATGCAATAAGGCAGGTGTTCATTTGAAATATTATTTAAAGATAAAACATATATATTATTCTTTCTATGACCTTTATATAAAATTGTAGACCAATCAAGATCATAAATTAAGCAAGAATCTTTTTCAAGACAACTTTAAAACCTTTATCACATAGTTGACTTATACTAAGCAGATTATGTTTAAGACCTTCACTAATAAAACATTATTAATAATAGGTTTATTAGAATTACCAACTGTACAATACCAATCACCTTTCCTTTGTTATTGTCTCCAAAGGTGACTGTACCACCATCTTTGTCTTGAATTGATGACAATAATTGAATGTTCCTGTCATATGTTTTGAACAACCACTATCTAAAATCCATCTATCTTTCTTTGGTACACGAAAAGATAAATATTTATAATCTTGGTACCCATTTTACATTGGGTCCTTAAAATTAGTCTTTAGGAAACCAAACCCATGAAGAGTTTGATTTTTCTATGTAATTAGATGATAAGCAAATATCTTTAATAAAGCTAAAAATATAAGACTTTTTCTTATTATAATTTAAAACTTTAGGAACCCAAATAGATAAATATTTTGGTTTTCTTTTATTTAAAATATTATTTTTAACATTTTGTTTATATACTAATGAAGATGATTTTACAAAAGTGGTTTTCTTATGAATATCTTTTTCAACTTGAAAACCCAATCCTTTTGTCTTTTGAGTTTCTTTTTGATAAGAAAGTAAAGTTTTAAATTTTCTTTACCTTTATTAAACTTACTAACATTTAAATATATGTCATCATATTTTGATTTAATCAAAGAAATATCTTTATCTAAAATACTAATCTGAGTCTTTAAATTATTACATTCTGATTTTAGATACAAATTTTCATTAGTTAAAAATAATTCTCTTTGAGTAAATTTTCATTTTCTTCTTTTAATTTAATTTCTAGTGAATTAACATAAGAAGAATTTAAATCAGAAATTTCCTCTAATAATCTCTTATTTTCATTTTTAAGAAAATTATGTGAGACTTTCAATCTTACAAAAGTTTCATATAATTCATTAAATGCATCTAAAAATCATCATTATCATTTACCTCATCTTGGGCCATGAAACACATATGAGCACTTTCATTTTCTTCATTTTCTTCATCGATGAAGAATCATCACTGTCATCCCAAGTTCTTTGCCATTGCCTTTCTTTTCTTGTTATTTTGAGTAGTGTTGAAATTATTGAAATGATTTGACTTTTGCTTATTCTTCAATAAAGGACAATCTTTCTTCATATGACCTGCTTTGTTACACTTGAAACAAACAGTGAGTTATTTGAATTTGAAAATTTAGATTTAAACTTACCTTGTTTTATAAAATTTTCAAATTTATGCAAACATGCTCATTTCTTCATCTTCATTATCCGAATCTTCCTTATCGATGTGATGTTGAATGCAAGAACTTTCTTGTTTTTCGCTTCATCTTCATTCTTTCTATCTTCGATTTGAACTTCAGATGCCATTAAATTTCCAATTAAATTCTCCATCGACAATGTTGATAAATCATTTGCTTCTTCTATCATTTGTAATTTTCTTTTCCCATTTTGGAGTAAGTGAGCCAAGAATTTTTCGCACCATTTCCACTTGTGTATAGGTTTTCCAAGTCCAATTAGAGTATTAGTGATATCTGTAAATCTTGTGAACATATCTCCAATTGTCTCATTTTCTTTCATCCGAACAATTCAAACTCGTGGACAAGAACAAATTTTAGACTCTTTTACTTTATTTGTACCTTCATGTGTTACCTCGAGTGTGTGCCAAATATCATATCAGATTTTCTTTGTTGACACTCGGTTGAACTCATTCGATCAAGTGCACAAAATAAAGCATTCATTGCTTTGGAGTCCAAATTTGCATTGTTCCTTTGTACTGTAGTCCATTCTGAAAACGGAGTAGTTGGCTTCTCATATCTTGTCTCTACAATGTTCCAAAGTTCGTATCCAATTGATTGAAGATAGATTTTCATTCTGCACTTCCAATAGTTGTAGTTGAGTCCATCAAACATTGGTGGACGATTTGTTGAATGACCTTCTTTGAATTGTGAATTCTGATCAGAAGTAGATGCCATCTTTCACCTTGCTCTGATACCAAATGTAGGATCGTTTTTCTAACTCAATGAAACACTAGAGGGGGGGTGAATAGTGTTTTATAAAATTTTATGCAAGATAGATTATAAATTGCAAAAAGATAGCACAAATACAGAAAATTCACAATCGCAAACACAGATATTTATACTGGTTCCACCTCCCCGGTGTACATCCAGTCCCCAAGCAAATCCCGCTTGAGAGTTTCCACTATGATTTTGAAATACCCTTACAAAATCAAAGAATCAAACCTGACCAATTTGCAAGACCATGCAAATTGCAACAATCTCAAACCTGAGATTCACAATTCTCACACCTGAGAATCTCCTTTGAAAACAACAACGCACAAGATCCTATAAGCCTTGATGTGTAGATGATATGCATTAGTGGCTTAGGAATTTCTTTAATCTCAAAAATATTTTTCTTTGAATGTCAAGAACAGTTTTTGCTTTTTGAATCTTTGAACACACCCTTTTCTTTTCAAAAATCCAAGTTGATGTATATGAGAATTTCGTGTGTCTTTTTCTTCAGTTTTTACTATTTATATGTCTTGAAAGACACCCATTCAAAACAAAGAAAAGCTGTTAAAAAGCGTTTAAAGATTCAAATTACGAGCAGTCATAAAAGCGTATTATAGTCGACTACTATATAAGATTAGTCGACTAATGCGTGTTTACAGTTACGTAAATGCAATTCAAGCATTAGTAGTCGACTACTATTTTTTATTAGTCGACTAATCTGTAATGACAGAAAGTCTGGGTGTATGTTTTAAATCTGGGTAGTCGACTATATATGCACAGTAGTCAACTAATCTGTAAACTTACGATTCGAAAATTGTTTAAGTTTTCATTAGTCGACTATTAATAGCATTGGTCGACTAATATGTAAACTTACAGAAACTTATATATTCATTAAGTTAAGTAATTAGTCGACTATAGTTTGAATTGGTCGACTACTCTGGACTTAAAAAGTTTATAAATGAATTGTTTTAAACTTTAAAAAATCTAATGGTTAATATAGGGGATTTCTATAATTAACCAACACACTAAGCATGTGTTAGTGTGTTCTAAATATGCATGTGTGTGTGTGATCAAGGCTTGTACAATATATTCTAAGTAAAGAAGAGAAAAATTACATTGTTCTTTGTATTTCATCTTGCTTTTCATCTTCAATACTCCATAATGCCTTGAGTCCAAATTTGATATATATGATATCTGCATCAACAAGTTATACCACACAAAAACATATATATATATAGAACATATATTGTTATCATCAAAATATAATCTTGAGAATATATAAATCAACAGCGTCCTCGGCACAGGCAAAGAACCCACGCAAGCAGGAGTTCGCTACGTAGTGGCTTCTGGGTATGTTTTGTAAGAGAGTGAGATTATTCTCTTTGTATTAGAGAGAGTTACACGTGTAATCTTTCATTTATTTTTATTTTAAAATGTTTTGAAATGGAAACTACAAAGGACTCCATTCTCAGCGGAAACACGCTGGCGACCACAGTGGGAGCCAATATCCTCAACGTTGAGGCTATTGTGTCGTAGCCAAACAACGATCAAGCTAAACTCATGGTCGACGGACTGGATTACATCTTCGATCAGGCCAAGTTTGAAGAGTATCTCTCCTCCTCTTCATCAAAATCCTCCTCATCTCGCAAGCATCGGAGGGTTTCATCTCTAAGGAGGGAGGTCCGATCTGTTGCAAAGGGTGATAAATCTCACCCAATTGTGACTGAGGTTTCCCCTCGCAACAATACCCCGGCGAATTACAAAGCCGGGAGCTCTGCTCATGGTGGCTCTATTCTAAGAAAAGAGTCATCTTATAAGGTCTCTACAACTCTGACGAAGAGGGCTCGTCAGAGGTAACGTCAGAAGATGGCCCGCCAACTTGCAAAGGCCATGGAGTCAACGGACGGAGTTCATTATTATACAAACTCGCTCAATCAGAGGCGTCAAGAAATCAAGGCGTCGCAATCCAAAACCGTCAGCAATCCCATCAAGGAGGAATGGATTCTCGTCAAGAGGACCCGTTTGACAAAGAAGGAGCGTGCCCAAAAGCTTCGTGCACGTGCCGCTCGTGCACGTGCTGTTATACGCAAGGCGCAAGAGTTGAAATCGGCCAAAGGATCAATTCGACGCCATAAAGTCTAGATTCCAAAATTTGCACGTAATACCGCATGTAAACCGCCTGTTTCGCTTTGGCCGAGACACTTTAACTGTCTCGGCCAAAGAGTATTTAGCCGAGACACTTCCAACTGTCTCGGCCAAAGAGCACTTAGTCGAGACACTTTCAACTATCTCGGCCAAAGGGCACTTGGCCGAGACAGTCTAAAGTGTCTCGGCCAAAGAAGCCTCAGCTGAGACACTTCCAACTGTCTCGGCCAAGAGGATGCTTCTCCGCCTCGCCCATCTGCCTCTTCTGCTATTGTGTCAACAAGAAAGCCCGAGAATCCATCAACTTGGGTGTTTAATCGCCTCGGTCCACACCCTGGAAGCCAAGACAAAGCACCAGTGAAGGAACGTTTGGGTCACACAGTCCATACATGACAGCGGACTGGGAGTCGTATCCAGACCCAAACTAATATTCAAAAGTGTCTTGAGCAAGCTGGGACGTCTCAAGCCTTAAGAATTCCTATCGCATCTCGTTTGAGCATCCCTCAGGGGGTCCGCGAGTCTGCTGAAGGGAAGAATTTAAAGCGTGTGATTCGCAAAGTCATAAGAGATGACCATACAATTATGGTTCACGCGAAGGCCGAACGGTCAAAAATGCCTCCTAGGGAGTGCGCCAGGTCGAACGGTCAACATTCCCAAAAGAAGATGTGTCTTCCGATTATAGATAACGTTACACTTGGGGGTGGAAGCACAATCCATGATGAACCACACCAACAAGCAATATGGCACCCTGGTCGTTACACTAAGTGACCGCATCATCAGGCTAAAGGTGGCAACACACGAAAAAGGACAATTGATAAAATAGATTGTTCTTGTTCGTGTGCACAACTGATCAAGACATTACTATCAAGATGTGATTGGTCCGAGTCAAAGGCTCGTCTGCAAAGAGCTTCAGTGTTCGAAAGGCTTTCCCTGCTAACAGCGAAAGAGTCGAAGCCAAGGCCAAGACGCTTCCGAAGAAGAAAATCTACTACCCAACGAGATGAATTTCCCGAAGTAACCATTAACATGGTAAACAAGGGAAAAGGAGAGGCTGCGACAGACACAGATCCTGACTTCACTCCTGAAGGAAAGGTTGGCACTGGAATTCTCAGAGAATGTCTCGGTTATAACTGTGGGCTACAAGACGCAGAGATTATAGAAAGATGCATGAGGGGGATTCATCTGGAGATGAGATCTCCAACACCTGCTCAGCAATGGCATCCGATGACACAATATCGAATGTGGGTCAGGCTAGAGAAGCCTATACTATCACTCCTGAAATGCTGGCTCAAATGTTGCAAGAAGCCTTGGCTAAACAAAGAGAAGAGCTTAGGGCCGAGATGAAAATAGAGATGGAGTTAGCCATGCAGTAGATGAGGGAGTTACAAAGTCAGAAAGCTACACAACCTAAGTCCAGTCAACAAGGCGGACCCAGTCACCGTGTCACTCACGATATAGAAGACAGCGATACGGAAGTGGATGAAACCATCATTGCTGATCAACCACTGAAGAAAACTACATTAGGCGCTCAAAGTGGGGATGGCCCAACCCATCCTGCTAGGAGTAATCTGAAGCAAGGTGAGGATGAAAGCGGGAGAATGAAAGAGCTTGAAGGCAAGATCAATGCTCTAATGTCCGCTCAAGAAGTCAAGAAAATCGGCATTCCATGTTCATACCCAAGAGAGTGGGACTCAATACCGTACCCATCAAGTTCAATTTGATTAACTTCACACCATTAGATGGAAGAGGCTCACCTACACAACATGTAATATAATTTAAATCTCATCTGGGTGTGATCTCGGGAAACGAGCCTTTGATGGTTCGGTCATTCATAGGTACCCTTCGCGGGGCCGCCTTCGATTGGTATTGAAGACTCAAGGCTGGGAGTATCAATTGCTGGGATGACATGGAGAGTTCCTTTCTTAATAACTTCTTCGACAATGATACTGAAGTCTCGATTGGGACCCTCTTAGATGAAAAGCAGAAGAGTAGAGAGTAGATTGACTGCTTCGTCAAACGCTTCCGTAATAAAGCCATGAACTGCAGGGATTCAGTCACCGAGGAATTCATACTTCAGACATGTCATAACAATCTTTCTCTATATTTGTTGGAAGCCATGGGAGTTGTAGCACCGACCACAAGGAAAGATTTGAAGCTTCGTGGAGAACAAGCTGAGCGATTCCTCAAGAGGAAGAAGAACGAGAGAGGCGAACCGACAACGAGCCCTTCAAAGTTAAATTTTATGCCCCGTGGCAGAGGAAAGGTGCCAGCTACTGCTGTTGATGCAAATCAGACGTTCCAGCAGCAACGTCAACAATCACCCTAGCAGCAGCAACCACAGTTAAGATTTCAACAAAAATCTCAAGAGTCGCAAAAGACTCCGGATTCAAGATTTTAGAGAACGTACACTTTTAAGGAGGAGGAAGTTCCGGTCATCTTAAAATACCTCCTGGACAATAACAAGATCAAGTTGTCTCCAATCAGAAATCAGGAGGAGGCTAATAAGATCTCAGACCCTAAATATTATTCATATCACAGGAGGGTCCATCATCCGACTAAGAACTGCTTTGTCCTCAAAGACAAGATCCAAGCTTTGATCGATGCCGGAATCATAACGGCAAAGAAAGAAAAGAAAGTCGGTTCAAATATGGTGGCTATCAATTTCGAATCTATGCCGCCCATGCTGTATCAATAGAAGATTGTCCCAGAGGTGGAAGTCAAGACGGTCAATGATGATCCACATGGTCAACGTCAGAAGGGGATAGTTTCACACATAGCCCCTAATGGCGAAGTACTTTGGGTTCATCCAGACCTCCTTCAAGATGAGCAATGGACCGGATCTTCTTCGGCACAGAAATCCAGGTGCAAAGGCAGGTCCTGTAGTCATATCTCAGTAACCCTAGAAAAAGGTGACGAGAAAATTCCACCCCTCTCATCTTCTGAAAATGAGCATGAAGTTCTTGCAAGAGAACGAGAACCAGCTTATGCTACTAGGAGTGGAAATGAATATCGCTTTTAATATCCTGAAAATGAGCCTCAGTCACAGGTGCCTTCCTCACAGCCCTTGATCAATGATGATCGACAAAAGGAACCTAAGCAAAAAGAGGTTTTGAATCGAAAACAACCACGATTCAGTAAACCGATTGGAAGAGACAAGCCAGAAAGCTCGAACGCCCAGTATCGTTTCGATGTAATGGTTCAGTTGGCCAATATCCCAGCAAGAATAATTTTTTACGAGTTGTTGCATCTCTCCAAAGAAACCAGAGAGGCTTTGCAGGAAGCATTAGCTGATTCAGAAACATTTATCACATAAGTCAAGCAGGTTCCTAAAAAGCCTAAACACTGCAACCTGACGGCTAAGCATTTCCCTTGCATCACATTCACCCGAGATGATATGCAAGTGAGATATTCGAAGCATGACAGAGCTTTGTATTTTACTAGGTATATTGGCTCGGTTGCCATCAACCGAATTCAGGTCGATCCAGGATCCGCAGTCAGCATCATGCCACTCCGATTGATGTATCATCTCGGAATTCTAGCTAGCAAGTTGGCTTCTACAGGCACTGTCATTTATGGATTCAATACCAGTAGTTCCAGACCTTTGGGTAAAATCCGGGTGAAGTGCCAGCTTGGGGATCTTAAGTCCGAAGTCACATGCTATGTCATCGACACGGAGACTTCTTACAATCTACTATTGGGTCGACCATGGATCCATAGTAATGTCATAGTCCCGTCTACATTACATCAGTGTTTAAAATATGTCGACACTGATAATGTGGTCAAGACGGTGGTCGCGGACAAACAGTCATTCAAGGGGTTGGAAAATTATTTTACTGACTCCCTTCTATATGGCGCTGAATCCGATACTAAACCATCGGCCAGGATACAGACAGTGAAAATGAAGCTGATACCGAAGATGGGCTCGATTACGATGGAAACTTTGTACTTAATGACATTGAGCCTCTTGTAATCGATCATGATGGAACTGAATCGTCAAGGGAAAGTTGTAACTGGCAACTTACTAATGAACATATAATAAATGATGATTTAGAGTATGTATCTAGTATTGATAGTGTAATGCAGGGACTGTATAAAGATTACGGTGTGCACGTGCCACTCTCGTTATCCAACCAGATGAAGAAATGCCTCCAAAGCTCGACTTGATCAACTTTCGTCGTTCCTTCAAAAGACGCAAAGAAAACAATCTTTGGGAAAGGGAATATATCTCCGCCACAAAATCTCTTTTGGGAAGCTGATGATAGTGATGAAGGACCTTACAATCATTTCTCCATGTACAGTCCGCAAGCACGCCATTACATGAAGAAATGAGGATATGATTTCGTGCACGGAGCAGGTTTTAGTTTTGGGCGAGGCATTCGAACTCCACCTCGACATTCTCACGTGCCGAAAGGAAAAGCCAACCACTATTATGAACACAAGAGAGGTTTGGGTTATGTCTCTTCTTCTTTCGACGAATGTTGTTGGCCAATTGATGATCACGACAATTCATCAGATTCTTCAATGTGGAATTCAGACATTAGTCTCGGGGAAGTTTTTAAAGGACTAATGTCTAACATGACCACAATAAGCCCGGCAGAGCCTGGAGAAGATGATCACTTACCAGCTTGGGAAGACCCCTGGACTTTCCACTTGAACGTTCAGTTCGGTAATAGATTCGAGCAAAGAGAGCCGCCACCGAAGATGAGGTGATTCAAATAAATATGGGAGACGAAGCAAATCCAAAACCTATATTTATTAGCAGCAGTCTTCCGCCAGAAGAGAAAGGTGAATTAATTTCTCTCGTTAAAGAATATATTGACGTCTTCACGTGGAATTATGAAAATATGTCAGGGCTTGATCCAAAAGTGACAGTGCACCGCCTTAATATTAAGCCGGAGGCCAAACCCGTGAAACAACAATAGAGACGGTTTCGTTCACAAATTATAGAAGCAATTGTAGCTAAAGTAAAGAAACTCATAGAATCGGGTTTTATTAGAGAAGAACAACATCCAGATTGGGTGTCGAATATTATCCCGATTTAAAAGAAGAATGGGACGATCAGAATCTGCATCGACTTCAGGGATCTAAACACCGCATGCCCGAAAGATGACTTTCCACTACTCATCACAGATATCATTACAGACAACACTTGTAGGTTTGAAAGAATGTCATTATGGATGGATTCTCTTGGTACAATCAAATCAAGATGCATCCTGATAACGAGAAACACACCTCGTTTAGGACGCCTCTTGGCATCTTTTCCTACACTGTCATGCTCTTCCGTTTGAAGAATGCAGGTGCTACATATCAACGAGCGATGACGAAGATCTTCCAAGAGCATCTCCAAAAAACCGTTGAGTGTTATGTCGACGACTTAGTGGTGAAAAGCCGCAATATAAGTGATCACATCAAAGATCTCAAGATGGTATTTGATCTCATGCGAAGTCATCAGCTGAAAATGAATCCTACTAAGTCTTTCCTGGGAATGGCCAGCGGTAAATTTCTTGGTTTCGTTATCACATCGAAGGGAATCCATATCGATCCTGACAAAGTGAAGGCGATCAACGAATTACAACCTCCGAGAAACCTCAAAGAACTCAGGGGGTTACAAGGAAGATTGGCTTATGTCAGATGCTTTATTTCGAATCTCGCAAGAAAATGCCAACCGTTCTCCAAGCTCACCAAAAAGGGCGTCTCGTTCATATGGGACGACGCTTGTCAAAAGGCCTTTGAAGATATCAAAGCATACTTATCAAATCCTCCTGTTCTCGCTGCACCGAAATCAGAATAACCGTTCTTGATTTATGTCAGAGTGATGAACTATTCATTAAGTGCCTTATTAGCACAAGATGATGATAACGGTTATGAGCAGGCAATCTATTATCTGAGTAGGACAATGGTGGATGCTGAATCTCGATATCCCGATATTGAGAAAGAATGCTTGGCTTTGGTATTTGTAATTCAGAAAATGCGTCATTACCTGGTTGGACAAATGGTACATGTTATCTCGGATATTAATCTAATCTGAGTATTCATGACGCAACCGGCCTCTTTGAACTGGCGATTAGTGAGATGGGCATTGCTCCTCTCGTAATAAGACATCCACTTCAAACAGCAAAATTCGGTGAAAGGACAAGCAATTTGTGACCTTTTAGCTATCCGACCTAGTAAGGACAAAGCTAAAATTTATGAAGACTTACCCGACGAAACCTATGAGGTCAACCATACTTCTCACGAGCGTGCATGGCAATCGTACTTTGACAGAGCTTCTCGAGCGACCAATGTGGCAAGTATCCCTGCATGTTCTAAGATTTCTTCCAGAGTTAGAGTTGTCTTAGTTTCTCCGGGGAAGCATGTGATGCCTCGGGCTTACTCGCTAACCGAGCCGTGCTCTAATAATGTGGCTGAATACAACGCGTTACTTATTGGACTCAGTTTCGCCAAAGAGCTGGGGGTCAAATATCTCGAAGCCTTTGGGGATTCCTAACTCATAGTCAGACAGATCCGTGGGGACTACGAAGTTAGGAATCCGGATTTGATTCCGTATCACCAGGCAGCTATTGAGATGGCGGACTCGTTTGAAGAATTTTTCATCGAGTATATTCCACGCCTCCAGAACGCATACGCGGATGCATTAGCGGCATTAGCTATTTCGTTGGCGCAACCCTCAGAAACAGAACAATTGATTACTGTGAAGACGCATCGACTTTTAATACCGAAATGCGCTTTGGACATCATAGAAGCACATGCCACTTTAACCAAGCTCGAACCTCGAGATTAGCGTTTTCCCATTATAGATTATGTCTTGTACGGTATTTTGCTAGAAGATGTAAGAGAAAGGGAATCAGTCCGAAGAAGGGTACCAAGATTTTATTATAACACCGCGACTCAAACGCTCTGTCGTCGTATATATGATGGCTTACTACTCCGATGCCTTTCAACCAAGGAAGCAGAAGAAGCCCTCAAAGAAGTGCATGATGGGACTTGTGGCGCACATCAACCAGGTCCTAAGTTAGGAGATCGACTAAGGAGATTGGGCTATTATTGGCCGACCATGATCAAAGATGCAATTGTATACGCAAGATGGTGTCACGCATGTCAAATACATGCAAACTACATGCATCAGTTGCCAGAAGACCTGCATCCGTCAACCACTTCCTGGCCATTCGAAACCTGGGGAATGGATGTGGTAGGACCTATCTTCCCCCCATCAGCAAAAGGTGACCGCTTTATTTTAGCAATCATGGATTACTTCTCCAAATGGGCTGAAGTAATTCCGCTCAAAGAAGTCAAGATGAGTGATGTCATCCAATTCATCAAGCACCATATTATTATCGATACGGTGTCCCAAGATGAATTGTGCATGACAACGGTCCCCAATTTGTCAGCAACGCCTTTGTCAAATTCTGCAGCAAGTTCAGAATCCAAGATGTTTTATCTACAGCTTATAATCCTACTGCGAATGATTTAGCTGAAACTTTCAACAAAACCATTATCAAGATCTTGGCAAAGCTAACAAGGACCAATAAACGAGATTGGGATGATAGGCTTGGCGAGACTCTTTGGGCTTATCGCACCACGGTCCGAACACTGACCGGGGTCACCCCATATTCCTTAGTATACCGATGTGAAGCCGTCCTACCATTAGAGATACAAATCACATCCCTTCGGATCGCACTTGTGACGAGAATAACAGATGAGGAGCAACATCAGAAGCGTCTTGAAGAGCTTGAGATGTTGGATGAAAAATGCTTGGAAGCTCAACAACAAATTGAGTTATACCAGGCCAGAATTTCCAAAGCCTTCAACAAAAAAGTCTAGCATCGAATTTTCAAGGAAGGAGACTTGGTACTCGCCATCCGGCAACCAATGATCCTTAACTCTAAGAAAAAAGGCAAATTCCAACCCAAATGGGAGGGACCGTTTGTAATTGATACGGTCTACTCAAATAGAGCATATCGCTTAATCACCCAAGACGGTGATAAGATGATGATGCCAATTAATGGGAAGTTCCTAAAGAAATACTATTCTTAGTGTATTCAGGATAACCCGTTTTACGATCAAAATTTCTTTATCTTGGCCAAACTTCCTAACAGTTTAGGTCACCAACAATATTAAAATCTTTTCTC
The DNA here is from genome assembly GCA_012295165.1 of Asparagus setaceus. Lineage (NCBI taxonomy): Eukaryota > Viridiplantae > Streptophyta > Magnoliopsida > Asparagales > Asparagaceae > Asparagus > Asparagus setaceus. The sequence goes on from CM022703.1 coordinate 10,708,805, forward strand.
GGTTCCTTTCGTGAATGAGAATTCCACTCCAGTATCGGGTTCGTCTCTGCCCCAAGAGGAGAAAAATTCACTCAATCAAACCTTTTGAGTAGTTAAGTTTCTCGAAATATCACCTTTTACTCACGTGAGCTAAAAGGCTCTCTTTTTGTTCTGAGTCAAAGCCACGTGGCCCGACTCCAAATTGATTCTCGAAGTGGAGATCCCACTTTGAGTTTCTTTATAGATTCCCTAACGCACGTACGTCAGGAATCTTTTGACTCTCAGTTCACGTAAATAAGGAGTTCTCAATTGAAGCGGGAGATAAGGAAAAACCTTCTTCTTCTTCAACACAGCGGGTTCGTCTTTGCCCCAAGAGAAGACATAACGGATTCGTTTTTGCCCCAAGAGAAGACAACGATTCCAAAAGCCTATATGATTTGTTAAATCTACGCCTATTTACGCGTAGTAGGTGTTATTCCTATCCTTAAATCAGGAATAAGTCAGCATCTAACACACGCCGCTGCGTAGTCAATTCCCGTGATAATTGACCAAGTCTACGTATTCACTATCGTAGCAAATAAAACTCTATGTATTCAATATATAGCCAGTCTCAGTACTGACCTAATGATTTGTTAAATCTACGCCTATTTACGCGTAGTAGGTGTTATTTCTGTTCTTAAATCAGGAATAAGTCAGTGTCTAACACACGCCGCCGGGTTGTCAATTCTCGTGAATATTGACCAAAACTACGTATTCAATATCATAGTATAAAGTCTAAGAGAGTTTATTCTTTTAGCACAACGTTACATGTAGAACAGACTTAGATAATCTACATGCTAGCCCAACTCAAATGGTAGTTGGTAAAGGCTTATCAAATCCATTGATGACTGAGGGTTTGCCAAAAATCCTATCAAGTTTATACTCATTTGTTCAAAACAGAATAGATGGCGTAATGAAAGTCGATAAAATTTTATTTCATGAATAATGAAATACAAAATAATTGTCGGCTAAACAAAAAGGGGGCACTTTAGTGGGACAATTGGCGTTGGCAGATCCGTTCTTCTAGACTTGAGAGCTCCTCTTTATACTCTTGTTCCAACTCCCTCTCTAAAAAAACTCTTGAGGAATCGTCGGGAGTTAGAAGCTGAATAATCTCTCACTCCAGCTCAGCGGAATTTTCATCAGAAGCCTTCATTTGTTCGGATAGCTTGGAGCAGGACTTCTCTACTCCAGCCAGGTCGATCTTAAGAAGAGTCCGCATCTCTTTGGCATCTTCAAGGGCTTTCCTCAAGCGAGCAATTTCGAGATCTTGCAGCTCAACGGATTGAAGCAAGTCGGCTCTGGTCTTTTCTTTTATATTCAGACTTGCCTTGATACGGTCAGCTTGAGTCTGCAGTTGCCGCAATTCCTCCTTAGCAGCTCCCCGCTTGGCTTCTTTGGCCTTCATAACAGATTCGATCCGAGAAGAAATATAAGAGGAAGCGCCCTCGGATCGCAATCTCAGAAGTTCCTCCAGTTCCTGTTCCAACTGAGTCAGGTCCTCTATAATGGAATCTGCTAAGTCAGGGAAGCCCTCTTCTCTTATAGCCGCCACACACCGATCGAGAAGCCGCTTAAAAAAGGTGAAGGAGAAGCCTTTGTTCACGACTTTCTCGATAACACTATGGAGAAGAGAAGTGAAGCCTTCAAGCTCTGCGCCGATGATCGCCTTCTCTGGATCTTCATCCGACATCAACGCCTTAATGGAGTCGTATAATACGGAAGAAGGCGCTGTGAAGAAGAAATGTGAGTTTCGGAGGATCTTTAATATTAGAACTATTATAAAAGACGGGATCGGGGGATATATCGATGCGGTTAGAAGATCCCTCAGCTTGGACTGTCTGCCCCACAATTGTCAGTTCAGCCTCAGGAACCACCGGAGTTGATTCACGTTCGGCTTGAGTAGCCGGTGGTCCAGGTTGAACAGGAAAGCCTTTAGCAAGAGGCGAGGCAACAAGTAGGGAAGATCCTCACTGACTGCCTCAGCCTCTACAATTGTCGGGCTCAAACTGAACCACCGGAGTTGATTCAGGTTCGGCTTGAGTAGCCGGTGGTCCAGGTTGAATAGGAGAACCTTTAGTAAGAGGCGAGGCAAAAGTAGGGTCGGTCTAAAAGATGGGAGGCTGAACCTCCAAACTTGGAATCAGAGACCCTCCAGTTTGCCCTATAGCAGCAATGACGGGGCCTGCAGGAGAAAATATTGTTAAATTGTCAACTATCGGCAAAAAAATTGAGAAAATTTGAGTAATAAGACACATACCTACAGAAGGGCTGGCCTCTACAATAGATTCTCTCTGAGTCTGTTCCAATAACATATCGAAAAATAGGTTACGATCGGACTCAGAAACAGAGATCATCTGAGCTAAGCCCGGTTCAGGGAACTCCCTGAGACCCTCTTCATGCACAGGCTCTGTCTCCATCAGTTCTTCCACTGTGACATTGGCAAGACATGCCGAGCATTAGTATATGCATATATACATATATTAAAATCATGACGATATATGTATATACCGGGAGCCGATTTTGCGGGTTCAGCGAATTCCCCAAATGTTTTGCCTGGAGTTGCCCCTTCCTCAGCCTGTTCCTCCATTACTATAGCTACAACATATTAGATTTTCAATATCAAGAAGAGAAAACAAAGTAAAGATCAGACTTTATACCGGGAGTTACCTCCGCTTGGCTAGCACCTGCGCCCATTTCTTGAAGTTTTTCTAAAAGAACATGAAGCGCATAAGCGATTAGCGGAGGAACAAAGTTCGACTCCCTCAATTCCTTGAGTTACCACCCAGATGAAGTATTCATACTTGCAATGATAGCCTCGGGAACAGGAGAGGCATCAACGTCTGTGCTGGTGACAGTATCTAGGGCGCCCTCATCCATAGCTTCATATACTTGGGCCGTGAAGCTTGACTCTTCGTATATGAAGGGTGACGGAGGGGAAGGCTCAGCTGGAATTTCGCCTTCTTCAGAGCGTTCTAAGGAAAGAAAAGAAGAGAAAAGAAAATAAATAATAAGATTGAAAAGTATGATCTGATCGTCCGGTGCCAAAGAGCAAATCGAGGGGCCATCCCCTGTCGCCATGCGAGATTAAATATGAATCGCAAGTGAGATGGTAAAATTAAAATTTTACCTCCTCCCTTAATTGGGAGATCAGTGCCCGTCGCCTCAGGAGCTGGAGATTCTTGACGCCGAGGCCTATGCGCGAGTTTCTTTGTACGTATCAATACTCTGGTAGTAGGAGTTGGCTGAGGTACGGTCATCGACATACAGACTCTCTTCCGGAGAGTGAGATCAGAAGCCTCCTCCTCTTCTTCTTCTTCCCCGGTCTCCTTTTCCCCGGTCTCAACCCTCATTACATTGGGAGAAGCTAAAACAACCTTCATTTGAGGTCATTTGAGAGGACGCCTGGGAGGAGATGGAACACAACGAGCAACCCGAACTGGCTCATCCGTCGAGTTGGAGAAGGATGAGGAGAAGAAGGCACTACCACTTCACTCCTTTTTCGGATCCCCTCGAACGGTCTCTTCTTCTTCTTCGGAAGTCCAGGTTGTGTCATCAAAAGATTCTTCTTTGTTCTCTTCTCGAACAACCTTCTTCTTACCCTTAGACTTCTAGGACGGTTTAGCTTGCAGAGGGGACACACGAATCAACGCTGGTTCTCATTTACGCTCCACTTCAGCTTCCAAAATTCTTAAAGTGGGAGCGTTAGCCGCAATGAGCCATGTATAGTATAAGAAGGTCATCTGAAGCTTGGGCTCGACAGCAGGAAGACTAAATTTGGCATTAGCGCAGCCACTGATACTCTAATACCAAGCGCGCGCACCGTCAACAAGGCCTCCATGAGTCTTCATCGCCCGATTCGAATTTTTGACATAGATTTGGTCATAGCCGAATTGGCGGGAGAACCGACAGGAAAGATAAGGCCCGATGCTGCATGAATTCTTGACCCGAAAGATGAGATAATCGGGGCGAATGTTTATCAACCACCGGAAACAGCCAAGCTCCAATAAAGTCCGGTCTCCAGTGGGCTCGACAGTATCCACGAGCACTTCATCATAATGACCTGAAAAGTGTGGGAAACACTTAAAGAATTCCCAGCACTTGGTGACCTTGAATTGACGAGACACCTCGTGCCATTGTCTCGCTCCCCACTTGCACTTCTCTAAAGTCTGTAGCAAAGGGAGCTCAGGATTAACTATCTCGGGCACCGTCATCAGATCCGGGTGGTGAAGCACGAGCCAGACCATCAGGTAAGTGTACGGCAATTCAACCTTGGAGACCGGGCTCTCAGTTGAAGGCTTCTTTCCCTTCTGCATGAAGCTAGTGGTTAAGCGTCGGAGTTCGCTATGAATATCTGCCACCATCGCCGAAAGGAGAGAAAGTCGGTGACCGACAACTAGCTCGACAGCTGAAAACAACACCTCCAAAGGCATTGACTCTGAGACTTGATGCGAGACCACGCATTTCTTCAACCATATCACGAGGTAGCCCGCTAGAAGAGTTTGTGGCCTTATTTGCTTCTGTACATGCCACATGAAAGTCTCGAACTTGGTGCCCATCGGGATCTTGCCCTCAGCATACGGAGTAGTATATGATTGAGCCTTCGTCTTCTCAATCAACTTGTTGATGTCGGAGGGATTCAAAGGCTGTAGCTCACTCACTTCATCAGAACCCTCCAAGTGTTGGAACAAATAGTCAGCAAACTGCTTTAAGCTGACTTGCGGCCATTTCTTAGCCTTCACATCAATTGACGCTATAGCCGTCTGGTAGTGGCAAGTCAACTCCCACAAGATGTCATATCCTGCATAGCCCTTCTCCTTCATCCGGTTCAGTTGGTGGTTGGTGGGGAAGTATTCCTGGTACGACGCGTCACCCATCGGCAGACCGGATACCTTCATCATCTCATGGAGCGGCAGGCCCAGCTCCCCGTTCCATGTCAAGAAGGTATTGGTGTCCGGGTTGTAGATCTCTAGAAGCGCGAAGAAGTGATTCACACTGATGGGGAGCCCCTACATGCTTGCTCGGATGGAGATGTACAAGCCTTTGTCTTGAAGCTCCTGACTCCACCGACCAAGAACGTACTCAGTCATACGTGTTCACCATCGGTCGCTGGAAGAATGAACCCAACAAAAGCATTGATATTTCTTGGCTGGCAGCTCCCTTTCCATTTTGGCCAAGCGGTTCTTCACGGTATCATCTTTGACCATCAACTCATCATGAGGCGGGCTGTCTTGACCCGCAATTTCGGGATAAAGTCCACAGATGTAATCCCTATCGCTGGAGCCTGGGGTAGTGCCTTGACTAACATACCCACATTGTACGCGCTCCTGATCCTCAGTCAATCTCCAAGACATGCTCCTTTTGACCACCAAGTTGTGCAAATGCACCAGCGAGTGATGGCGAGGGAAAGAAGGCAGATGTAGACGAGTGTCGTTGCCTTCATATAGCCAGGACTCAGAGCGGGAGGATAGAATCTCCGGGTCCGCAACAGAATCCCTGAACAAGTAGCTGGGTTTTCGTGTGACATCAGTAGATCCAGCGTCCTTCACAAGAGGAGCATCAGTTATCAGCCTCTGCAATACACGACGGTCCCCTTGTAGCAACTCCAGTAGCTCCGGAGGTGCACTTGGGCCAAGCAAAGGAACCTCTGCTATCAGCGGTGCCTCGCGAGAAGAGGAGAAAGCAGTGTTATTTAGCCCACTCGACTCGCTGACAGTAAACACTGTAGGAGGAAATTCAACTGCAAGATACAGAGAAAATACATCAGAATAAGCCCAAAGAGCAATTCTAAATGAGAGAACTGTCTCGCAGTGGCCATCACTGCGAGACAGTCCTAACTGTCTCGCAGTGGTCGAGAAAGTCCAAACTGTCTCACCAATAGCCGAGACATCCCAAATTGTCTCGTAAGCACGAGACAGTCAAAACCTCATTTTTAATCTTTTACGAGTATTTTGATAATGCAAGATACTCATTTATGCCCTGATCCTCATGAAGGAGGACCTCAGCTCTTCCCGAATGCCTCGCAAAGGAGAACAAACAGGGATTTTACATAAACATGCAAGTTTTCAACCCAAAACACATGGTTTTTCCCAGCATATACCCCCAAAATCTTACCCCCATAAGTCAAGGCAATGGACTCTTCACCCTTAGTGGTTCGGGGGGTGGTTTTACCCTTGGGAATGTTAGATCTCTTTGGAGACATAGCTAAAAATGAGATCTTGGCTCAGAAAAAGGTAAAAAGCTAGGGTTTTGGTGAAAATCCGAGGTAAAGGCTTAAAAAAGGCTAGGAAATGGAAGATGAAGGGTCGGATTCGGTGGAGGATGTAGGAAAGGCCCGATTTCGTGAAGAAAGATCGATCAAAATTGATCAAATCCGAACAAAACCGAAAGAAACCCTAGATTCAAAGGGGACTCTCAAGCAAACTTGGAGATTTGAAGGGCTAAGAAGGGTTTTCGAGGCTTTTATAGGAGCAAAGAGGAATTTTGGAAGGTTTTTTAATACCAAAAGGCGGGCTAATAAATGATCAAAAGACCCGAACCGTCGGGTTTATAAAGCCCAGATTCGTAGTCAGCTTCTTCGAGCGTGACACAAAACGTGTCGCGGGCGAAGGCGACACGGTCTCCTCGAGCTCGACACAAAAAGTGTCGCGCATGAAGAGTTCCAGTAAACTGTCTCGGCAACTCAAGAATTTGACGATTAGCCCCCGCACGTGATTTGAGATGCTTCACATGTTCATCCTCCACCACGATCCATAAACATGACCTCTAAATAGTGTATTCAAAGCGAGTTGGCCCCAGATTACATTCGGAAGCTTTCTCTGAGTTTTGCATAGTTTATCCCTACAACGAATACTTTGATTCCGGATGCTCAGTAAGGTGGACGGTGCCTCTTCTCTAAATCCTCATTATTGAAGAAGAATCATACGCCATCTCCTTCATAACGGTACTGGTGAGCAGTCATCTCCCACCGTGATAAGACAACATGGTTGGATAAGTATTTATCCTGATACTCCTGTGAACTCAACCACAACCCAAGTTGCAGCCTTCAAAATGAAGATGATCAGTTCAAAATCAACTTTGTCATTTCAATCAGTTCGAATACAGATGCAATAGCTATTGATCCCAGAATATGGTCAGCGACATCGTGTAGCCAGGGTTCGGAAGCTGGAGCAAGATATAGGCCTCTTCTATAAAGTTCAACGTTGGACAGAAGCAATGCTCATCTTATCTAAAGTATTCCAGACTCCTCGACAAAATATAGCGGAGTCTGAAAACTTTGGAGGGGGTATCTGTGGGCATCGAAGATTGCCGATGAACCTCAAGTGCAGTTTAATCAAGAGAAGATTGAAGAACGACGTCATCAAAATCTCAGGAAATCAACCACATGGTAAAACTGACACATGCGAGACAATCATGGTGTCTCGGCCCTGTCCGAGACATTTATTGTGTCTCGGCCATGTCCGAGACACATTTTGTGTCTCGGCCATTGCCGAGACACCAAAAGTTTCTGAAATATTTCTAGGTGCTTTATCGATATTTGTGGGACCCGTTGGACCTTTTCAACACGTGGGGATGATTCATCTACGTTAGTGGGTAGTTACACCCTTGAAAAACACCCACTAAGCGCATAAATAGGGCATCAAACGTGCCTTAAATCAAGGGGGGGAGCGGTTACAATAGCCAGGAGACAGTCTTTGGCCGAGACAATTTTGCTGCGAGACACCAAAAGTGTCGCGCCCACTATGGGGCGAGACACCAAAAGTATCGCGCCCACTATGGGCCGAGACACAAAAAAGTGTCGCGCCCACTATGCAGTTCTGGCAGGTCATAACTTATGTTCTTTTCAGTAGTTACACCTCCTAAAGGCTATAAATAGCTTCCTACACCCATTCAGAAGGGGGATTCAGAAATATTGATTTTTGGAGAGATCAATTGGCTGGATTAAGAGACCTCAAAGGAGTAGAAGAAGAGTTCAAGAGTATGTCACTTGGAGATTCCTCGAGTTTAAGCTTCGCCTTAAATCTTAGGAAGAGTAGATATCTTACTTAGCTAAGATATTTGCTTAAGTTCTTGTTTCCTTTGCGAAACATAAACTCAATCCTGCCAATTTGACGATCGTTGCTCGGTGGTCCACGGACGACGCATCCCCGACACAGGCAAAGAACCCACGCAAGCAGGAACTCGCTACGTAGTGGCTTCTGTGTGTGTTTTGTAAGAGAGTGAGATTATTCTCTTTGTATTAGAGAGAGTTACACATGTAATCTTTCATTTGTTTTCAGTTTGAAATATTTTGAAATGGAAACTGCAAAGGACTCCATTCTCGGCGAAAATAAATTCTTTGCCTTGTTTCGGAACCGCTTGATGAAGCTATCTACCATCTCTCCGTCCTTCTATTTTTCATCCAACAACGTCCCGATGGATATCTCGGTATCATCATCGAAGAAATTGGCAAGGAACATGGTCTCCATGTCATCCCTGTAGGCGTTGAAAATTGCCTATAAGTCCCCGAACGAGACTCGTGACGATGAGTGTACGATCGACGAGCCATTCGACGACGTGATGATGAACCGTTGACAACACGACAAGTGATCGCGATGCAAACTTATAAAGCGAGTCGATGAAATGCATGAGGCGAGTCGACGAGGCGTCCAAGTCAGCGAAGTGACTCGACGAGATGTCTAAGTCAGCGAAACGAGTCAACGAATCAACAAAGTAACAAATTACGTACAAGCGACAGAATAAATCCAAACCGTGAAGCCTCAGATCAAGCTCAGATAACAAGTGAGATCAACCCGCAGACTCGAAACAACGAAACGACAAATGAGAAAACCGTTCGGCGTCTCGGCTAAAATTTGAGACACCGAGGTGTCGATAGCCAAGAACACCACTGAGTGTCTTGGCCCAGGATGGGCTTTTTGCCCAGTTTTGACCCACATCCACATGTGAAATCTATAAATAGAGAGGTGGGGGTCTCATTTGAGGAGATCTAGATTTTTGGAGAGAGGCCAAAGCTCTGTCAGAGAGAGATCTGAATTTTTTAGAGCGATCCTTCATCAACCCCGGCGCTCAGATCTCAGATTTCGACGAGCCGATCATCATCAAGCGAGGAGTTCAAGGAGTCCGAGATCAGATCTATAGATTTACCCTCTAGATTAAGCTTCGTCTTGATCCCAGGGTCCGTGTTTGATTTCGCTTGGTTGATCTCATCCACCCCGGCAATTATCTCCTTCGTGAGATAGTTCCCGTCGGCGATTGTTTCCTTCATGAAATAATCCCTGTAGATATGTAGATCTCGTGTCAGATCACGCATCAGATCCCGATCACGCGGCGGTCCACAGACGAAAAAGAGTCCCCGGCACTGGCAAAGATACCCGCGCAAGCGAGGATCCGATAAACGGATCCCGCGTTTGTTCAAAAGGAGTAAAGTTGTAATCTTTTTGATTGTTCATTGTAAAGCCTTATAAAAAGGAGGTCTTTTCTTTTTTGAATCTCGTTGTAAGTGACCGAAGTTTGTAATGAATTCAAGCAATGACAATCATCCCAACTTTCACCGCGAACAAGCTGGCGACCACAGCGGGAGCCAACTCTGCGTAGGGTGTAACAATTACGCTTCAGCGAAGTCAACTGAATCCAAGTTGATCCGGGTTCCGCTATGAGTATCATACTATCGTCCTCGTCTAGATCGTCCTCCTCCCACAAATCCAGAAGGATCTCCGCTGCAAGAAAGATCCGTTGGTCCTCGGCTCCGAAATTTCAAGGTGAGGATCTTAATTCCGCCGTTGCTAAAGTTGCACCAAATGGCATCCTTCTGGCATCCAAGATCATCGGATCTACACAGGAGAACACCGCTGATGGCGTGCTGATTCTCTCAAAGAGAGCCCGCCAGAGGCGATGTCAACGCCTGGCGCGTGAGTTCGCTAAGGCCCTGGAATCAGTCGACGGTGTCCACTACAAAGTGGATCTGAAGTCCAGGACAAGTCAAGAACCTCATCAACAGACGGTCGGCAACCCCTCCAAGCCGTCAACAAATGATTAGGTCCGCTTCAAACAGAACCGATCGACGCCTGAAGAACGTATCCGGAGGCACCGTGCATTGCTCGCACACGCACGGGCTCTAGTTCAGGAGGCCCGGATGTTGAAAAAGGAAGAAGTGGACAAGAAGCCACCGAAGATGTGCCAAGTGTGGAGGCCAAAACCCGGAACAACGGTTCGGGCTAAGGCCGAAGTATCAACTAAGGATCAGCCACCCCAAGCTGATTCTACAAAGGCTCGGCCACCCCAGGATGGTCTCCGTCAAGGGAGGTCCACCTTAATATCGATTTCACCTCTAGCGATCGCATCCAAGTCGCCGTCCACCTCAGTATCCGCTTTGGTCGAACCCGCTGGAGCTTCCCGAAGCAAGAAAATGGCTTTGGAGCACCTCAACCCATTGCATGATGATCGAGATAAAATTCTGATCAAAGAGCATTTGGGCCCATTGAGGAAGCCCCGGGTCACTCCCAGTGTAGGGGGTCGCACCCATCTCAACCGTAACAGGAAGAATCATGCAGCTGCTCGCACCGGGCTACAAATCGAAGTTCAAGAGCCCGTCAAAGATTCACACTCGCGAAAGTGTACGTCACGGTGAGTGACTTTTGAAAGTCCTAATAAGGCAATTTATCCTCAGATGGAGGCATTTTCATCGAGCGATGAGGACGTTATACCTGAGAAGTCGTGCCCGCACATGGTAGGTTGCTCCGGCTTTCATGCCGATGAGTTATACTATCGTGCTGGGAGTACGATTAGATCTCGAAAGAGAAGTCTCCCGGAATCTAGCACACATTGCCCATGTTCCAGATTAATCAGGGTTGTGTTGTCAAAGTGTAGCTGCACCAAAGGGGCTCCGGAGAAGGTGTCAGTCTTCGATAGGCTTGGCACCATAAGGCCAGAACCTAAGTCAAGGCGCTTCCGCAAAAGAAGAGCGTTGCCTCAAGACGATGAATTGCCAAGAGTCACCAGCAATATGACTGGCAGAGGGACGTCGTCACGTGCCATTCCTGGGGCATCGCAATGAATGACGCGATTGCGGTCCGGGACAGTCAGATGACCCAATTATCACAAGATGCAGAGGGGATTACCCTCAGATGATGAAGCATCGGACGCTGGCTCTGCAATTGCTTCTGATAACAAGGTTTCTAGCGTAGGATAACCCCGTGAGGCATTCATGATCAAGTACGGAACAAGTGGCCCAGATGCTTGAAGAGGCTATGGCCAAGCAAAAGGAGAACTTCCAGTTCGAGATGCAGATGGCCATGCAGCAAATGAGAGAGATGCATGACAAGAAAATCCAGGCACTAATGAATCGCCAGGGTGAATCAAGTCATCGTAACAACCAAGTAGACAGCGACACGGATGGGGATGAAGACCGTAATGCTGAGAATCCCCGTAATAAACAGAATGCAGGAGGTCACCTCGAGAACGACAGCGATAACACTGTTGTCCCTCCTCAAAGTCACCCGAGTGCAGACGTAGATGAGAACGAGAAGATAAAGGACCTCGAAAGCAAGATCAACACCTTGATTTTCGCCCAAGAGGTAAAGAAGACGGGTATACCATATCCGTACCCAAGGGAGTGGGAATCAATCCCGTATCCGGTGAAGTTTAATTTAATAAACTTTACGCCGTTCGACGGGAAGGGTTCACCCACTCAGCACCTAATTTACTTTAAGTTCCACCTGGGGGTTATCTTCGGCAACGAGCCCTTGATGGTTTGGTCATTCGTTGGCACCGCCGGTGCCTTGATTGGTACCGCCGTCTCAAACCGGGGAACGTGCTGTTGGGATGACATGGAGACCATGTTCCTCGCCAATTTCTTCGATGACGACACCGAGATATCCATCGGATCGCTGTTGGATGAGAAACAGAAGGACGGGGAGACGGTAGACAACTTCGTCAAGCGGTTCCGAAATAAGGCAATGAATTGTCGGGACCTAATAACTGAGGAGTTTATCCTCCAGACCTGTCATAATAATCTCTCATTGGACATACTGGAAGCAATGGGGACAGCGCCGTCCAAAATTTAGAAAGACTTGAAGGTGCGCAGGGAGCAAGCTGAGCGATTCCTTAAGAGCAAAAAGGCAGAAAGAGGCCAGTGAACGGTAAATACTCACCAAACGTTCTAGCTACAGCCTCAGCAACAACCGCAACGGCGAGCACCACAGCAATCGCGACCCCAATGGCAGCAACGACCTCAAAAATAGAAGTCGTCAGAACCAAGGTTCCTCAAAGTCTATTCTTTCAAGGAAGACGAGGTTCTCGGTATTTTCAAATACCTCCTAGAAAACAATAAGATCCAGCTGCCACCGATCGTGAATCAGGAGGAGGTAAAGAAGGTGACAGATCCGGCAATCGCGGTTCCATTGCATGGTTCACCACCCGACGGTCGTATACCATCTCAAGGATACGATCCAGGCCTTGATCGATGTAGGGGTCATTACCCCAAAGCCGTCCAAAGAAAAAGGGCAAGTTTGAACCCAAAGGGGAAGGACCGTTTGTGATAGACACAGCATATTCAAATGGTCCATGTCGTCTAATGGCGATAGGTAATTAATGTCGATAAATGGGAAGTTCCTGAAAAAGTACCATCCTTAGTATGTCCGGGATAACCCATTTTGATGGGAAGTTCCTCGGAAAATATGTCGCCCATTGTCCTCGAGGATAGCCCTAAATCTATCCTCCACTGTAAAATCCCTCACTGATCAAACTCATTGATGGTGAGTCCAAAAAAATCTTTCTGGTCCAATCCACCAGTAAAATCCTCTCTTGATTCCTTCCATGAACAAGAGGTCCACTTTCAAAGCTGGGATCCCCTTTTGATAAACAAGAGGGCCCCACTTCTTTCACTTCGGTCACGCCTTTCCAAGGTTAGGGCTAAAATTGAAATTCTATATCAATAAATGAGAAAGTTATTTCCAGATCAGGTAGCGGATCCTATAAAAGCGAATGCTATCAGAATCTTTTTGATCATCCTCTTCGCTCACGCCTTTCCACAATTAGGGCTAAAATTGGAATTCCATCTCGATAAATAAGAAAGTTATTTCCAGATCAGATAGTGGATCCTATAAAAGTGAAATGCTATCTGAATCTTTTTTATCATCCTCTTCGCTCACGCCTTTCCACGGTTAGGGCTAAAATTAGAATTCCATCTCGATAAACGAGAAAGTTATTTCCAGATCAGATAGTGGATCCTATAAAAGTGAAATGCTATCTGAATCTTTTTAATCATCCTCTTCGCTCACGCCTTCCCACGGCTTGGGCTAAAATTAGAATTTCCTCTCGATAAATGAAAAAAAATTATTCCCAGATCAGGTAACGAATCCTATAAAAGTGAAAGTTACCTGAATCTCTTCGATTCTCGGAGTGGAGATCCCACTCTTAGTTTCATCTCCTACGATTCTCGAAGTGGAGATCCCACTTTTAGTTTTCATTTTTCATTAGAGATAGAATATAAAATTCTTCCTTTCCAAGAGCAAGAGATAGGATATAAAATCCTTCCTCTCTTATTTCGGGTTCGGCTTTACCCTAAAAAGAAGACCTGGAGACAGGATATAAAATCCTTCCTCTCCACCGTCGGGAAACAGAATATAAAATTTTTTCTTTCCCACATCAATGCCATCTTTCAATCTTCGGTTTAGTCTTTTCTCTAATTGAAAAGACACCAGAATTCAAGTCTAGGGAATTTTATCCTGAAGCCTAAGTAGGGATAAGTCTACGCCTAACAGGCGTTAGCGATTTAGTCTTTTATCCGATTGAAGAAGACACCAAGATTCATCTTGGGGAATTTTATCCCGAATCCTAAGTAGGGATAAGCCAACACCCAACAAGCGTTGCCGGTTTAGTCTTTTCTCCGATTGAAGAAGACACCAAATTTTATCTTGGGAAATTTTATCCCGAAGCCTAAGAAGGGATAAGCCAACACCAACAAGCGTTGCGGTTTAGTCTTTTCTCTAATTGAAAAGACACGAGTCAAGTCTAGGAATTTTATCCACGAAGCCTAAGTAGGGATAAGCCAACACCAACAAGCGTTGCGGTTTAGTCTTTTCTCAGATTGAAGAAGACACCAAGATTCATCTTGGGGAATTTTATCCACGAAGCCTAAGTAGGGATAAGCCAACACCAACAAGCGTTGCGGTTTAGTCTTTTCTCAGATTGAAGAAGACACCAAGATTCATCTTGGGGAATTTTATCCACGAAGCCTAAGTAGGGATAAGCCAACACCAACAAGCGTTGCGGTTTAGTCTTTTCTCTAATTGAAAAGACACGAGTCAAGTCTAGGAATTTTATCCACGAAGCCTAAGTAGGGATAAGCCAACACCAACAAGCGTTGCGGTTTAGTCTTTTCTCTAATTGAAAAGACACGAGTCAAGTCTAGGAATTTTATCCACGAAGCCTAAGTAGGGATAAGCCAACACCAACAAGCGTTGCGGTTTAGTCTTTTCTCCGATTGAAGAAGACACCAAGATTCATCTTGGGGAATTTTATCGAATCCTAAGTAGGGATAAGCCAACACCAACAAGCGTTGCGGTTTAGTCTTTTCTCCGATTGAAGAAGACACCAAGATTCATCTTGGGGAATTTTATCCACGAAGCCTAAGTAGGGATAAGCCAACACCAACAAGCGTTGCGGTTTAGTCTTTTCTCCGATTGAAGAAGACACCAAGATTCATCTTGGGGAATTTTATCGAATCCTAAGTAGGGATAAGCCAACACCAACAAGCGTTGCGGTTTAGTCTTTTCTCCGATTGAAGAAGACACCAAGATTCATCTTGGGGAATTTTATCGAATCCTAAGTAGGGATAAGCCAACACCAACAAGCGTTGCGGTTTAGTCTTTTCTCCGATTGAAGAAGACACCAAGATTCATCTTGGGGAATTTTATCGAATCCTAAGTAGGGATAAGCCAACACCAACAAGCGTTGCGGTTTAGTCTTTTCTCTAATTGAAAAGACACGAGTCAAGTCTAGGGAATTTTATCCACGAAGCCTAAGTAGGGATAAGCCAACACCAACAAGCGTTGCGGTTTAGTCTTTTCTCCGATTGAAGAAGACACCAAGATTCATCTTGGGGAATTTTATCGAATCCTAAGTAGGGATAAGCCAACACCAACAAGCGTTGCGGTTTAGTCTTTTCTCTAATTGAAAAGACACGAGTCAAGTCTAGGGAATTTTATCCACGAAGCCTAAGTAGGGATAAGCCAACACCAACAAGCGTTGCGGTTTAGTCTTTTCTCTAATTGAAAAGACACGAGTCAAGTCTAGGAATTTTATCCACGAAGCCTAAGTAGGGATAAGCCAACACCAACAAGCGTTGCGGTTTAGTCTTTTCTCTAATTGAAAAGACACGAGTCAAGTCTAGGAATTTTATCCACGAAGCCTAAGTAGGGATAAGCCAACACCAACAAGCGTTGCGGTTTAGTCTTTTCTCCGATTGAAGAAGACACCAAGATTCATCTTGGGGAATTTTATCCACGAAGCCTAAGTAGGGATAAGCCAACACCAACAAGCGTTGCGGTTTAGTCTTTTCTCTAATTGAAAAGACACGAGTCAAGTCTAGGGAATTTTATCCACGAAGCCTAAGTAGGGATAAGCCAACACCAACAAGCGTTGCGGTTTAGTCTTTTCTCAGATTGAAGAAGACACCAAGATTCATCTTGGGGAATTTTATCGAATCCTAAGTAGGGATAAGCCAACACCAACAAGCGTTGCGGTTTAGTCTTTTCTCAGATTGAAGAAGACACCAAGATTCATCTTGGGGAATTTTATCCACGAAGCCTAAGTAGGGATAAGCCAACACCAACAAGCGTTGCGGTTTATTATTTCAATGAAATGAGAAATCACAATAACGATGGTAAAAGAGGATAGAAGTTTATTCAACCAACAAAGGGTCAAGTGTTTCAATGAGGAGATTCTGATTATCCAAACATCGGGTTCACGGCAAAGATTGGTTATTGGACAACTCATCGTTGTTGGAGCTCATACACCTTCGGCCTTGAAGGACCCTCGCCCGGCGTTCAATGTCTTATGACCTCTTCCTCAACTTCAGCTAGTGTTTGTTCCGAGAGCTCCAGTTTCTTGGATATGATAGTTAAGCACTACCTCCTTCGTTGACAAGGTCATCACCAGCCAGGACCCCGGATATTTTCAGCGGGGCTATCACCCATTGAGGGTCAATTTTCATTCGGTTCAGTTTATTCGAGCCTCAATCATACTCCAAAAAAAAGGTATATGAGTCTAAACTATTTCCTATTTTTATCGAGAAGTTTACGGAAGTATTTTTATAAAATATTCTTAAGGATAACTTCGACCACCTCCGAACGGGTGTATGAGGATAAACTAATCTCGAAACTCCGGTAAATGTGCAGTATAAAGCGTGTTGGCCTTGATCAACCCATAATGAAAAATCGCCGATTGAAGGTTGAATTTCAAGAAGAAATTTTCGGCCCGGTCAGCGTCGTAATGGAAAATTCACCGATTAAAGGATGAATCTCAAGAAAATCCCTCGGTAGTGGGTTCTCGACAAGCATCACAATGGAGAATTCGCCGATTAAAGGTTAAATCTCACAAAGATTGGGTGGTCGGTTCGGCGATAACTCACCAACACGAGTTAAAGCAAAAAATTCATTCATCGGCTTGGTCAAGATTTCGGCCGGTCGGACAATAAATGCGACAGCGATACTGATCATCCTACAAAGTCTTGGATAGTCAGAAAGAATTGAAGAAATCAAGATTTGAAGCTATTTTCGAGTCAATTATCTGCGTGAAGGTGTGGGCCTATCATATCAAAGTATTTGGCTTCTTCTATAAAGAGTAAGATCGAAATACTTTGGATGGAATATCTGTAGGCGTTAAAATTGCCTATAAGTCCCCAAAGCGAGACTTCGTGGCGATCGTTGGCGATCGGCGAGCCATCAAACGGCGTGGCGATGAACCGTTGACAACCACGACAAGTGACGCGGCATAAGCGCATAAAGCGAGTCGATGAAATGCATGGCGAGTCGATGAGGCGTCAAGTCGTGGCGACTTCGGCGAGGCGTCTAAGTTAGAGGAGCGAGTCAGCGAATCAACAAAGCAACAAATTGCATGCAAGCGACGGAATAAATCCAAACCATGAAGCCTCGGATCAAGCTCGGATAACAAGTGAGATCAACCGCGGACTTCGAAACAATGAAGCGACAAGCGAGAAAACGCTCGGCGTCTCGGCTAAAGGCAGAGACCCAGGTGTCTCGGCCCGGATGGGCTTTTGCCCGGTTTTGACCGCATCCACATGTGAAATCTATAAATAGAGGTGGGGTCTCATTTGAGAGATCTGGATTTTTGGAGAGGTCAAAGCTCTGTCGAGAGAGATCTGAATTTTTGGGCGATCCTTCATCAACCCGGCTCGGATCTCGGTTAGGCAAGCCGATCATCATCAGCGAGGAGTTTGAGGAGTCAGAGATTAGATCTATAGATCTACCCTACGGATTAAGCCGTCTTAATCCCGAGTCGTGTTTGATTTAAACGGTTGATCTCATCCACCCGGCAATTATCTCCTTCGTGAGATAGTTTCGTCGGCAATTATTTTCTTCGTGAAATAATCCCGTAGATCTGTAGATCTTGCGTCGGATCCGCATCGAGATCCGCGATCATCGCGACGGTCCGCGGGCGGCAAAGAGTCCGCGGCACCGGCAAAGATACCCGCAAGTGAGGATCCCATAAGCGGATCAGCGTTTGTTCCGAGAGCTCCAGTTTCTTGGATATGATAGTTAAGCACTACCTCCTTCGTTGACAAGGTCATCACCAGCCAGGACCCCGGATATTTTCAGCGGGGCTATCACCCATTGAGGGTCAATTTTCATTCGGTTCAGTTTATTCGCGCCTCAATCATACTCCAAAAAAAAGGTATATGAGTCTAAACTATTTCCTATTTTTATCGAGAAGTTTCTGGAGAGTATTTTTATAAAATATTCTTAAGGATAACTCGACCACCTCCGAACGGGTGTATGAGGATAAACTAATCTCCGAAACTCCAGTAAATGTACGAGTATAAACTGTGTTGACGCCAGTCAACGCTTCGCAATGAAAAATCGCCGATTGAAGGTTGAATTTCAAGAAGAAATTTTCGACGCCGGTCAACGCGTCGTAATGGAGAATTCACCGATTAAAAGGATGAATCTCAAGAAAATCCCTCCCGCTGTGGTCAGTTCTACGACAAGCATCACAATGGAGAATTCGCCGATTAAAGGTTAAATCTCACAAAGATTGGGTGGTCAGTTCGACGATAACTCACCAACACGAGTTAAAGCAAAAAAAATTCATTCATCAGCTTCGGGTCAAGATTTCGACAGCGGTCAGACAATAAATGCAGCACCGCGATACTTTCAGTCATCCTACAAAGTACTGGATAGTCCGAAAGAATTGAAGAAATCAAGATTTGAAGCTATTTTCAGGTCCAATTATACCGACTGAAGGTGTGGGCCTATCATATCCAAAGTATTTCGGCTTCTTCTATAAAAGAGTAAGATCGAAATACTTTGGATGGAGTATCTGTAGACGTTAAAAATTGCCTATAAGTCCCCAAACGAGACTCGTGACGATGCGTTGACGATCGACGAGCCATCCGACGACGTGACGATGAACCGTTGACAACACGACAAGTGACCGCGACGCAAACGCATAAAGCGAGTCGATGAAATGCATGAGGCGAGTCGATGAGACGTCCAAGTCAGCGAAGCGACTCGACGAGACGTCTAAGTTAGAGGAACGAGTCAACGAATCAACAAAGCAACAAATTGCATGCAAGCGACGGAATAAATCCAAACCGCGAAGCCTCAGATCAAGCTCAGATAACAAGTGAGATCAACCCGCAGACTCGAAACAATGAAACGACAAACGAGAAAACCGCTCGGCGTCTCGGCTAAGGCTGAGACACCCCAAGGTGTCTCGGCCCAGGATGGGCTTTTTGCCCAGTTTTGACCCGCATCCACATGTGAAATCTATAAATAGAGAGGTGGGGGTCTCATTTGAGGAGATCTGGATTTTTGGAGAGAGGTCAAAGCTCTGTCAGAGAGAGATCTGAATTTTTGGAGCGATCCTTCATCAACCCCGGCGCTCAGATCTCAGATTCCGGCAAGCCGATCATCATCAAGCGAGGAGTTTGAGGAGTCCGAGATTAGATCTATAGATCTACCCTCTGGATTAAGCTTCGTCTTAATCCCAGGGTCCGTGTTTGATTTCGCTTGGTTGATCTCATCCACCCCGGCAATTATCTCCTTCGTGAGATAGTTTCCGTCGGCAATTATTTTCTTCGTGAAATAATCCCCGTAGATCTGTAGATCTTGCGTCAGATCACGCATCAGATCACGATCATGCGACGGTCCACGGACGGCAAAGAGTCCACGGCACCAGCAAAGATACCCACGCAAGTGAGGATCCCATAAACGGATCCCGCGTTTGTTCAAAAGGAGTAAAGTTGTAATCTTTTTAATTATTCATTGTAAAGCCTTATAAAAAGGCGGTCTTTTCTTTTTTGAATCTCGTTGTAAACGACGGAAGTTTGTAACGAATTTAAGCCATGACAATCATCCCAACTTTCACCGCGAACAGTCCCAGCTGTTAACGCTCCCCGGCTTGAGACGGTGGTACCAATCGAAGGCAGCTTCTCGAAGAGTGGCAACGAATGACCGAACCATCAAGGGCTCATTACCAGAAATAACCCCCAGGTTGGACTTAAAGTAGATCAAATGCTGAGTGGGTGAGCCTTTACCGTCGAACAGCATAAAGTTTATTAGATTAAACTTCGCCGGATACGGGATTGATTCCCACTCCCTTGGGTACCGATACGGTATACCCGTCTTCTTTACCTCTTGCACGGAAATCAAAGTGTTGATCTTACTCTCGAGGTCCTTCATCTTTTCATTTTCACCTACGTCTCTGTTCGGGTGATTTTGAGGAGGGATGACGGTGCTACCATTGGCGTTCTCGGGATTATCGGCGTTACGGTTTTCATCCCTGTCCGTGTCGCTGTCCTTTTGGTTGACGTTATTGCGATGACTTGATTCACCCTAGTGATTTGTTAGTGCTTGGATTTGCTGGTCATGCATTTCTCTCATTTGCTATATGGCCATGTCCATCTCGAACTTAAAATTCTCTTTTTGCTTGGCCATAGCCTCTTCAAGCATCTTGGCCACTTGTTCTGCACTGACCATGAATGCTTCACAGGGTTGTCCCTCACTGGAAACCGTATTATTGGAAGTAATTGCAGAGCCAGCGTCCAACACTTCGTCATCCGAGGGTAACCCCCTCTACACCCTGCTATAGTTAGGTCGTCTGATAGTCCCGGACCGCAACCGAGTCATTCGTTGAGATACCCCGGGAATGGCACATGTCGACGCCCCTTTGCTAGTCATGTTGGTGGTGGCTCTTGGTAATTCATCGCCTTGAGACACCGATCTTCTTCTGCGGAAGCGCCTTGACCTGGGTTTTGGCGTTTCGGTGCCAAGCCTATCAAAGACCGACACCTTTTCCGGAGTTGTCTTGGTGTAGTTGCACTCCGACAACACCGCCCTTATCAGCTTGGAACACAGACGATGTGTGTTCAACTCTGGGGAACTCTTTTTTCGAGATTTACTCGTACCCCCAGCATGATAGTACAACTCATCGGCATGAATGTCGGAGCAACCCATCGTGTATTGGTACGACTTCTCAGGTATAACGTCATTGTCGTCAAACAAAAATGTTTCCTTCTGAGGATGAATCGCGTTATCAGAGCTTTCAAAAGTCACTCGTCTCAACGCTCGCCCTTGTGGGTGTGAAGTTTCGACGGGCTCTTGAACTTTGATTCGCAGCCCGGTGCGAGCCGCTACAGGAATCTTCCTGTCGCGGTGGAGGCGGATGTGACCCCTAGTACTGTGAGTTGTCCGGGACCTCTTCAATGGGCCCAAACGTTCCTTAACCGAAATTTTGCCTCGATCATCATGCAACGGACCGAGGCGCTCTAATACTATCTTCTTGCTTTGGGGTAAGCCAGCGGGATCGACCGAAGCAGGAACAGAGTTAGACGGAGATTTGGATGTGGTCGCCGGAGGTGGAATCGGTATTGGGGTGACCTTTCTTTGATTCAGGTTACCCTGTAGCGGCCGAGCCTTAGTCGAATCAGCATGAGGTGGCTGATCCTTAGTTGATGTTTCTGCCTTTGTCCGAATCGTCGTTCCGGATTTCGGCCTCCAAACCTGACGCATCTTCGGCGGCTTCTTGGCCACTTCCTCTTTCTTCAACATTCGGGCCTCTTGAACTAGAGCCCGTGCATGTGCAAGTAGTGCACAGCGCTTCTGGATGCGCTCCTCGAGCGTTGAACGGTTCCGTCTGACGTGGACCCATTCACTCGTTAACGGCTTGGAGGAGCTGCCAACCATTTGTTGTTGAGGCCTTTGAACTCTTCTGAACTTGAGATCCATCTGATAGCGGATCCCGTCAACTCATTCTAGGGCCTTGGAAAACTGACGCGCCAGGCGTTGGCGTCGCCTCTGGCGGGCTCTCTTTGAGAGAGTCGGAACGCCATCAGCGGTCATCTCCTGCACAGAGGAGTTCAGATCTGCAGATCCGACCATCTTAGATCTTGGAAGGGCGGCGCTTCTTGTGACTTCGGTGCTTGGTGGGTTGAGATCCTCACCTTGAGATTTCGGATCCGAGGACCAGCGGATCTTCCTTGCAGCGGAGATCTTCCTGGACTTGCGGGGGAAGGACGATCAGGACGAGGATGATAGATACTCCTCGAACTTTTATTGGTCAAACTCGTATTCGACCTCCTCTTTGATCAGGATCGCTATTCGTGGTTGTGACATGACGATCTCATCAGTGAGATCGTTGGCTCCCACTGTGATCGCCAGCTTGTTCGCGGGAAAGCCACCAATTGGTGGCTCGGCCACCGAACCGCCCAAGTGGCTTTTTTCATCATTTTGAGTCCGATCCGATTCAGTCTCGTCGATGTTCGCTAATCTGAAGCTTCATAGCTGGGTTTATCCCATTATTCGTATGCGGTTCGTCACTTCGCTGACTTGAACGCCTCGCCGACTCGCTTCATGCGTTTCGTCGGCTCGCTTTATGCGTTTGCGTCGTGGTCACTTATTATTACGTCATCAACGGTTCACCGTTACATCATCGGATGGCTCGCCGATTGTCAACTCATTGTTACGAGTCATGTTCGGAGACTTATAGGTAATTTTCAATGCCTACATTAGTGTCTCCAACTAGAGAGTCTCATTGGGTCACATCAAGGCCTTCGACATCCATTCCACATGCGTCTGGCACAGGTCATCAAACTCCTTGATGAGATGCCCACTAATAATGTTTCAATCCTTTGTAGTGACAGTCTCTGTTAGACTCTCTTGTGAAAAAAGCATTTATAGGGGCAAGACACGATGTCAACCGCTCATAGTTCGGGTGCAGCACTCTCACCGTGCTATACCAGTCACAATACAGATATGAGATGATGGCATACAATGTTCATCTCAGAAGAATAAACGAGCCTCCGGTGCAACCTGAAACAAAATGACGCCATGCCCTGGCACCATGAACTAAACTGCCCTCATATTTGAGCTTCAAGTTTGCACTTCCCACGTACATCTAATCGTAGCCAAATTGCCAGGCAAAATGACCAAGTAGATAAGGTTCCAAGTAACAAACGCCATTCACTCGGAAGACAAGATGGGCCGGACGGATGTTAATCAACTAAGTCAAAGCAGTGGGCGAAAGCTTGGACAGGAGGTCTCCACGTTCCTCGAACATATTCAGGAAAGCTGCATCATAATTCACCCTTGGAAGGACATGATGAAACTTGAAGTACCACTTGCGATACAATTTCTCCCAAATCATGCCGAGGTACTCAAAATTCCACTTAGATCTCTTGTATGCCTGCAACAAGGGTACGTTGATATTCATCTTCCCAGCTAGGGTGATCAATAATTGGCAGTGGTCTGCAAACCAAACCATTAGGTATGAGTAAGGCAAATCGATCTTAAGGCTCGTAATACCCTGAGGTTTGTCACAATATCAAGTGACTAACGCCCTTGATCCCCAGGTGGATGCTACAAACTATGGCAGGAAGTAGACCCAGCCTCTGCCCATGGACCAGCCTTGTCGCAGGAAAGAGCACCTCTAGGCCAATCACCTTGTATGCCTACAACACACCTCTTCAACCAAATCAACGAGAAGCTTGCTAAGGCATCATCAACACTCAATCCATACAATGCTTGATGGCAGTAACTCCCATGTGCACCCCTAGATGAAGAAAACCAACCACGTCGGCTTGCCTTCATGTGCGACGCAACCTCAGAATGAAGTTCTAGCCCGGGTCACCCACTAACTATGTTATTGGCTGGTTAAATAAGTACTCAACCCAAGTTCTCAAACTAAGGCCACCATCACAAGTCTTCTTCACGTCACAACATATCTGATAGTAATACACCAACTCTCAATATAGTTCATAATGGCTGTCATGGCGGTGGGACGAAGTTCATTGATTAATTAGTTGGCGAACTTCACTAACGAGTTTGAATTTAGCACAGAATTCAACTCGTGACTTGGTCAACTCAATGACCCCTTTCAACTCGGCCTAAAGTCTAAATTGGGAGTCGACCCACTCTTGACTCGGTCGGGTCGGGTCGAGGTGAACTGTGTGGCAGAGTTCACATGTTCTGTCAGGCAAGCTTCACTACAGCTTGTTGTGGGCTTGACTTTGAGCCCATTTGAAGTGTTTAGCCCATGGCCATTTACTTCTTGGATCCGAGCTGAATATTAGCCTGGATGGAATATATTTTAACCGTCTACTCTCCTTTTGCCTAATAGTGGTAAGCACCAAGGCTAAATATGCTAGCTTGAGTGCCTCTAGTTCCACCTTGAGCTCTTCTAGCTCCTTCTTGGCCTTGTCCAACTCGTACGTTAAATTGGCGATGACTAGGCGGAGCTCTTCATTTTCCGCCAATACCTCCTCCATCTTAACCACATTGTGAGCATATAAGACTCCTAAGAAATGATAGATGTCATCTTTAAATGCCTGAAGGTTGTGAGGCGAGGTGCCATGAGCACTTTGGGAAAGTGGGAGTGATAGATAAAAAGAGTTGAGGAGCAATAAGTACCTTGAACCCCTCCTTATAAGGGAACTCGACTGGTGCATGGACAGCACGTGACAATGTGTGAAATGGTGAAAAGACACAAAGCTAGCAATAGGCTATCATTTCCAGCATGTCAAGTCACTCCATCACTCGGTCGGTACAGATCTTAAGTATCCCACCGAGGTGATATGCCGAGTCATAAGATTTCAGATACATCATGATTCGGAGAATACAGAATTGAGTTGAATTATGAACACACAAATTGCAACCACAAGGAGATCAATCACAACAGAAATCAAACAAAAATAGTCCTTTGCATAAACTAAAGTTGAAAATTACAAAGATATGCTGCTACAATCCAGATCAGAGGAACACAACTACAGCCAAACTGCAAAGACAAAACCAAACACAACAGTTATCACTTGTTGTCGCATCTTCTTCACCAGAAAAAGCATCCTCCAGGTTGTTGCCTAGATGTAACAATTGCACTTATAGCATCGGAGGGAGTTGAAGATGGGGGCAAGGTCACCCTTAGCCTTCCAAACCTTAGCCTTCTTTTCGTGAAGGCGACAATAGAGGCTACCACTCCTTCACCTCGAATCATCAACCTTGGTCTAAAACTGTTCGATCACATAACGAAGATGCATAGCTTCATTTTCTAGTCACCACACCAAATTAAAAGTAGATCTAGCAGGGCCTCGCCTCTGGTTTGTCTCCGGCCTCGCCTTCGACACCGCCCACAAAAGAGATTGGACTCTTGGAAGATTTAACACTTTTAGTCAATATAATTGAGAGCAAAAGAAAGATGGGAATAGAGGGATTGAAGATACGTGGAAGGGCAACTTTCTACCCCAACCGCTACTCATAGAGAAGACGATCAAATCAAGAACAGCCACGTGGGGAGATAGGTCCTCTCAGCGCAAGATTATAACCACACTGCATTCAAAGCACCACAATAAATGAGGATAGAAGACCAACCGTCCTTCTCGCTCACCCAAGCACGATCTATTTGTATGAAAATAGATAGTTCATGTGAACTTGGTTTGTAAATAGATACACCAAATTAACTCGAACATAGGAAGTCATCCACAGATGGTAATGGCAAAGAGTTCAGTTCATTAAAATAGCAAAGAAGTCACTAATTGAGACAATATTAACAAACACAAGCAAAGAAGCAACAAATACAACTGAGTTGGACAAAGTGAGTAGCAAAAGGAGATTAACACAACCAAAAAAAGAAAGCCAAAAGAACTGCAAATGTCAGCACTACCGAAGTTACTCAATGCCATCGTCTTCATCGGAGGAGAGATTGGCCAGGCTCCTACCCAAGCACTTGATGCGATGCTTGTAGTGCTTCACAGTGGCGAACATGTCGCTGACCCCACACTTGACATCCCATAGCTCGCACTTTGCCTTGTTCACATTGTGGACTAGGTGCTTGTTGTGGTTGGAGAAAGTCTCGTATTCGTCTTGGAGATTCTTCAGCACAGCGCAAAGGCTCTCAACTTTGATCTCCAGGTCTTAGACCTGCTCCCACAATGGCTTTTCTACTAGAATGGTCATGAGAGTCGTCTCAAGCACCGGCAATCAGCAAGTGCATTTAAGGGGTCCAGCACTGGCATTCAATATCCTTAAAGACACTTGAGCAAGCAGGGACAAAGAGTCGGAAGGAGAAGAAGAAGGCTACACACAACAAGCAGTTACCACTTATCCTCTACTTATAGAAAGGAAGGTCCAACCAATGATTGCCATGTAGCATGATCGTGTTATCCAAGACGTGATTGAGTAGGCAATTAACACGATGAGAATACAAATAGTTACTCCCACTTAGACTACACCACTACCAGCCCGTACAAAATCCTCTCTATTCAAATCACAAGAAATGCATGGCTATACGACACACGGCTTATGCATGCCTAAGTCGCTAAAATCCCCTCTCTACTCAGATCGCAAGATGTAATGCGTCACACGATCTAAGCAAGCCCAAACCATAAAAGGCCCATAGACACAGACACGCAACATAAAATAGTTGAGTAACAGTGCATTTAGTGCACTCATGTAAACTCAAGAGATTACAATGCTATAGAAATAAGTGCATGAAGGAAGCAAAGCATTTGGAGTCCGAGCACACAAAGAAAGGAGAAACAATATTAAGCAAATTGTATTTTTCATTGATGAAGATCCTTCTTACAATTAATTTTGTTCTATAAGCTACAAGAGGCACAAAGAACAAAAGAAAAACAAAAAAGAAGAAGGAAAAGGAGAGATACAGGCCATGCCCCCGACATGAGAAGCCGATTAGTCACTCTCCGAGTCTTTGCTTGTGGAGCTCCAAGGATCCTTTTTGAGGCACCATCGAAGCCTTCAATGGTCCTCCACAAGATCCTACACTCAAAGTGTCACTGATTCCTCTCGTCATCCACCTCGTGACATGCCTTCGACTGGTTCTTGATGATCCCCTCAAAGTTGATCTTCTTTCTCAACAGCGCATCCACCACTTGGTGAAGGATCTTGTTCTCCTCTTCAGGACCACCAGTGGTCAGAACCAATTCTTTCTTAAGCTGCTCAATCTTAGACTCTATGAAAATGAGAGGCACCGGGGAATGAGGGATGGATCAAGGCTTTGAAAGATGAATGATAAAGGATGAAGGTATTACCACAGCCTCTAGACACACTTATACAGGCACTCCTCCAACAGGAAGACAATAAGAGCAGCCTGGTCGCTTCGTAATCTAACCCCGTAATTAGGGAAAAAGAATCCAACTTCCAATCTCTTTTTATGAGGGAGGCGATTAGACTACTCAGAGGACAAGGAATGACCACGTCAAGTCTCAATTAAAAGATATGCGCAAATTGGCTTTACTCATGATGAGGGCGTGCCGTGGCTAAAAGCGCTATCAACACTATGAAGGGCCACGTCGCCTAATTTTAAAAAGCAAATAGCACCAGAATCAAGCGCTGAGAGTTGTAAGAAAGGGGAGGCTACATGCTTATCAGTACACATGGTCTGGACTCGAACAGCCTACTCCACACGTGAGTCATACTAAGTAGAGTCAAGTCTCAGAACATTCCACATTACATCTCTTCCCAGATAAGTATCCGTCAAGCTTCTCAGTATACCTCTGAACGTCACTACCCAAACAACATTGTTAAGCTCCTTAGTACACCTCTGAATGATGTCATCTCAACTCAGACAGCCGACTCCACACGTGAGTCATGCCAAGTAGAGTTAAGTCTCAAAATGTTCTACATTACACCTCTTCCCAGATAAGTGTCCGTCAAGTTTCTCAGTACGCCTCTGAACATCATTGCGCAAATGACATTGATAAGCTCCTTAATACACCTCTGAATAATATCATCTCGACTTGGATGGCTGACTCCACACGTGAGTCATACCAAGTAGAATAAAGTCTCTGAATATTCGACAATACACCCCTTCCTAGACAAGTGTCCATCAAGCTTCTCAGTATGCCTTTGAATATCGCTGCACAAATGACATCGTTAAGTTCCTTAGTACACCTCTAAATGATATTATCTTGACTTGGACAGCTGACTCCACACATGAATCATGCCATGTAGAGTCAAGTCTCAGAATATTTCACATTACACCTCTTTCTAGATAATTGTCAATCAAGCTCATTAGTATGCCTTTGAAGACAACTCATGCTGACACGTTCAACAAAACACCTCTATCAGACACCCCCCGATAGGATCTCTGAAATGCATCTACTGAAGAAGAAGCAACTGCTGAATCCTCCATAGATCTCTAATAATAGATACCTATGCGCTAGGCACCCATTCGAAAAAAACTACTTTGTTCAAAGTTTCTGGAGATCCAGACTTAGGGATTCCAAAAACTTTGAAGGGGATCTTGTAGGCAGTCAAAAAGTATAGACCAGTCCAGCAGATAGATGATACCTGGTAATGAACCGCAAGAGATGCCTGATTGTACCACGAGAATCGGAATAGTTGAAGAAATGGAGAGCCCAAGATGGGAAGACTGACCCAAAGATGCCTTCTCATCTCGGACCTAAAATTCCCAACAAAGCCGACTCACATGACCCAAGCAATTTCAATCGACCCACTACCAACTCCACGCAATTCGGCTAGCTGACCAAGCAGAGATAAACTCAAAGCTACTCTATAGGTCTAGGCCATGCAAACCATATTTATGACAAGACATTGCTGACATGATTTGAGCACTCCCTCAATTGTCTAATCGTAAGCAGCAGCCACTCAATGTATTAACTTCGATAAATCGACAACACACATAAACCAAAGCGCACGGTCCCAAGGCACGTACTGGCTGAACCCAATACATCACTCAAATCACTCACACTGGATTGGGTGATGGAAATATAGTGCGATTATAGGACAAAAATAGCAATGACGACGATCACTCGCTGACTACGAGAAATGGGAGGCCACGTCACATTTAATGCAAATGACTGAAGGTTCATCATGACAAACTAGATTGGCTGGATCTCACTCCCTCAATGCATTTAATGGAATTCTGGAGAAGTGACGAATATGACAGAACGGTGACAGATAGCAGCAGGTTTGACACGTAGACACAAGCTTAATTGCGCGCAAGCAAAACTCCATGCACAGTGTACTATGAATATCATAAATACAACCTTCTACTAAAAAAAAGGGGGAAGAGAGATAGAGGAAGAGGGAGAAAAGGGATACAGATACACACGAAACAGAATACAAGAAAAGAGAGAATAGCCTCAGTCCCCAACCACCCAAAGCTCGAATCACACAAGGTGGGAGTCTACATTGTAAGCTCCATTCATCTCCGGCCACAAAGTGATTGATCTTTAATCATCTTCAGCCCTCCTTCTGCCTGTTCATTAGGACGAACCCTCAATGATAAATCCATCCATCATCTTCAAGAATTTTTACAGCGGCCCAGTCCAATCTCACTAAACTAACTCAAAAGATAGTGTTATTTCACCCGTACGGTCCACAGAGCTAACGCCCCGTCTCTACCGGCATAGCTTCCCAGAATCTTCAGTGTAACTAAAAAGCACTGTATCATTATTTATTTGCTATTTTCCTCTAGAGAGATCAATAAAAAATAACGACTGCTTCATTATCTCAATCTTTTGTGAATTTTTTAGAGAGAGAGAGAGAGAGTGTGTGTGTGTGTGTGTAGAAAAATGATAAAATGAGATGGTGAGATGAGATTCTTATTGTGAGATGGCCCAATAAGCTACCCGTAACGATAATCTGCACTGCCCATCGTGATTTGCACTCATCCTGATCTATATGTAGAAAAAATTAAATCATTTTAAAATTTCTAATTATTATTTTAGCTATGTGCAAAAGGGACGGCTATTAAGTTGTTTTAAAAATCAACATACTAGACTAGTTTGATTCATATTGTATAAGATTATATTGCATAAGACTCTAAACTATGTGAAATTTTAATTATATACATTTAATGATGTTTTGAACAAGATGTATGGTACAGATCAAGAATTTGATGACCCGATTAGTCCATCTCACCATATCATTACTATATGTGTGTGTGTGTGTGTGTGTGTGTGTGTGTGTGTGTGTGTGTGTATATATATATATATGGGAATGATGTATATGAGGTGGTGGCTCATTTTGTTAAATGAGCTACCATGAGATAGAGTGGTGAGATCCACACCTTTTGATGTAACTAGCAAGTTGGGCCTCACCACATGGCAAGTGTCCTTAGAGTGTCGCTATCACTTCCTAATAGGAGGAGGCCATGTGTCCTATAATTTTAACCCTACCCAAATTTGACTCTACTTAGGTATTAAACCCAACACTTCTTTCTTTGTGTGTCCTTAGACACTTGCCTAAGGCAAGTGTCCTTAGAGTTCTCTCTCTCTCTCTCTCTCTCTCTCTATATATATATATATATATATATATATATATATATATATATATATATATATATATATATATATATATATATATATATATATATATATTCTCCTTTCATTACATTAAAACTTCATATGATAGCAACTGAGGATTATAATTTTGTACTTAAACATGTCTCTAAAGGTTGGGAAATATGTGCTATCCTACATGGCAATGACGAGATTTGAAACTTGGTTGATCAGATACTATTTTTAAGTCTCTTTTCCGATAACAAAACTATGAAATTAAGGTGATGATTTAACATATATCACTTTACATAAGACTCCCATTTTCCCTGGGTAGTAAAATGTGTGAGGCTAGCTTGTAGTCCTCATCTTTTCTCTATCAAGTATGTATCATGTCATGTGGATGGATCATTGAATACTGACTCAATATTTCCTCCATGAGCAAGAGCCAATTAGCAAGTACCAATGAGACATTAGGACAGCTAGCTAGAAAAGCCATGGAGAGATCATTAGGGTTGAGAAAGTTAAAAGGAAATTTATGAATAAAATGAGAAGGGAGCTTAAGATAATGCAACTGCTTGTAAATTGTGTGACATTCTCTTTAGTCCAAGTTCTTGCTTTCCCCAACACAATGAAGGTTGGATGCACGTGTGGTGTGGCCTTTGATGAAATAATGATTTGCATCACACCACCAGTGATACCTATAAAGGTTTTTCTTAATGTTATAATATTGTGTTAAACATTATGATGTTCCTTGAGACCTAATCCAAATTATATAGGATATAGTTTCTTCCCCTTGGTCCCTACTTATCCTCCTAATTCTACATTTACCCCCCAATAATTTCATGTTTTAGGAAATTATGAGCTCTCTCTCTCTCTCTCTCTCTCTCTCTCTCTCTCTCTCTCTCTCTCTCTCTCTCTCTCTCTCTCTCTCAATTTAAAACTAATTAACTTAATAGGGGTATATTAATGATATTAAAAATAGAGGGTAGAATAAGAAATCAATTTTAGAGAGTTGAGGAAGTAAATTAGCAAATAACTTAGATTAGGGTATAATTTTGCAAATATGACATATTTTGGGGTATATATGCCAAAAAAAACCCTAAAAACATATTGCTCCAAAATATTTAAAGATTTCCTAGCTATTTGAAAGCCTTTTTTTTTTGAGAAATCGAAATATTCAGTTACATAGCTTCTAGAATAATTTGAGTACAGATAAAGTCTGGACCATCCCTGGAGTCATAGAAGGAGGTATATTTGCATTTGCAAGCAAAATGAGCAAAATTGTAAGTGCAAATGTTGCTCGAGAAATGAACGTGGTTGACATAGGACGAGGCAAAGAGACCAGCACTTTCCAAGAGTATGAGAGATGGAATGTGTGTGTGCGATGGCTCCATGAAGCATGATCACCAAGTCCAAGCAATCAGATTCGGTGATAATATTGGTCCAGCCAAAAGAGAGGGCAATTGGGAGTCCCAAGAGGAGAGCATTGGCTTCAACAACAAGGGCGGTCGATGGAGGGCCGAAGGTATTGTAGGATGGCATATGGATACCAAGATGGTTTTGAACAATAATTTCAATTCCCGAGCAATCAAAATGAACTACTACGTCGATGTTGATTTTCACAATATTTGGAGGGGAAGGGGACCATGAATCAGGTGATGAAATGTTGAAGCTGCAATCATTGTGCATGATGCTTGGAGATGAGAGAATACTTCAGTGAGGGTGAGGGTGGACTGAGGGCTTTGAGATTTGTTTTTAAAGATGACGTCAACCTAGCTTTTCAAATAAATCATAGGACAATTGATGCAAAACTACCGGTTGAAGATTGTAAATGGGTGAGTTGAGAGGGGGGGTGAAGCCATAGTTCTATCCAAGATATTAGGGAGGATGATGACAGGACTGAACAACCAATAAGAGACCAAATTGAGTGAGAAAAACTACATGAGATGAGTAGATGATCCACGGATTCATTGACTATGCTGCAAAGAGGACAAAGAGGGTCGGTAGCTAAACCATGCCTAAGAAGAACATCACGAGAGGGCAGAGCGGAATTAATAGCTCTCCATATGAACAATTTAATATGAGATGGGATGTTCTTGAGTTTTAGGATCTTCAAGGATAACTTTGTGGCAGGGGATGAGGGGTGAGTCGGCGGTAGAGAATCCATCCAAATAATGTAATACATGGCTTTTGACGTGAAAGTTGATGTGAAGAGGCCTCGCCAAACAAGGGAATCAGCGATAGAGATATCATTATGAAGGCGAGGTCGAATATTAGTATGAATAATGAAATCTCTTGTAGGGCCATCAAAAAATAGCATGAATGAGGTCAGTGTTCCATGAGTTCGAGGCCTCGTCAAAGAGATCAGCCACCAAAGAGATGCCATGAGTCCCGTGGGTCGGTGGAGGGATGCGGGAAGTTTGATTTATGGTCCGAAGATCTTCAAAAATAGAAATACTCTTGCCATCACTGATGGCCCAAGAGCAACCTTTTTTAACCAGATTTCTCCCATTAAGAATGATGCGCCACATCGTGGAAGAACAGGATTTGATCGAGGTGGTCCAGAAATTCTCATTTTTGAGATACTTATCGACAAGAAATTTGGTCAAGATAGCTTCCTAATCATTTATAAATTGCCAAGTGAGCTTGCTAAGAAGAGCTAAATTTGTTTCATGTGAGCTTCGAATTCCAAGACCTCTGAGGAAGTTTGGTTTTTGGATGTTCTTCCAACTAATAAAATAGGCTTTTCTTTGGGATGGATCATGGTTCCACCAAAAGCATCAATAGATATTGTCGAGTTGGAAGCAAATTTTCTTGGGAATGATGGAGGTTGCCATAATGTATGAAGGAAAGCTCAATACGGTGGACTGAATAAGAATTGATCTATCCACTTGAGAGAGAACTTTATTTTTCCACGCGCAAGAGAAGATTGAGTTTTGGAGATGAGATCCTTAAAATCCTTATTCAAACCCGCTTTGGAGAGGACCTGAGAACCAAGATACTTATCATCCGAGGTCATGGGGTTCACATTGAAGAGGGAGCGAATATCGGTAATGATTTGGGTCAGTGTATCTTTGCTGAAGAAAATGGAGGACTTCTCAAAATCCATGGCCTGACCAGTGATTTTCCCAAAAGAAGCAAGGGTAGACTTGATGACGTTGCACTCAAACATATCACATATACCAAAGAGAATGACATTGTCGACAAACACTAGGTGAGTGAGAGGGGGACCCATCCTCGACAAATGAATGTCCAACATTAGTTTAAGCTACTACAAAGCTTAAACTAATGCATTATGAGCCAATAATGTACTGAATGTTCAACATTCTTATTTTATGAATCTTATCTGCCATGTAGATGGTTCCATACCTTGTTGCTAAACTTGCTAATCTCATTGACTAGTTTCTAGTTAACATTTTTCTATATATTACCATATTCCCTTGATAAGCAACTACACACAAACAAGAACACATAACTACCAACTCAAGCATATCCAAGGTCTCAAATGCGCATGGTGGTTGCAGAGATCATGACTTTCTTTTAAAGTTTGCCCCTAAAGGATACTTAAATAAAAAAATAGAATGAAGAAGGAATGAAAAAGCCAACTTAAGTGGTCATTTTCTTGAATTTTGGGTAGGAAGGGAGACAATCACATGCTCACATCCCTACCTTGTGCGAAGGGGCTGTTTGGTTCACTATTTTTTGGGAAAATTAATGAAAAACCCTCTGATAGTGGTAATTTTGTAATTAAAATATTTTTTTAGATTTCCTAAAACTATGTTTGGTTCAAAAAAAATTATAGAAAATTCTATAAAGTAAGGAAAAGTGGGGTGTTTTATGAAAATTGACATTATCCACGTTGAGTGGAAATTGTGTGGAAAGCAGACACTATGGATTAAAATCCCATTAAAAATTACATTTTTGTGTACTTTTCCTTATTTTTAACAATTTCTTGATATTGACTTTTCAGTTTTGTGATTTTAAATCAAACTAAGAAATGTACATTTTAGGAAACCCCACTTTTCTTCACTATCAAAAAATTTTCATAAAAGATTTATAGAAACACATGGAAATCAATCTTTGTGTACTTTTTCTTTTTCTTTTTTTTAATGGAAATTGAACCAAATAGCCCCTAAGCCAACATAATTTGTTGGATCTGAGATGTAAGCCTAGGGGGAATAGGGTTGCTACCATTTTTCACTTAAAAACGAAGAATATGTAGCGAATAGGATAAAATAAAAGCAATCAATGATAATCAAACACAAACAACAACCAACAAAAATACAGAAGATTTTATATTCGTTCGAATAAAATCCAGTGTCCACTCTTGTTTCTAGCGAAAGAGCTTTGATGGCAAATAAATGTTTACCTCCTAAAGTTGCAAGTATACAACCTTTATCAAGTTATAGTATATAAGATTATCGATCCCACGAGGAACGGGAAGTAGGAAGAGTTTTGCTCAAGTTTTGGTTCTCAAATTATGCGCATGACAATTAGGAGTTATTCAAATAAAATGAAAGTGAGAAAATGGTGAAAGTGGATGTGGAGAGATAAGAGAGAGTGGATGTGGATTATGTGCAAAAGAGGAGAAAATGAAGTTGAGAATGTGGTTGTGGTTATATGCACATAATAACAAAACTAGGTTTGAGATTATATGCACATGGAGAATATGAGATTGAGAGAGAAGTAAAATCAATGAAATCAAGAATCAAGAATAAAGGAAAATAACAAACAAATAAAAAGCAAGGATATGAGAAAAATAAAGAAGGTAAAGTATGGAGGATTAATTAAAGATATGAGGAATCTAGAGTAGATCCACTTAGCTTATCTCAATCTCATGAAAATGAGTTGGATTTATTAGCTAGTTTCAAACAATCTCTAGGGATCCCACAAATATTAGCTCCACACTTAGAAAAGGGTAATTCCTAGAGGGTTCTAGCCTCAAGGTGAATTAAAGAAAAGAAAAATCTATTCTAGAAAGTAAATACAAGAATTAAATACATTGCATGAAAGTAAATTGCATGAAAGTAAATTGCATGAAATTAAATTGCATGAAAATAAATCTAAGCTACAAAGCAATAAAATGAACAAGAAAGAAAATGAAAAAGAAATAAAATAGAAACCAACAACTCCGATCTTAATCTAATCCTACTTTTGGTCCTTGGATTAGAAGAAGAGAAAGGAAATTGAAGGTGAAACATTTCATTTATTGTGTAATAAAAGTTACAATTTTGGAAGGTCTTCTCAATTAAGAGTGACCCTCCTCTCCAAATGGAGTTTTACAAAATATTTCACACTCAAAACCCTCGGCATTCACCCTATTTATAGCCCAACGGAGTTGATGTGAACCATTGGATCAAACCTAGCCAAAAGGAAGAGAAATCCACCATTAATTGAATCATTTGCAAACCGATCGATTGGCCGTCGGTTAGCCAACCGTTAATAACCGGTTGGCCAACGATTAGTCAACCGATTGGTTCCCAACCGAATTTGTCTTTTCTTAATTTTTCTTCATGAATTTCTCTTGGATCAATTTGGTATCTTGGGCCTTTGTTTGTCTTGATTTGGGCTTCAAATATTGGTAGAAATTCAGAGAATTTGAGTCATTTGGGCTTTTATTCATTATTTCTTTATTAGCACGCAAAATAAGATAAAAATAATTATTAGTAATATCGTTATTCATATAACATAGGTAATAAGGGTATAAAAATGTAATTAAAATGTGATAATCAAATACCCTCACACCTAAACTTTTGCTAGTCCTCTAGCAAAGAAAATAAAAAGAAAACCTAACTCACTTTCAGAATCGCGGTTGTATTTAGCACATACAACAAGCCTTTAAACCCTAGGTTACCCTAGTGGACGAGTTGTAGTCTCGTGAGGGTTTGCGATGAATATACCCACAAAATTCATCAACTTGCCAATTTAAAGAAGTTAATAAAATAATTAATTCATTTGATATCTTCAAACATTCCAATTGAAGTTGGTTAATACTCAAGAAAATGTTTTTATCATAACTCCAATGTAATTTTCTTAAGAAAATCCTTTCATTATAGTTATACAAAACCAAGTTTAACTCAAAAATTTAATTTGAAAGTTTTGAAAAGAACATGCTAACTCTTTGTTTTAAACAAACTTCAAGTCTTTAAATCCATTTAATTTTTCAAGAACATATACAAATATAAGCTGTTTGGGTTGAAAGTTGATTTCTTTGTAAAACTTGAGAAAATTACACTTTGGTTCTCAATTACAAGAAAATTAAATAACTCTCTCACAAACTCGAACAAAAGAGCTACAAGTGTAGATCTCTGTTTTTGTGGGACTTTGCTGTCTTGGGGGCCAGCGTAATCCGTGGACCACCGGCGAGATCGTCGAATCGGCGGGGTTTAGTTGATGCTTACAAAGGAAACAAGAATTTCAGCAAATATCTTAGCAAGGTAAGATATCTACTCTTCTCAAGAATTAAGGCAAAGCTTAATCTCGAGGAATCTCCCAAGGAAGCTTCAAGAACGCTCTTGATTTGATGAGGAGTTCACTCTTGGATCTTCAAGGTTCACCAAAGGACTCCTCTCTCTTTCTGATGGCCGACCCCCTGCCCAAGTAGACGTAGGAGGGTATTTATAGTCTTTGGGAAACGTGCCCTCTTCAGAAACACAAGTGTCATAAGTCGCGAAATTTGCGATTAGCGGCGCTCGAGCTGCCTCGCCAAGCTACCTCGCTAGCTGGCGGCGGTCGCGAGCTACCTCGCTAGCGGCGGCGGTATGAAGCTGCCCACCGCGACAAGCGAGCAATATCGTCCGCCAATTGCATGCGGTTTCCTGCTTTTAGGCATGATTAAATGCCTAGAATTACGCCTAGTGGGCGTATCTTCGGCGATGTAACCGCCTATGCGTGTCACGAATGTTTCTCTGCGTTGATAAAGTCAAGTGGGCCCCACCGGCATTGATTTAGACCCTTGAGAGCTCATTTTAAGTATTACGGGTGTCTGTATTTGGCGAGACACAAGTAAGTGTCTCGCTAGTCGCGAGACACATCAAATGTCTCGCTTCGTGGCGAGACACATCAAAGTGTCTCGCTAGTGGCGAGGCACACATAAGTGTCTCGCTAGTGGCGAGGCACACATAAGTGTCTCGCTAGTGGCGAGGCACACATAAGTGTCTCGCTAGTGGCGAGGCACACATAAGTGTCTGCATAGCGTAGCGAGACACAATCTTCCTGTATTGGGCTTCTTGAAATTTCGACGGCGTTGTCCTTGATCTTCTCATGATTTAGTCATATTTGAGGTTCTTGGCAATTTTGATGCCTACAGATACCCCTCCAAAGTTTTGAGACTCCTCGTATTTTATCAAAGTGCGGAATACTTTGGATAAGATCTTATGCTACGTTCAGCGTTGAACTTTGTGGAAGAGGCCCATGTTTTGCTTGGTTTCTTGAATCACGGCTCTGTGGCGTCGTGACCATACTTTGGGATCAATAGGCATTGCATTTGTATTTGGATTGATTGAAATGTCGAAGTCGATTTTGGACTAATCATCTTCATCTTGAAAGTCACCACTTGGGTTATAATTGAAATGCCTTGAGAATCATTGAGAGAAAAGCGTCGTCGGTTTTGAATATCGATTTCGAAAGCTTCTATATGTAATATCGGAATTGTCCCACTTGAAGCGGCGGGGCAATCTGAAGTGTCTCGCTCAAAAGGACCGCCACAGAATCTGTCTGAGCATGCTTGAGCTTCCGGAGGCGATGTAATGGCACATTTGCATTAGCAATGAGTTACAAAGTGCATTAAAATCACGGTAAGAGAAAGTGCTTGACCCCGGCAGGAAGAGTGAACCCGCTGTCTCAAGTTATTGCTTGTATGATAGATATAGGATTTTTGGCAAACCCTCAGCCATCAACGAATTTGATGAGCCTTTACCAACTACCGTTTGAGTTGGGCTAGCATGTAGATTATCTGAGTCCGTTCTACATGTTACGTTGTGCTAAAAGAGTGAATTCTCTTAGACTTTATGCTATGATATTGAATACGTAGGCTCGGTCAATTATCACGGGAATTGATTACGTGACATGTGTTAGGCGGACTTATCTCGATAAGGGGCGAGATAACATCCCTATGCATGAAGGCATAGTTTAGGTGTCATTAGGTAATGACATCTATGCTACGATTTTGAATCGTGAAGCGATCAATTATCACGGGAATTGATTACGTGGCGTGTGTTAGGCGGACTTATCTCGATAAGGGGCGAGATAACATCCCTATGCATGAAAGCATAGTTTAGGTGTCATTAAGTAATGACATCTATGCTACGATTTTGAATCGTGAAGCGATCAATTATCACGGGAATTGATTACCCGGCGTGTGTTAGGCGGACTTATCTCGATAAGGGGCGAGATAATATCCCTATGCATGAAAGCATAGTTTAGGTGTCATTAGGTAATGACATCTATGCTACGATTTTGAATCGTGAAGCGATCAATTATCACGGGAATTGATTACGGCGTGTGTTAGGCGGACTTATCTCCGATAAGGGGCGAGATAATATCCTATGCATGAAAGCATAGTTTAGGTGTCATTAGGTAATGACATCTATGCTACGATTTTGAATCGTGAAGCGATCAATTATCACGGGAATTGATTACGGCGTGTGTTAGGCGGACTTATCTCGATAAGGGGCGAGAGATAACATCCCTATGCATGAAAGCATAGTTTAGGTGTCATTAGGTAATGACATCTATGCTACGATATTGAATCGTGAGGCTCGGTCAATTATCACGGGAATTGATTACGGCGTGTGTTAGGCGGACTTATCTCGATAAGGGGCGAGATAATATCCTATGCATGAAGGCATAGTTTAGGTGTCATTAGGTAATGACATCTATGCTCACGATTTTGAATCGTGAAGCGATCAATTATCACGGGAATTGATTACGTGGCGTGTGTTAGGCGATAAGGGGCGAGAGATAACATCCCTATGCATGAAAGCATAGTTTAGGTGTCATTAAGTAATGACATCTATGCTCACGATTTTGAATCACGTGAAGCGATCAATTATCACGGGAATTGATTACCCGGCGTGTGTTAGGCGACTTATCTCGATAAGGGGCGAGAGATAACATCCTATGCATGAAAGCATAGTTTAGGTGTCATTAGGTAATGACATCTATGCTCGATTTTGAATCGTGAAGCGATCAATTATCACGGGAATTGATTACGTGGCGTGTGTTAGGCGGACTTATCTCGATAAGGGGCGAGATAACATCCCATGCATAAAAGCATAGTTTAGGTGTCATCGGTAATGACATCTATGCTACGATTTTGAATCGTAGGCTTGTGGAATTTGTGTTTTCTCTTGGGGCAGCGAACCTGTTGTGTTTTCTCTTGGGGCAGCGAACCTGTTGTGTTTTCTCTTGGGGCAGCGAACCACATTATCGGAGTAGACCTCTCATTCATAAAAGAATCGAGAGGGATTTTGACCGTGGTCCTAAGCGTAGGAAGGTTTGACCAAGTGGGAGTGAAAATTAAAAATGATCCTAAGCGTAGGAAGGTTTGATAGGGATAGGAGTTTTGAGACAATCCTAAGCTGTCGGAAGGTTTGATCGCTCAATCTGGAAGTGGACCTCTGTTCATAGAAGGAATCGAGAAAGGATATTGGTCGTGGTCCTAAGCGTAGGAAGGTTTGACCAGGATAGGAGTTTTGAGACAATCCTAGCTGTCGGAAGGTTTGATTGCTCAATCTGGAAGTGGACCTCGTTCATGGATTATCCACCCGGCTTTCTTAAAATTGGGCTCGGAGTGAGTAAGAAGGAAGAAGCGGTTTAACCTCTTATATTCATCGGAGGAAAGGGCGGTTTATACTCGTATACACAGCCGGTCTGAGAGGGCGATTTATACTCGTATACACAGCCGA
This sequence comes from Asparagus setaceus, assembly GCA_012295165.1. NCBI lineage: Eukaryota > Viridiplantae > Streptophyta > Magnoliopsida > Asparagales > Asparagaceae > Asparagus > Asparagus setaceus. The sequence goes on from CM022703.1 coordinate 10,748,726, forward strand.
ATCTGAAGGGCGGTTTATACTCGTATACATCGAATCTGAAGGGCGGTTTATACTCATTATACAGCCGAGTCAAGTTTGATTCACTTATTTAGTTAAGGCGGCTTCAACAAGGCTTGGATGATGGCCTTGAGAGCTAAGCAATCCTTTGTAGGATGGAGGATCCTCGTAGTGCATACGGTATTTAGGGTCCGAAGTTTTGTTAACCTCCTCTTGATTTGTAATTGGAGGCAACTTGATTTTGTTGTTATCAAGGAGGTGTTTGAAGATGATTGGAACTTCTTAGTCCTTGAAAGAGTATGTCTGTGGAATTGATTTAGAAGCTTTTGGCGGCCGTTGTTGCGACGTTTGACCAACAGCGATCCGAGATGCCTTTCCTCTATTACGAGAGGAAAAATTTATTCGAGGGTGGTAGTCATTTAGCCTCTTCGGCTTTCTTCCTTGAGGAAGCGTTGGCTTGTTCTCCTCGTATTTTATCGAAGTGCGGAATACTTTGGATAAGATGCTTTGCTTCGCTCAACGTTGAACTTTGTAGAAGAGGCCCATGTTTTGCTTCATTTCTTGAATCACGGCTCTGTGGCGTCGTGACCATACTTTGGGATCAATAGGCTGTTGCATTTGTATTTGGATTGATTGAAATGTCGAAGTCGATTTTGGACAATCATCTTCATCTTGAAAGTCACCACTTGGGTTATAATTGAAATGCCTTGAGAATCATTGAGAAAAGCGTGTCGGTTTTGAATATCGTTCAAAGCTTCTATATGTAATATCGAATTGTCCCACTTGAAGCGGCGGGGCAATCTGAAGTGTCTCGCTCAAAAGGACCGCCGAGAATGCAATGCGAGCATGCTTGAGCTAGAATGTAATGGTACATTTGCATTAGCAATGAGTTACAAAGTGCATTAAAATCACGGTAGGAAAAAGTGCTTGACCGGGGAAGAGTGAACCATTTGTCTCAAGTTATTGCTTGTATGATAGATATAGGATTTTTGGCAAACCCTCGACCATCAGCGGTTTGATGAGCCTTTACCAACTACCGTTGAGCTAGCATGTAGATTATCGAGTCCGTTCTACATGTTACGTTGTGCTAAAAGAGTGAATTCTCTTAGACTTTATGCTATGATATTGAATCGTGAAGCTTGATCAATTATCACGGAATTGATGCGGCATACATGTGTTAGATCGAGACTTATCTCGATAAGGGGCAGAGATAATATCCCATGCATGAAGGCATAGTTTAGGTGTCATTAGGTAATGACATCTATGCTACGATATTGAATCGTGAAGCTTGATCAATTATCACGGAATTGATTACCCGGTGTGTTAGGCGACTTATCTCGATAAGGGGCAGAGATAACATCCTATGCATGAAAGCATAGTTTAGGTGTCATTAGGTAATGACATCTATGCTACGATTTTGAATCGTAAGCTTGATCAATTATCACGGAATTGATTACCCGGTGTGTTAGGCGACTTATCTCGATAAGGACGAGATAACATCCTATGCATGAAAGCATAGTTTAGGTGTCATTAGGTAATGACATCTATGCTACGATTTTGAATCGTAAGCTTGATCAATTATCACGGAATTGATTACCCGGTGTGTTAGGCGACTTATCTCCGATAAGGGGCAGAGATAACATCCTATGCATGAAAGCATAGTTTAGGTGTCATTAGGTAATGACATCTATGCTACGATTTTGAATCGTAGGCTTGTGGAATTTGTGTTTTCTCTTGGGGCAAAAGCGAACCCGTTGTGTCTTCTCTTGGGGCAAAAGCGAACCCGTTGTGTCTTCTCTTGGGGCAAAAGCGAACCCGTTGTGTCTTCTCTTGGGGCAAAAGCGAACCCGTTGTGTCTTCTCTTGGGGCAAAAGCGAACCCGTTGTGTCTTCTCTTGGGGCAAAAGCGAACCCGTTGTGTCTTCTCTTGGGGCAAAAGCGAACCCGTTGTGTCTTCTCTTGGGGCAAAAGCGAACCCGTTGTGTCTTCTCTTGGGGCAAAAGCGAACCCGTTGTGTCTTCTCTTGGGGCAAAAGCGAACCCGTTGTGTCTTCTCTTGGGGCAAAAGCGAACCCGTTGTGTCTTCTCTTGGGGCAAAAGCGAACCCGTTGTGTCTTCTCTTGGGGCAAAAGCGAACCCGTTGTGTCTTCTCTTGGGGCAAAAGCGAACCCGTTGTGTCTTCTCTTGGGGCAAAAGCGAACCCGTTGTGTCTTCTCTTGGGGCAAAAGCGAACCCGTTGTGTCTTCTCTTGGGGCAAAAGCGAACCCGTTGTGTCTTCTCTTGGGGCAAAAGCGAACCCGTTGTGTCTTCTCTTGGGGCAAAAGCGAACCCGTTGTGTCTTCTCTTGGGGCAAAAGCGAACCCGTTGTGTCTTCTCTTGGGGCAAAAGCGAACCCGTTGTGTCTTCTCTTGGGGCAAAAGCGAACCCGTTGTGTCTTCTCTTGGGGCAAAAGCGAACCCGTTGTGTCTTCTCTTGGGGCAAAAGCGAACCCGTTGTGTCTTCTCTTGGGGCAAAAGCGAACCCGTTGTGTCTTCTCTTGGGGCAAAAGCGAACCCGTTGTGTCTTCTCTTGGGGCAAAAGCGAACCCGTTGTGTCTTCTCTTGGGGCAAAAGCGAACCCGTTGTGTCTTCTCTTGGGGCAAAAGCGAACCCGTTGTGTCTTCTCTTGGGGCAAAAGCGAACCCGTTGTGTCTTCTCTTGGGGCAAAAGCGAACCCGTTGTGTCTTCTCTTGGGGCAAAAGCGAACCCGTTGTGTCTTCTCTTGGGGCAAAAGCGAACCCGTTGTGTCTTCTCTTGGGGCAAAAGCGAACCCGTTGTGTCTTCTCTTGGGGCAAAAGCGAACCCGTTGTGTCTTCTCTTGGGGCAAAAGCGAACCCGTTGTGTCTTCTCTTGGGGCAAAAGCGAACCCGTTGTGTCTTCTCTTGGGGCAAAAGCGAACCCGTTGTGTCTTCTCTTGGGGCAAAAGCGAACCCGTTGTGTCTTCTCTTGGGGCAAAAGCGAACCCGTTGTGTCTTCTCTTGGAAGAAGGAATCGAGAGAAGATATTGGCCGTGGTCCTAAGCGTAGGAAGGTTTGACCAGATAGGAGTTTTGAGACAATCCTAAGCTGTCGGAAGGTTTGATTGCTCAATCTGGAAGTGGACCTCTCGTTCATGGATTATCCACCCGGCTTTCTTAAAAATTGGGTGTCGGAGTGAGTAAGAAGGAAGAGCGCTTTAACCTCTTATATTCATCGGAGGAAAGGGCGGTTTATACTCGTATACGTAGTCTGAGAGGGCGGTTTATACTCGTATACGTAGTCTGAGAGGGCGGTTTATACTCGTATACGTAGTCTGAGAGGGCGGTTTATACTCGTATACATGCCGAGTCAAGTTTGATTCAGCTTATTTGGCGTTAAGGCGGCTTCAACAAGGCTTGGATGATGGCCTTGAGAGCTAAGCAATCCTTTGTAGGATGGAGGATCCTCGTAGTGCATACGGTATTTAGGGTCGAAGTTTTGTTAGCCTCCTCTTGATTTGTAATTGGAGGCAACTTGATTTTGTTGTTATCAAGGAGGTGTTTGAAGATGATTGGAACTTCTTCGTCCTTGAAAGAGTATGTCTGTGGAATTCGATTTAGAAGCTTTTGGCGGCCGTTGTTGCGACGTTTGACCAACAGCGATCCGAGATGCCTTTCCTCTATTACGAGAGGAAAAATTTACTTCGAGGGTCGGTAGTCATTTAGCCTCTTCGGCTTTCTTCCTTCGAGGAAACGCTCGCTTGTTCTCCTCGTATTTTAGGTCTTTCCACGTAGTTGGTGGGGCGACCCCATGACTTCCAAAGAATTCTATAGAAAGATTGTTGTGGCAAGTCTTCAATATGAACTCTTGATGGTGGATCCACGCAATTCATAGCTTTATTGCGGAATCGCTTAACGAAGGTGTCGATTGTCTCCCCACCTTTACGCTTTTGGTCTAGGATAGGAGTTTTGAGACAATCCTAAGCTGTCGGAAGGTTTGATTGCTCAATCGGAAGTGGACCTCTCGTTCATGGATTATCCACCCGGCTTTCTTAAAAATTGGTGTCGGAGTGAGTAAGAAGGAAGAGCGGTTTAACCTCTTATATTCATCGGAGGAAAGGGCGGTTTATACTCGTATACGTAGTCTGAGAGGGCGGTTTATACTCGTATACAGCCGAGATCTGAGAGGGCGGTTTATACTCGTATACGTAGTCTGAGAGGGCGGTTTATACTCGTATACATGCCGAGTCAAGTTTGATTCAGCTTATTTGGCGTTAAGGCGGCTTCAACAAGGCTTGGATGATGGCCTTGAGAGCTAAGCAATCCTTTGTAGGATGGAGGATCCTCGTAGTGCATACGGTATTTAGGGTCGAAGTTTTGTTAACCTCCTCTTGATTTGTAATTGGAGGCAACTTGATTTTGTTGTTATCAAGGAGGTGTTTGAAGATGATTGGAACTTCTTCGTCCTTGAAAGAGTATGTCTGTGGAATTCGATTTAGAAGCTTTTGGCGGCCGTTGTTGCGACGTTTGACCAACAGCGATCACGGATGCCTTTCCTCTATTACGAGAGGAAAAATTTACTTCGAGGGTCGGTAGTCATTTAGCCTCTTCGGCTTTCTTCCTTCTAAGGAAGCGTTGGCTTGTTCTCCTCGTATTTTAGGTCTTTCCACGTAGTTGGTGGGACGACCCCCATGACTTCCAGCAATTCTATAGAAAGATTGTTGTGGCAAGTCTTCAATATGAACTCTTCAGTAATTAGTTGGATCCCTGCAATTCATAGCTTTATTGCGGAATCGCTTAACGAAGGTGTCGATTGTCTCCCCACCTTTCTGCTTTTCGTCTAGGAGAGTTCCAATCGAGACTTCGGTGTCGTCATCGAAGAAGTTGCTGAGAAAAGAACTTTCCATGTCCTCGGTTAATACTCCCGGCCTTGAGTCTTCGATACCAATCGAAGGCAGCTCCGCGAAGAGTACCGACGAATGACCGAACCATCAGAGGCTCGTTTCCCGAGATTACCCCCAAATGTGATTTGAAGTAAATCAGGTGTTGTGAAGGTGACCCTCTCCCGTCAAATGGCGTGAAGTTGATCAAATTAAATTTCGGCGGGTAAGGGATTGAATCCCATTCTCTCGGATACGGACACGGGATACCAGTCCTTTTGACTTCCTGTGTGGACATCAAAGCATTGATTTTATTTTCAAGCTCTTTCATCCTTTCGCCATCATCCTCCCCTTGTTTTGGATCGCTTCCAATAGGAAGAATTGGACCATTTCCACCTTGAGCATCAAATGGAGCTTTCTTTGGAGGTTGATCAGCATAAATGTGTTCATCAATCTCCGAATCGCTGTCTTCGACATTATGGGCGTTATGGTGGGTAGCTCCACCTTGTTGACTAGACCCAGGTTGTGCAACCGTTTGGGCTTGCGACTCCCTCATCTGTTGCATGGCTAGCTCCATCTCTGTTCTCATTTCGGCCTTAAGCTCTTCTCTTTGCTTGGCTAAGGCTTCTTGTAACATGTGAGCCAGGACATCGGGAGTAATGGTAAAAGCTTCTCTGGGATGACAACCAACACTTGACATTGTGTCATCGGAAGCTATCGCCGAATTGATGTTGGAAGCTTCGTCATCAGATGACTCTCCCTCATGCATCCTTCTATAGTCGATCGTTGGGCATTTCGCAATTGTAACGAGACATCTGGCTGGAAACTTCGGTCTTGACTTTTCTGCGAGGAGTGAAATCGGGATCTGCATCCGTCGCTGGTCCTTTTCTTTGCTCACCATATTAATGGTCGCCGGAAACTCATCAATTTGGATGGATGATCTCCTTCTTCTTCGATGTCGTCTTGGCGTGGCTTGATTTTCCGTTCTTGTGGGAAAGCCGTTCGAATCTTGAAGCTCTTTGTGGGTGGCGTTCGACTTCGAAACGGGCACATCGATATGGCGTCTTAATCAATTTTGCACCGAGCAAGAACAATCTATTTCGTCGATCGTCCTCTTTAGGTGTGTTGCCACCCGACGATGATGTGGTTGGTGTGGTTTATCACCGGTTGTACTTCCACCCCAAGTGTAACATTGTCCTTAATTGGAAGACCGCGTCTTCTTTTGGGGCGTCGGCCGTTTGACTTGAGAGACAACTTCCGTCGCTTGGCCGTCATCCGAAGTTGCTTACGTATGAATCACGAGGGTCCGGTTATCTCGTGATTTTGCGAGTCACTTGCCTCAACTTCTTCTTCTCGGCGGACTTCGTGGACCCCTTGTGGGATGCTCAAGCGAGATGCAATTGGAATTCTAGAGACACGGGATATTTTAGCTTGTTCGGGACTCTTACGATTTGGATAATCCAAGCGTTTCTTCACTGGAACCTTGCTTTTATTTCCTGGTTGTGGACCAAGACGACTAAACACTGACGTTGTCGGATTTCCAGACTTAAAGGTTGATACCTCATCCGGAGAAGTGGAAGAAAGGGGCGGAAAAGCCCATCTTTTGTCAATGCATGGAGGACTGCCTCGCTTTTGGCGAGGCGATTGGCTGTCTGGCCTGAGGCGATTTACCTACCATTGGCTGGCGGCTGACTTGTCATTCGGCGAGGCGGTTCTTGCCTTCTTGTTGGCGGCGGCTCGGTATCCGGCTGGCCTTGGCGATTTATCTCGGTGAAGGTTGTTGGCGAGGCGATTCTTGAGCCGATTTTGATGTCGACTTGGGATCCATGCTTGGCGATTTTGAGCCGATTCTTTGGGTTGATTTTGACTCTGCGCCTTGCGAACAACAACACGTGCTCGAGCAAAGCGTGCCGCGGCGTTTTGGCGCTCCTTCCTTGTCAATCTGGTCCTTTTGGCGAGAACCCATTCTTCCTTGGGAGAATCTTGGCGGGTTGAAGCGCTGTAGTTTGTTGGCGCTTTGATCCGTGAGTTCGATAGTGAACTCCATCCGTCGACTCGGGGCCTTGGCTAATTGACGAGCCATCTTTTGGCGTCGTCTTTGGCGAGCTCTCTTCGTCGAATCAATTGAGATCTTGTTGAGAGGAAATCGCCTGCATGCATAGCGAGCGAAGATCGTTGCACATCACAATGTAACGAACCTCCCTCTTAGGGGATGAGATCCTCCGATGTTTGCGGGATGAGGAGGACTTTGATGAGGAAGAGGAGAGATATTCTTGAATTTGGCTTGATCGAAGAAGTAGTCTAGTCCATCAACCATGAGGTCGGCTCGATGTTGCAAGGCTGCGACACAACGATCTCGGGCTCGAGACCGTTGGCTCCCACTGTGGTCGCCATCGTGTTTGGGTCGAAAGTTGATTCCATTGTAAAACTTGAGAAAATTACACTTTTGGTTCTCAATTACAAGAAAATTAAATAACTCTCTCACAAACTCGAACAAAAGACGCTACAAGTGTAGATCTCCTATTTTGTGGGACTTTGCATGTGGGGGGCGTAATCCGTGGACCACCGGCGGCGATCGTCGAATCGGCGGGGTTTAGTTGATGCTTCGCAAAGGAAACAAGAACTTCAAAGAAATATCTTAGCAAGGTAAGATATCTACTCTTCTCAAGAATAAGGCAAAGCTTAATCTCGAGGAATCTCCCAAGGAAGCTTCAAGAGCGCTCTTGATTTGATGAGGAGTTCACTCTTGGATCTTCAAGGTTCACCAAAGGACTCCTCTCTCTTTCGATGGCCGACCCCCCAAGTAGACGTAGGAGGGTATTTATAGTCTTTGGGAAGCGTGCCCTCTTGAAACACAAGTGTCATAAGGCGCAGAAATTTGCATAGCGCAGCCTCGAGCCGCGCTAAGTCAGCCTCGCTAACCGGCGAGGTAGCAGTGCCGCCTCGCTAGCGGCAGGCAGTGGGTCGCTCACGACAAGCGAATATCGCCCTTCAGCCAGAACGGTTTTCCGCTTTTAGGCATGATTAAATGCCCTAGAATTACGCCTAGTGGGTATCTTCGGCGATGTAACCACCTATTAGCGTGTACGAGCGTTTCTGCGTTGATAAAGTCAAGTGGGCCCCACCGGCATTGATTTAGACCCTTCGAGCTCATTTTAAGTATTCGGGTGTCTCGTATTTGGCGAGACACAAGTAAGTGTCTCGCTAGTCGCGAGACACATCAAGTGTCTCGCTTCGTGGCGAGACACACACAATCACCATGCTGGCCGAGACACATCAAGTGTCTCGCTAGTGGCGAGGCACACATAAGTGTCTCGCGATCAGAAGCGAGACACAATCTTCCATATTGGGCTTCTTGAGATTTCGACGACGTTGTCCTTCGATCTTCTCATGATTTAGTCATATTTGAGGTTCTTGACAATTTTTGATGCCTACAATAACTATATATAAAAACATGATTAGTATGAATTTTTTTTTTTAACTCTTTATTTCTTGGTGGTTTTGTTCTTTTTAATCGGGCTTTCTAAGTGACCATTTAGCGAGTTTTGGGCCAATGAATCCCAACCCAATTGGGCTTAGGTCATTAAGTATAGAAATACTCCTCGGGCTTAATTACTCGGTCAACTTAGGCTTAGTAAAATAGAACCACCAATGATTTTAAGAGAAATTTTTCTTCTTTTGTTAAGTTAGTATAATATATATATATATATATATATATATATATATATATATATATATATATATATATATATATATATATCAATTGAGATCTTGTTGAGAGGGAAATCGCCTGCATGCATAGCGAGCGAAGATCGTTGCACATCACAATGAAGCGAACCTCCCTCTTAGGGATGAGATCCTCCGATGTTTGGAGATGAGGAGGACTTTGATGAGGAAGAGGAGATACTCTTGAATTTGGTTTGATCGAAGAAGTAGTCTAGTCCATCAACCATGAGGTCGGCCTGATGCTGCAAGGCTGCGACACAACGATCTCGGGCTCGAGACCGTTGGCTCCCACTGTGGTCGCCATCGTGTTTGGGTCGAAAGTTGATTTCTTTGTAAAACTTGAGAAAATTACACTTTTGGTTCTCAGTTACAAGAAAATTAAATAACTCTCTCACAAACTCGAACAAAAGACGCTACAAGTGTAGATCTCCTGTTTTTGTGGGACTTTGCTGTCTTGGGGGCCCGTAATCCGTGGACCACCGGCGGCGATCGTCGAATCGGCGGGGTTTAGTTGATGCTTCGCAAAGGAAACAAGAACTTCAAAGAAATATCTTAGCAAGGTAAGATATCTACTCTTCTCAAGAATTAAGGCAAAGCTTAATCTCGAGGAATCTCCCAAGGAAGCTTCAAGAGCGCTCTTGATTTGATGAGGAGTTCACTCTTGGATCTTCAAGGTTCACCAAAGGACTCCTCTCTCTTTCGATGGCGACCCCGCCCAGTAGGCGTAGGAGGGTATTTATAGTCTTTGGGAAGCGTGCCCTCTTGAAACACAAGTGTCATAAGTGCGAGAAATTTGCGATTAAGCGGCTCGAGCTGCCTCGCGCCAAGCTGCCTCGCTAGCTGGCGGTGAGGCTACCTACTAGCGGCGGCGGTATGAAGGCTGCCTGGTGACAAGCGAGCAATATCGTCCCGCCTTTGTAGCGGTTTTCTGCTTTTAGGCATGATTAAATGCCTAGAATTACGCCTAGTGGTATCTTCGCGATGTAACCGCCTATTAGCGTGTACGAGCGTTTCTGCGTTGATAAAGTCAAGTGGGCCCCACCGGCATTGATTTAGACCCTTGAGAGCTCATTTTAAGTATTACGGGTGTCTCGTATTTGGCGAGACACAAGTAAGTGTCTCGCTAGTCGCGAGACACATCAAGGTGTCTCGCTTCGTGGCGAGACACACACAAAATGTCTTGCTAACGGTGAGACACATCAAGGTGTCTCGCCGTGGCGAGGCACACCGAGAATGTCTGCCGCAGTGAGACACATCAAAGTGTCTCGCTAGTGGCGAGGCACACATAAGTGTCTCGCGATCAGAAGCGAGACACAATCTTCCATATTGGGCTTCTTGAGATTTCGACGACGTTGTCCTTCGATCTTCTCATGATTTAGTCATATTTGAGGTTCTTGACAATTTTTGATGCCTACAATAACTATATATAAAAACATGATTAGTATGAATTTTTTTTTAACTCTTTATTTCTTGGTGGTTTTGTTCTTTTAATCGGGCTTTCTAAGTGACCATTTAGCGAGTTTTGGGCCAATGAATCCCAACCCAATTGGGCTTAGGTCATTAAGTATAGAAATACTCCTCGGGCTTAATTACTCGATCAACTTAGGCTTAGTAAAATAGAACCACCAATGATTTTAAGAGAAATTTTTCTTCTTTTGTTAAGTTAGTATAATATATATATATATATATATATATATATATATATATATATATATATATATATATATATATATATATATATATATATATATATATATATATATATATATATTCGAACAATATTTGGATCAAGACAACTTGAAAAATTATTTTCAACTCTAAGTTAGGCATGCAAAAATTCCATTACTTTAATTAAAAATCTAAGTTAAAACTTAAGTAAAGTATACTACTTGAAAATCATTTCTTAAGAAATTTATTTGGAGTTATCATAAAAGGTAAACTTGAGTATAGAACTAACTAAGGATTAGAAGACTTAAATTCTATCAAATTGATCAATTATTAATCAACTCTATTAAGTTGGCAAGTGACTATTTTTTTTTATGATGAAAAGAGAAAAAATGACATAAAAATGGTAAGAAAAAGAGGAAAAAAATAACTAAGATAAAGATAAAAATGACTAATTCTCACCCCCACACCTAAATTTTGCATTGTCCTCAATGCAAATTCTAATATGCACAAAGTAAAAGCAGATAAGAATGGAAGCACTTACATTTGTTCGGTCGACTTGAACAATGATAAAAATTCGTAATTACCTTTGGTATGAGAAGGTGAAGTCAAAATTTATTCTCTCTTTTTTTTCTCTCTTTTTTTTTTTTTTTCATATGTTTATTTTTCTTTTTCTTTTTTTTTTTTTTTTTTTTGAAAAGAACAAGAAACTCTCACATGAGAGAAGAATAAATTCTTTTATTATTATTGTGGGACAAAAATAAAATGTAGAATAAATGATAAAATATGATAAGCTCACATTCTACATTAAATCCTACCTTATTGTTGAAAATTCTACCAGAAATTTAAAGAATTTCAAGATGATATAATCAATGATGTTCTCAAATTCGAAAATTCCAAGGTTTGCAATGTGTTTTGCAGCAAATTAAGGTAGGTCTTATTGGTGTTATGTATTTTGAACTTAGATTTTTGATTAATGAAAATTTGACATTTTGGTTGCTCTTTCAAAAATCTAAGCTCATCGAAAAGAGTTCTTGAATGTTGCATTCAAGAGGCATGTATTCAACACAGTTTCCTCATTTTGAAAAATAAAACACGAATTTTTAAAATTTCAGTTCCTCATGAAAGATTTCCTCAAAAGTAATGTCGATTCATTCTCTACTTACGTTAAACTTTCTTGGATGTAATTGATTTGAAAGTGATTATCAATATTATTTCTGGATTGAAAATATTAAGTTCAGCAATGATTCCCAAAAGACTTCATGTGACCAGTTCTACAGTTGATGAGAGCATTAGAAGTGGCTAGAACGGTCTTCCTAAGATCACGGGTATCGTCCTTTGGGATTGGAAGCGGGTTGCGTTTCGGGACTCTGAAATCAACAGGAAAAATAAAGTCTCCAACCTTTATCAATACATCTATTATTTCACCCATAGGGACCTTAACAGATCTATCGCCTAATCAAGTGTGCATCTAGTTGGCTTGAGTTCCCGACACCTAGTTGTTGGTAGATTGAATATGGAAGCAAGTTGACACGGCCCCTAAGTCTAAAAGCCTTATCAATACAGTATTACCAATGATACATGAGATGGTAGGACAACACGGATCCTTATGTTTCAATGGTACGCACTTTGAGAGGACTTCACTGATATTGGCGAGAAAGACTTTCTTTGGAACATTTATTTGCCTCTTTTTGGTACATAATTCCTTTAAAAATTTGGCATAAGAAGGAATTTGTTCAATGACATCTAAAAGAGGAGTGTTGACCTTAAACTGCTTGAAAGTCTCTAGAATTTTCTCCTCCTGAGAGGAGTGCTTCCTAGGCCTGAGTCTATCCGGGTAAGGAGCAACTGGTTTAAATTGATTAGACTCTGGTTCTGGTTCAGGTTCTGAGTCATCAGAAGGGTGTGATTTCTGAGTAGAGATATCAGAAGGAGAGAGAATTTGTTCTGGTTCAAGGGTTTCACTTAGAGGCATTCTAACCTGATTATCGACCTGTCTACCTGACCGTAGTGAATGGATTGCATTCACTTCAGCTTGGTAGGTTGAACTTGATCCCGTGTCCTTCGGGTTGGGCACGGGTTGACTCGGAAAAGTTCCTTTCTCTCTCACTCATGGCATTAGCTAGTTGACCAAGTTGGGTTTCTAACCTAGCTATGGCTTGAGTGTTGGAAGTGAGGATTTGCCCGGTTGATTGCATGAAGGAATTTAACGGTTTGATGTTTGAGTCAATAAGTTCGTGGTGCGTGTAGAGGTTTTAATCAAAGTTTCTAGACCCTTTCCGAACATTAAGACGCTTATCATGGTCGTAATTTGAGGAGTGTGATTTGCGATTGGTGATGAGGAGACTGATTTTGAAATGACGATTTGGTTGTTGAAAATTGAGAGGAACTGCATTGCCCTAGAGAATTGTTGGGTTGAAGAGGGAGTGAAATTTTGATTTCGGAGTAGTTTCCGGGTTCCATGCAAAATTGGATGATTTCTCCAACTGGATTGTAGGTTGGTGAAAATGGATCATTCAGGACCATTTGGAATCAGGCGTTTATCGACCTAGTGGTGACCGGATCCTAAAAGAGGACATTCCTCGAAACATGAGATGGAGACAGACAGTTATGACAACTGGCGAAACTTGGTTGATTTGAGCCGAGCTCGTTCTTTGACTTCTAAAGCTTCTAACCCACGCATGATTGTAGCCATCTTTGCTTGAGGCTATATTCGTTTCTAAGGAAAGACCACGGTTTTGGGTTGGGAACCGATGAAACACGGTCATCACGGTGTTCCCCTTGCATGGTTTTCTCGGATAAACTCTCTAAAAGTCCCAAGCTTCATCGCATTTTTCTTCATGAAATTCCCTTGACACATTGACTCTAAGAAAGTTTTGAAGAATAATCCAACCCTTCATAAATGATTTGGCATAATCGCCACTTTTCGAGACCATGGTGAGGACATTGGATAAGAAGATCTTTGAATTTGTCAAAATACTTCCAAAAGGTTCTCTGGGACAATTTTAAAATTTTGAATCTTTGTTTCTAAGCTTGACCGTTTTGTGGATGGGAAAGAATTTTTGAAAAACTTTTACAAATTCACCCGAGTTGAGATGGAATCTGTGGGCAAGCTATCTGACCATTTTTGGCTTTGTCCTTAAGGGCAAATGGAATAAATCGAGTTTGATCGCATCTTGGTTAAGTCCCTCATCTTAATCATGAGGCAAACTTCTTCAAATTCGGAGATGAAAATGTAAGCGTCTTGGTTTCTACTCCTAGGAATTTGGGAAGCATGTTAATAAAGTGCGGTCTAAGTTCAAAATTTGCTCCATTGACCTCGGGGAGTTTTATGCAAGAGGGGATTGCATTTCTAGTGGGGTAACAAACATCTTGAAGAATAGGTGGGTTGGTATTGGCCATTTCGTTTGGTTCAAGAGATGGATCAAAACGAATTAAACGATTAGTATTATCCCTAACCCAAGTTTGCATACACCAAAATTATTTTTTTTTTAATTTTTTATTTTTTTTTAAATTTTTATGAAAAAGGATAAGAGAAAAAGTTAAGAAGATGATGAGAGAAAAAAAAAAAAAATAAGGAAAAACTAACTAAAAATAAATCAAGGCAATCACTTTTCAATCACCCTAACTCTAGGGTTAAGCCTAAACTTGACTTAGACCCGCTCCTAACCAAAAATTCCCTTAGTGAAAAGATCAAAGTTTACTTGGGTAATTAGCCGGTAAGGATAGTACTAGAGGAGATCAAAGATCAATTAAGTACCTCTTTCCTTTCGGAGCCTTGCAACCCCTAAACCTTGCCTTAGACACCATTAATCCAAATAAACTTGGACGGTTCACTTAAGGATTTCTTGTTCCTTAATGAGCTCGAATCCTTAGGGGCCAACGTCTAATCAATTTTAAGAGGCTTGGGTATGTGTAGTGAGGAATTAGTGATTTTGGGCTAAGGAAAGGGTGATGAAATCCCTCACCTTATCTTGATTAATGGGTTTTGCCCTTAAGATATTTTCAAGTGTGTGCCAAATCAAGATGCTCAAATCACTTGGTGAATTCCTACTATTATATGAAATGCAACCCTAAGAATTAAAAGCAACTAAAAGGATGCAAAAAAATAAAAATCTTTTTATTTTTATTATGGTCGACAATCAAAAAAATGAAGTTTATTAGAGATTAAATAGGGAAAAAAATCCTTTATTTTTTTTATTTTTTTTTAATTTTTTATTTTTTTTTAAATTTTTATGAAAAACATGGTCGATAATTTGAGGAGTGTGATTTGCAGATTGGTGATGAGGAGGCCGATTTTGAAATGGCCATTTGGTTGTTGAAAATTGAGAGGCTGCATTGCCCTAGAAATTGTTGGGTTGAAGAGGGAGTGAAATTTTGATTTCGGAGTAGTTTCGGGTTCCATGCAAAATTGGATGATTTCTCCAACACGGATTGTAGGTTGGTGAAAATGGATCATTCACGGACATTTGGAATCAGGCGTTTATCGACCTAGTGGTGACCGGATCCTAAAGAGGACATTCCTCTGAAACATGAGATGGAGACAGACAGTTATGACAACTGGCGAAACTTGGTTGATTTGGTGGAGCTCGTTCTTTGACTTCTAAAGCTTCTAACCCATGATTGTAGCCATCTTTGCTTGAGGCTATATTAGTTTCTAAGGAAAGACCACTGGTTTTGGGTTGGGAAGCCCGATGAAACACGGTCATCCAGTGTTCCCACTTGCATGGTTTTCTCGGATAAACTCTCTAAAAGTCCCAAGCTTCATCGCATTTTTCTTCATGAAATTCCCTTGACACATTGACTCTAAGAAAGTTTTGAAGAATAATCCAACCCTTCATAAATGATTTGGCATAATCGCCACTTTTGAGACCATGGTGAGGACATTGGATAAGAAGATCTTTGAATTTGTCAAAATACTTCCAAAAGGTTCTCTGGGACAATTTTAAAATTTTGAATCTTTGTTTCTAAGCTTGACCGTTTTGTGGATGGGAAAGAATTTTTGGAAAAACTTTTACAAATTCACCCGAGTTGAGATGGAATCGTGGGCAAGCTATCTGACCATTTTTGGCTTTGTCCTTAAGGGCAAATGGAATAAATCGGAGTTTGATCGCATCTTGGTTAAGTCCCTCATCTTAATCATGAGGCAAACTTCTTCAAATTAGGAGATGAAAATGTAAGCGTCTTGGTTTCTACTCCTAGGAATTTGGGAAGCATGTTAATAAAGTCGCGGTCTAAGTTCAAAATTTGCTCCATTGACCTCGGGGAGTTTTATGCAAGAGGGATTGCATTTCTAGTGGGGTAACAAACATCTTGAAGAATAGGTGGGTTGGTATTGGCCATTTCGTTTGGTTCAAGAGATGGATCAAAAGCAATTAAGCGATTAGTATTATCCCTAACCCAAGTTTGCATACACCAAAATTATTTTTTTTAATTTTTTTATTTTTTTTTTAAATTTTTATGAAAAGGATAAGAGAAAAAGTTAAGAAGATGATGAGAGAAAAAAAAAATAAGGAAAAACTAACTAAAATAAATCAAGGCAATCACTTTTCAATCACCCTAACTCTAGGGTTAAGCCTAAACTTGACTTAGACCGCTCTAACCAAAAATTCCCTTAGTGAAAAGATCAAAGTTTACTTGGGTAATTAGCCAGGTAAGGATAGTACTAGAGGGAGATCAAAGATCAATTAAGTACCTCTTTCCTTTGGCCTTACATAACCCTAAACCTTGCCTTAGACACCATTAATCCAAATAAACTTGGACCGGTTCACTTAAGGATTTCTTGTTCCTTAATGAGCTCGAATCCTTAGGGGCCAACGTCTAATCAATTTTAAGAGGCTTGGGTATGTGTAGTGAGGAATTAGTGATTTTTGGGCTAAGGAAAGGGTGATGAAATCCCTCACCTTATCTTGATTAATGGGTTTTGCCCTTAAGATATTTTCAAGTGTGTGCCAAATCAAGATGCTCAAATCACTTGGTGAATTCCTACTATTATATGAAATGCAACCCTAAAATTAAAAGCAACTAAAAGGATGCAAAAAAATAAAAATCTTTTTATTTTTTATTATGGTCGACAATCAAAAAAATGAAGTTTATTAGAGATTAGACAAGGGAAAAAAATCCTTTTATTTTTTTATTTTTTATTTTTAGTTTTTCCTAATTGTCTCTAATGTATATGAACTATCTAAAGGGTGGAATTGAAAATACTAGATAGAGAAGTTACCCACGCAAAAGCAATGCAAAGCCTCGTTGGAGGCAATTCTTCAATCTTGAATCTTCAACTCTTGATCTTCAAGCTCTAAGTTCCTACACAAAAGAAAACACACAAAATAAGGAACCAAACTTAATCAAAATCCTACTTATGCACCGTTCCCCGGCAACGGCGCCAAAAACTTGATGGGAAATAAATGTTTACCTCCTAAAGTTGCAAGTATACAACATTTATCAAGTTATAGTATATAAGATTATCGATCCCACGAGGAACGGGAAGTAGGAAGAGTTTTGCTCAAGTTTTGGTTCTCAAATTATGCGCATGACAATTAGGAGTTATTCAAATAAAATGAAAGTGAGAAAATGGTGAAAGTGGATGTGGAGAGATAAGAGAGAGTGGATGTGGATTATGTGCAAAAGAGGAGAAAATGAAGTTGAGAATGTGGTTGTGGTTATATGCACATAATAACAAAACTAGGTTTGAGATTATATGCATATGGAGGGAATATGAGATTGAGAGAGAAGTAAAAATCAATGAAATCAAGAATCAAGAATAAAGGAAAATAACAAACAAATAAAAAGTAAGGATAAGAGGAAAATAAAGAAGGTAAAGTATGGAGGATTAATTAAAGATATGAGGAATCTAGAGTAGATCCACTTAGCTTATCTCAATCTCATGAAAATGAGTTGGATTTGTTAGCTAGTTTCAAACAATCTCTAGGGATCCCACAAATATTTGCTCCACACTTAGAAAAGGGTAATTCCCTAGAGGGTTCTAGCCTCAAGGTGAATTAAAGAAAAGAAAAATCTATTCTAGAAAGTAAATACAAGAATTAAATACATTGCATGAAAGTAAATTGCATGAAAGTAAATTGCATGAAATTAAATTGCATGAAAGTAAATCTAAGCTACAAAGGAATAAAATGAACAAGAAAGAAAATGAAAAAGAAATAAAATAGAAACCAACAACTCGATCTTAATCTAATCCTCCTTTTGGTCCTTGGATTAGAAGAAGAGAAAGGAAATTGAAGGGTGAAACATTTCATTTATTGTGTAACAAAGTTACAATTTTGGAAGGTCTTCTCAATTAAGAGTGACCCTCCTCTCCAAATGGAGTTTTACAAAATATTTCACACTCAAAACCCTCGGCATTCACCTATTTATAGCCCAACGGAGTTGATGTGAACCATTGGATCAAACCTAGCCAAAAGGAAGAAATCCACCATTAATTGAATGCATTTGCAAACCGATCGGTTGGCGTCGGTTAATAACCGTTAATAACCGGTTGGCCAACTGTTGGTCAACCGATTGGTTCCCAACCGAATTTGTCTTTTCTTGATTTTTCTTCACGAATTTCTCTTGGATCAATTTGGTATCTTGGGCCTTTGTTTGTCTTCAGATTTGGGCTTCAAATATTGGTAGAAATTCAGAGAATTTGAGTCATTTGGGCTTTTATTCATTATTTCTTTATTAGCCTGCAAAATAAGATAAAAATAATTATTAGTAATATCGTTATTCATATAACATAGGTAATAAGGGTATAAAAATGTAATTAAAATGTGATAATCAAGCTTCCTCATTATGCAAAGAGTTCTCCTGAATCACAAATCCGATTTAGTAGGCTAAGACCGCACCCTGGAATCTACCCGAAACCAGTTGTCTAACCTAACTCTCCATAGTGAGTAACACCTAGCCTTAGCTAGTCCCAACAGTAAAAACAAGTTCAAAGCAAAACCAACATAAACAATTAAAGCTCAGAAAATCAAGAAAGAACTTACAGCCCTTTTGTTAAACAAACCGTCCTTCGACGAATGTAAGCGTAGCTCGATTAAGAACCATGTAGAGAATCAATCCAAGGGTAACTCTCCTCACTAAAATGATCTAAAAATGTTGTGCACGACAGGTAAAAGTTTGTCAAGGCCCCGGGGTCAAATCTTTTAGTGAAATCTCTCACAAATCAAAACCCTAAAACTCTCATCTTCTCCCTCCCTCCCTCCCTCCCTCTCTCTCTCTCAATGATATAAACGCCTCTATCTCTCTCTCTCTCTCTCAATGATATAAACTCCTCTCTCTCTCTCTCTCTCTCTCTCTCTCAATGATATAAATTTCTCAGTAGGTCAGGAAAGAGATATCCTAAACTTGAGAGAGATAAGAGATATATAAAATAACGAACGGCTGAGATTAAATCTGAAAAACTATAATTTTGTGGTGTTTACCATCAATGCTGCCTCTCGACCATCTATGGTTGAGAGACCTATCGATGGTATAAAAGTCTCTAGAGTAAAAATCATCGATGATGCATATTGACCATCGATGAGCTCAACCTGTCATCGATGGTGGATGCCTACCATCGACGGTTAGGATGCTGAAATTAGTTTTTGAGTTGATTTTCACGTGGTTTCGTCTCGTTCACTTTTTATACATGTATTTACCTATGCTATATTATCTCAAATAAATATTAGTACTAAATGAAAGTTTATTATTACTCAAACAAGAGCTATTGTATGGACTACGGCCTGACATAATTTTCTTCCCCTTTTCTCTTAAAATAGACCTACGAGCTTCCTCTCTTGGGCACGATCGCATGGAGACACGTAGTATTTATTTTAGCCTCTAAATCTTTAGACATTTGAGTTTAATTCCTTTGGGACCTTAGCATGGGCAAGAACCAATTGTAAATGGTTTAAATATTATTTTGGGTGTCCTATCACATAACAGGGCTCCTTTTGAAAGTGACACTCTAACAAACCCCCACTAATTTTCGTTATCTTTGCTTCTTTGCTCTCTCCCCGCCTAGCTTCAAATAATATATTGCAATTTGTCGCCACAATAACATGATAATAATTAACTTTTCTTGCCCTTCTTCTGAAGTGATAAATGCATGTATGGACACTGGTACGTTTAAATGAAAATAAGAATAATGCAAGGCACAGAGGCATTTGGAATGATCATAACTGTTCTAGACAAAACAACTGTGATTTAAAATTTCTACACGGCAATCTTCTGCACATAATCAACATCAAGCATTTAGATTTTGTTGTCTAGATCTTGTCATGTCAGACAATAAAACATATGGCAATCGCATATTTCTTGTACGAATATTGACCGTGTATGTGATGTTTTGAATTACATACAGAAAAAATATGTTTGGCTAAATTACCAAATTGGTATTATAAGTTAACCCCTTTTGCCAATATGATATTCAGTTTTTGTCTGGAGTTAATTAAGTATTCTAAGTTGGGCTTAATGTGCAATAAGGCTGAATATTTTCAATTCCAGCCATAAAAATCCGATGAGCATAGCGCACGTGTTTTTCACATGATTCATAATTTGATGTGGATTGATGATTTGGCAGGGGATGCGCGGGTGAAATAACTACCCTAAAAATTCCAAACCACCCAAAATTAGATAGATTCACCATTTTCTCTACATTTGTCCTTTTTGAACTTGGAGAGCTAGAGAGGGAGGGAAATTGAAGGAGGGAGAAGTTGTTGTACTAGAAACTAAAGGAAGGAGAACTTGAAGAACGTGATTTTGGAGATGTTGCAGTATCGTTGAGGCAGAAGATTTGCTGAGGCTGCTGAGTTGTCAACCACGGGCAAAAAATAGTAAGAATCTTTGTACTCGCTTGACAAATTTTCATCCCTGACCTCTTAGCAAGATCATTCCACCTACGCATGAATGTAAAACGGTTGGTTCCCTGCAAGTGAAGATTAGGGCTTGATGGCTGCGTCTTCCCTGTTCCCTACTCAATTTCTCCTTTTTCCAAGCGTATATTTCAGCCCCAATTTCAAAGTTTCCCTAATTGTACCCCAATTCTTTCGTCTTTTGATTTGAAGCCCTAATTTAACTCCCCCAACTACTATTATCATGTCAGACGATCCTTGCCACAGCAGCCTTTAAAAAATAGTTAAAATGTGCCATATGACCTCATGTGACCACCTCGCCGGATTTTTCTCACCGCCAACACAAAAAAGGACTTTATTGATGCTGGAGAAAAGCTGAATACCAAATTGGCAAAAAGAGTCAACTTAGAATACCAATTTGGTAATTTAGCCAAATATGTTTTCAACGAATCAACATTTTAAAAAATAATCTTAATATATAATTTCCGGTCCTTTTAGGGGGGCATAATGTGACGTTGCCCTTCTAAGTTCTAACTATATCGTAATGGATGGACTGCCCACAATCGCTTTCTTCAACAACTGGAAAGTTCAGATATCTTCATTAGTATATCTCTTTTTATAAAGAACGAACAAGAGGAAAATTGAGCGATATATCACTTAGCTTTTTCTTTCGTTTTCATTTTTAAAAAATACACTGCTATTAATTAGTTCATGTGCTTTGTTGATTTGACACTTTAACGATGAAAGAAACTCGTTCTTGTCCGATATTAATGAACTTCACAAGATCAAAATTCTAACTCAACTTTCGACTTTGTGCGCATGAGCTCGATCCATAATATAGCCCATAACATGGGGTAAATATTGTTGAGAACCGGCTATTATATGCCGTAAAAACTGTTGAAGATCGTATGTCTAAGTGAACTCTACAGCATAAAATAATAAACATGTAAAAGTATAAATTTATGAGCCTCAACTTTGAAACTTCATAGGTTTGATAGAGTGATAGGTTCCTTTAACATGGTATCAAAAATTCAAAAGAAATCTTATTAGCCACAACTCACAAGTTCGATCTAAAAAAAAGATACTCACTCTATGAATGTGGGTTTCGACCTATGAAAAGAATAATCAACCTATAGGAGCATGTCAGAGTACAAAATTATAACCCTTAATGTTCACCATAACTTAGGAGTTTGACACTAATCTCTTCTACTCATAAACAATTATAACCCTTAATCTTCACCATAACTTAGGAGTTTGACACTAATCTCTTCTACTCATAAACAAAGAGTGTAGTTGACTCATAGAATCAGAGAATTGGGTACGACATCATTGTTCATGTTACAGTACATGCACATGGATTCTTGTTCTTCTCTTCCCAAAGATACCCCAAGACAGTGATATCTATTAAGTTGGCGGGAGACACTGTAGTGTGTGGTGTTTAATTATTGTGAAAATTAATTAACAGATTATCAATAGCAGTAATTTTATATACAGAAAGTATTAAAACTTGCATGAGAATCGAAAATCAAACCCTAATAACATGGAAGTTAACATACAGACTCATGAAAGAGTTCTGATCATACTCTTGAGAAATTAGCATGCAATATGACGTTCCTCCAGAATATTAGCCTACAATATGGTGTTCCTCTGTTGAAGTGTAAAATTATGAGCCTACATTCCCAAGTGAGAGATCCGGGATTTTGTCCGAGTATTGCCCTTACGTACTTTTTGTCTATTACAAGACCCAATTATCTAGAGTGACTGCTTGTCAACTGGGATTTTTCTATCTGAGGGTGTTCTGCGACCCACTGGACACTATATAGATTCATCAGTGTTTCTATCATAAATTGCCCTTATGTACGTTTAATATATTAGAGTACAAACTTTAACAAAATATCGTAGCAACTCAGTTTTAAATTTTGATAAGGTGATCATATGAATATTTTTGCATTAAATAAAAAAGATTTTGATTCATAAGAAAAAAAATTTTATGGACGTCCGTAATATCCTATAAATTATAACTCTCAAACTCTTGCAGCTGCTTAAAAGTTAATTCGAGCTTACACCTAGCATTGTAACAATTGAGGAATTTTTTTTTTCCTGTTATAGTTCACATGGGAGTTGATATGTATGTACGACAATGAAAGGGGAAAGAAAAAACTCCACATGGGTCTCAGACCCTCGACACTTAACAACATCTGGGGCTTCATTGTGATAGAGGAAGTACAACTAATGATTTTAATTAGTCATATATGCTCAAACATTCTTTAAAACCTAGGACCTACTTGACCATTTCCAATAATTTCAATGTCGAGAACATACCCTTCCTTTCAATAATTTAGAGATCAATGAAATGAAACTACCCAAAAATATTAATGAACATGAAAATTTACAAAATTATATTATTATTGATGCGTTACCATAAACAACAATTTAAAATTTCACTCTCTCTATCTCTACCCCCTTAAAATGTCTATCCCCTTCCAGTTTCATCCATTTTTATCGACACCAACGGTACACAACAAACATCATCTTCTTCTTTCTCCGCATGGTAATTCTCATTGTCATCATAACTTTTTATTTTTTCTTCATCGATATCAATCTTTAACTCCCCACCCTCAGCGCACGTTAGTAACCGGGACCGCTTAGCCTGGGAATCCCAGTCGGTGGTCCCCACAACATAGAGCATAAGCCCAGCACAACAAATCTGGGCTGCAAGAAGGCCCATCCAAAGCCCACAAAACCCTACATCCAGCCCAAATGCGAGGCCGACCGCGATGGGCAACCCCACCAAGTAAAACGCGCCTAAATTTATATGGGCTGCATGGGTCGGCCGGGCGCTCCCCCGCAGAACTCCGCACCCGACTGTCTGCGGGCAATTTCCGAGCTCGCAAAGGCCCAGTATCGGCAGTGCTGCCGCCGTCAGCTCCAGAATATCTGCATCATTTGTAAACATCCGGGCCCATCTATCCTTCATCCCAGTAGCGAAGCCCATTGCAATAAAGCCTATGAGTCCCGAAAACACTATAGCCACCGCTGCGGAGATTCGGGCCCTATTGGGCCTGCCCGCTCCAAGCTCGTTGCCTACTCGCGCCGAAACCCCAAAACTAATAGAGGAAGGGAATACATAGATTAAAGCAGTTGTCTGAATCAAAACCCCCATCGACGCCACCGCTGGTTTCGGGTCGGGCAGCAACCCGCAAAGTATGATCATCAGCTCGTACCACCACCACTCGAGGCACACCGACACGCAACTGGGCCCCGCGAGCCTCACAAGCGGGCCCCAGCCCGTCAAGCACTCCTTTGTAGGCCTCTCCATCAGCCTACCACTCCGGCACAACAAAAACAGAAGACACAACAGAAGCAAGGAATTCGAACCCGCAGAGGCCGCTGCTACTCCGGCGGGTCCAAAATCAAATCCAAACCAGAAACCTGAAACGAGGACGTAATTCAGAGGGAGATGCAGAGCTGCAGCGATCGCCGCAGCGATCGTCAGCGGAGTCATAATCCCCTGAGAACGAAGATAAATCCGAAGGGGATGAATGAAGGAAAAGGACAGTAGATCAGGAATTGAATAAATCAAATAAGTCTGCGATAGCATCACAATCTCTCGATCTTGACCCAAAAAGAGTAAAATTTTCGACATGTTGAGCCAAATTAAGCAAATGGGTATCGATGACGAGAGCAAAAAGAGGATCGCTCGACAAAGAGTTAAAGAAAGGAGCTTGGTTTGGTTAGCTCCAAAGGCTTGAGAACAGAGAGGTTCCATTCCTAAAGAGAGGCCACTGAGAACAGAGTAGCCTGTGATGTTGGCAAAGGCAATGGCGAGGGAGCCCGCTGCGAGAGGGAGATCGCCGAGCGAGCCGAGGAAGAGCATGGAGATTATGGATCGAGAGTAGAAGAGGAGAGCAGTCACTGCAATGGGTAAAGATAGCAGGAACAGAGACTGAGCTTCTTGTTTCAGGGTTTGGTTTGGTTGTTGATTTTGTTGGTTTTCCGTTGCGAAAACTTTGAGGGTGATGTAGAGGTGAGGATTTGGGGTGATGGGTTTCTTGTTTGGATTGCACATGATTTTGGTTATTTTTTTTTTTTTTTCAATGGAGTAGTGTTTTTTTGTAGGAGAAATGGGGGAGAGAGGATTTGAGAGTATTTATAGAGGAGGGAGAGGCTACTTTTGCCGTTATTTTCTAGGTTGGAAATTGAGGGTGATTTTGGAGAGATTTTGGTCTGTTGGAAAGAGGGAAGAGATAAAGTCTGCCTTTTTGAAAAAAAATTCTAGTC
Organism: Asparagus setaceus; assembly: GCA_012295165.1. Lineage (NCBI taxonomy): Eukaryota > Viridiplantae > Streptophyta > Magnoliopsida > Asparagales > Asparagaceae > Asparagus > Asparagus setaceus. Next base: position 10,773,103 of record CM022703.1, read on the forward strand.
CTTGGGTTATAAAGATTGCTTCTTGAGAAGAAAAGATCCATAGAATTATTATAGAGTAATATAATTCTTTGTAGATATTTCCTTTTAGTCTTTTGAGCATATATATATATATATATATATATATATATATATATATATATATATATAGTAATGATATTGTAAGATGGTGAGCTCAAATCTTATCGTGAGCTAGACTAATCGGCTCATCAAATTCATGATCGGCACCGTACATCTTGTTCAACACGTCATCAAGTATATACGGTAAAATTTTCACATAATTTGGAGTCTTCTAGAGTATAAATCAAACTAGTTTGATATGTTAATTTTTCAGGCTGCTTAACAGCCGTTCCTTTTACACATAGCTAAAACAATGGTTAAAATTTCAAAATAATATAATTTTTTCTACATATAAATCATGATGAGTGCTAATCACGATGGGCGGTATCGATCATCATTTCAAGTAGCCTATTGGGCTAGCTCACGATAAAATTTGAGCTCACCATCTCATTTTATCAATTTCCATATATATATATATATATATATATATATATATATATATATATATATATATATATATATATATATATATATATATATATATATATATATATATATATATATATATATATATATATATATATATAGCGATAGGATGAGATGGTGAGATGGTTTGCTTAACGTGAGATGAACATTCTACACCGTTAGATTGAAATTAATTATTAGATTTAAACTAATAGGTTAATTAATTAAAGATATGTGGCCCCCATATTTATTTGATTTCCCTGCCAAATCTTCTCTAAGATTTCCCATATCCTCCCTTCTGCCTCCTCTCTCTCTTATTTGGGTTCGGGTTAGGATTAGGGTTAGGGTTAGTGGGTTCGGGTTGGGGTTACGGTTCGGATTAGGGTTCGGGTTAGGGTTAATGGGTTCAGGTTCGGATTAAGGTTCGGGTTATGGTTGGGTTTAGGATTCGGGTTCGGGTTCGGGTTCGGGTTCGGTTGGGTTCGGGTTCGGGTTCGGGTTTGGGTTCGGGTTAGAGATGATTTGGTAGGAAAATCAAATAAATATAAGGGCCACATATCTTTAATTAATTAACTTCTTAGTTTAAATCTAACTATTAATTTGAATCTAGCGGTGTAGAATGGTCATCTCACATTAAGTAAACCATCTCACTATATATATATATATATATATATATATATATATATATATATATATATATATATATATATATATATATATATATATATATATATATATATATATATATATATATATATATATGGGAAAAGAGTTCATAAGGTGGCACCTTAGATCCAATCTAAGGTAGCGTCTTGATTCATGAATTAGACTATTCCATTTGATGATCCACTCCATTCATCGTGATCTAAATGTCTCAAAACATCGTAAAATAAAAATCATATTGATTAAATACTTCTAACATATTTTTCATTGTTTCTTTAGTTATATTGTAGTAAAGCTGTTAATTTTACAATCACTTGATGCACGGTAACTACAACCCAATATGAATAATTTTTTATTTGTATACCATCCAAAATATATAAATCAAAATGAATGGAGTGGATCGAGTAATTTGATAGTATATAATATAGTTTTGAAGGCACTATCTTAGATTCAATCTAAGGTGCCACCTTATGAACACTTTTCCATATATATATATATATATATATATATATATATATATATATATATATATATATATATATATATATATATATATATCCCCTAAAATCTTTGTTATTGCTATATAACCCTTTATTCACTTGGCTAAGATTACTTAACTACATCCCTAAGTACGAGAGAAGTCTTTCATATATCTATATATATTGATATGCATTACGCTCTTAATAGGTTACTGATGTGAACGTGGTACGTAAAGCTTTCTCATTTTCCTTCAAAATTACAACACATATATCCCCTACAAAATCTTTGTTATTGCTATATAACCCTTTATTCACTTGGCTAAGATTACTTAACTACATCCCTATGTACGAGAGAAGTCTTTCATATGTCTATATTGATATGCATTACGCTCTTAATAGGTTACTGATGTGAACGTGGTACGTAAAGCTTTCTCATTTTCCTTCAAAATGACATGTTGTTGTAGACTTGAAGTGTTAGGATATAAATTTGTACTCTCAACCCTTGTTGCTACAACTTTTTGATGCACTGGAAGGGACATCTAATAGTACCGGAGCTATTCGGGTTCAATTCCTACTTATCATGAATTTAGAGCAGAAGTTAGAGCAAATTAATATCGTTGTCTAGATTTTGATATTGCTGGATAATTTAGATATGAACACATGAAAGCACAATCAACTTGTGAAATGCATTAGAATATAAAATTATAACTGCAATCTTCACCCTATCTTAAAATATTTTTTTAAAATAGTGGAAGGGACCATATCTTAGTCTTTTAGGTGAAAGATTAAATTTTCTCTAAGATATTAAGATGAATCTGCGTACTAATTGGCAAGTGAAAAGAACAATGTTGCATGCCAATATTAATATGTTGTTGGTGTGTGGGTTGTATTAAATTCAGACTAGGTATGACTTTATTTTTGGACAAATTTTCATTTTAGACCCTTTCATACTTTTATTTGTAAAAAAACGACCTCTTTCTGTTTTATTCGCAAATTTGACCCGATTTTAGCCACGGCTGGCGGGTCAATGAAATTTGCAAATAGAGTTCGAAAACTTCACATGAAATAAAATCCCGTGAAGTTTAGTGAGCCATTACCTCCGTTAATGAAAGACCCAAAACTTCACGGGAAATGAAATCTCGTGAAGTTTACCCCCCACTTTTTAACGCTGAAACACACACACACTCTCTCTCTCTCTCTCTCTCACCCCTTATCAAAATCTCTCTCTCTCTCTCTCTCTCTCTCTCTCTCTCCCCAAACTCCCAAACCCTAGAAATCATGGTGTGTTGAATCCGAGTTCGCCCTGATCCGAGACTGCGTCGACCGCTTCCCTTTCATCTCCACGGACACAGAGTTCCCCGCCGTCGTCTACCGCCCCCTCAAGCACCACCACCTCCTCACCGCCGGCGAGTGCTACGCCGCCCTCAAGACCAATGTCGACTCCCTCAACCTCATCCAGCTCGGCCTCACCCTCTCCGATTTCCACCTCAAGACCAACCGACGGAATCAATTCGAGTGACTTCGCTGGATTGCTGATGTCATCGAGATTGGTTTTGAACGAATCGGTGAATTGGGTCACTTTCCACAGCGCTTGTGACAGCTTACGATCAAAATCCTAACTTGACAAGCTAGAAGAATTTGGGTGAATTTATGAGGGACTTGTATTTTGTGAAGGATGGTAGGATGAAGCGGTCGACGAAAGGGTAAGATGTGAGTGGGGAGGCCCAGACTTCATGGGAAATGAAATCCCGTGAAGTTTAGTGAGCCATTACCTCAGTTAATGAAAGACCCAAAACTTCACGGGATTTCATTTCCCATGAAGTTTTGGGTCTTTCATTAAAGGAGGTAATGGTTCACTAAACTTCACGGAATTTCATTTCCCGTGAAGTTTTCGAACTTTATTTACAAATTCGACCCGGTTTGACCACACGGGATCCTTCAAATAAAACAGAAAGAGGTCCTTTTTTACAAATAAAAGTATGAAAGGGTCTAAAATGAAAATTTGTCCTTATTCTTTTACTCCAAAATTAGACATTGATGTATGGTCAAACACGGACAATCTACCTATTAAAACTCTTGACACTAAATTCACTTCTTAAAATTTATTTTTTATTTTTTATTTTTTTATTTTTATTTTTTTGTTGTCTTCTTACCCTTTCAACAAGTCTCTGCTTAGTGTTGCAGAGTACACTCGAAGAGCTCTTAAAAGGAGGCTGAACTCTCTTAACTGAGAAAGTTATACTAGGATGGGTCTTTAAAAAGGCTGAATATTTTCCTAATTAATTTATTCCTTGACATGAATTAATGTATAATGTTTTTGTTTTTCCGTATAACCCCTTGAACTCATTGTTACTGCCGTAAACTGTTGAAAGGTATGGCTTTTTCGTATTTTCCTCCAAAATGCTACCTTATTTTACAGCACATATGGATATTGCGTATATACTGGAAACCCAGATAACTTATATTGTATAAATAGCAATAACAATGAGTTCGTGGGCTTATATATCAAATAGTTTTATAGCAATAATAAACCGTTTAATAGCCTTTCTGACTGTCAGATATCAATAACGTGCATGAGTAAATTAATTGGCTCTCAAAGTGTATTAATACGGTTATTTGTTTTTGGTTTTCCTTGTTGTAATTAATGTTGCAGGATTCAACATCTTGTCTCATGAGTTTCCTTCTTCTTTCAACCAATGGGGGAGCTAAGTAAAAGTTTGGGGGGCCTTACGCCTGCCAAATTTTTAGAATTTGCATATGTAGTTCTAGTCATATTTGTATATATAGTCATATTTAATAATTGCAATTTTGAGAATTTATAGTATTGAGCTTCTTAAAAATACCCCAAAAATAGTTGAGCTAATCAATTATTGTCTATATGCATAACTTGTCAATAATTCCAAAATTGAAAAATTTTCTCCTCAATTTCTCTCTAACTTGTTGTTCTGACAAACCCCAGGAATAAACTAATATCAATCACACGAAAGCACGAAAATATCGAGAACACACGAACACAAAGATATATGTGGTTCGGCTTGTAGCCTACGTCCACGGGCGAAGGAGGAGAATAGTTTTACTAAATTGTGAGGAATACAATGTAAAGATCTTTCAATCACTCAATCCCTAAATCACACTCCTGAAAGTACTTAATCTCTCTAACAATCTCTAACATTTAGAGAGCTAACCAAATAGAGAGCCAAATCAAGAATCTATTGAACCTATTATTTCAGTATGCAGAGCCCTTCTCAATGCTGACTGCTGCCGTCGGGTGGATCAACTATCTGCAGCCTTAATAAAGAACCATCTGTTCTTTTCCTTGATGCTGCGACCCTAGGTTGGGTAAATTCTCTTCAAAAATCTTCTATCATATTTATAGAGACTAAGGATAAGAGTTGTTGCTATCCACAAATTCTGCAAGATAAGAATTT